>CM053594.1:2401955-2423827 GCA_028646575.1 Pseudocheirus occidentalis | reverse complement strand
GGAGACCCTCCCTGCCCTGCCAGAGAATTATAGAGCAGATCAGGGGAGGGGCTTTACAATGGGATTGCTGTTTGGGGGTTGGTGGAGGGGAAAGACAGCGAGAAAATTTGTAATTCAGGAATCCCATGAAAATGAATGATGTAAACAAGAAAACAAATTTTAAAAAATATTTTAAAAAAATAATGGTACTGTGAACAGCTTTTAAGATTCAGATTACATAGTAGTAGTGCACATTCTGTTTATTCCATTACAAATCAAGATTCAGTACAATATTCACAGTTCAATATTATATCACAATATTTAGCACAGTATTTACAGAAAGTCACAATATTTAGAATAAGGAACAAAAGAAGAATCACCTGGTTTCCCTAAGGGGTAAACCAGCTTAACACTTAAAGATTCAATCAATCAGTTCACAATATACTGATCTTCCATTCATGGGGCAACCATTGACTTTAGCCTCCAATAAAGTCCTTAGAAAACCACACAAACTCGCTACCCCTTGATTTGCAACAAACCTCAGCTTAGTCCAAAGGGAGACAATTTCTTTATTTTGACTCTGGGTGGTCTCTCTGATTCCCTGGATCCTCTTTCCTGGTCCCAGCTCCCTCTTGAATCTGCCAAACGATAACCTGGATTCCAGAGCAGATAACTGCCAGCCTCTCATCCAGTCATCAGAGATAAACAGATCCCAGGTCCTTGTCCAGTCCTCAGGGCAATCCCCAGCACACACTGAAGTTTACAGGGTTCAGCACACCTCAAACCCTTCACCACTTCTCTTGCCTAGAACTCAAGGATCAGCCAGGCCACAAACAAAGTCCCATCCTGTTCATGTCTCAGTCAGCTTCCAGATACTGGGAGAGTAACACTCTCTCTCTCTCTCTCTTTCTCATGTGACTTCAGTCTCCATGAATCTTCCTTCATTCAGGAGCCAATTCCAAATTCTCTCTTTCTCTCTCTAAAATTCTTCTTTATATACAGCACTGGCCTCCTGTCTCAGCCAATAGCCTTCTTTCAAGTCAACAGGGGAATTCACACATTTTCAACAATGGACAGAGCTCATACCTTTTATACTTAGCCTTAAGTTACTAGGTGCTAATTAGCCCTAGGCTACTAAGTGCTAAGTATATGATAAACTGATTACCATTACAGCTTACTGAAAGCACACCCCAGGACCACCACCAAGACCATGATCTGGATCCAGGCTGCTCAACCCAAGAACCCCTCACTTTTGATCAATCACTTTGGCCCCCCTGCAGTCTGCAGGCCAGGAGCTGTGAAGCATCTGTGTTGGGCTTCTTCCTTGCCCTGGGGCAGTACAGCAGGACCACTTTTCCCCCCAAAATTTAGGTTGAATTCCACTGACCTTTCTCCTAGCCTTATTTTTCCTGGCTTGAAAAATGTGGAAACTGATCCAGGTGCCACAGATCTACTCTCCTGTAGACTCTAGCTGTGGCTCCTCCCAACTGCCCTGGGGCCAGGCCTCAGTTTGCAGGCTGGGCCAGCCTCCGCTCCCAGCCTGACATGATCAGCCCCACCTGCTGAGCTGCTTTCAGGGAGAGATGGGTTTTCTGCATTTTTGTGAGTTTTGGAGCCCTAAAATTTGTCTAGAGTCATATTTATGGGTATTTATGGTGACTGTGTGGGAGGTGTGAAACTTTGCTGCTTCTACGTTGCCATCTTGGCTCCACCTCCCAGCATAATTCTGAATCAGAAAATACAACAGACTCTTCCTATAGAATACCAAAGCAAAACATTTATTCAGAAACCATAAATACAAGTCCAAACACCAAAAAGTCAAATTCATCATAGCACAAAGAAATTAACACACCGTAACATATCAGGGAGCAAGACCATCCTTTAGACTTCCCATAAACAATCACTTTCAAGCTAAGTTGTCTCATTGCCTGTGTCTTCTCTTCTCCCTCCATGTAACTGTTCTGACTTTCAGCTTCCTCTGGACTCTGCTCCACCTGTTCAGTAAATTCCATTGACCACAGATTCCATGTGATTACATTTGGCTTATTAGGGACCAGGGAAAACCTTTAAATTTCCTTAGGCTTATTAAGGGGCAGGGAAGATCTTCAAATTACCATTACCATTAAATAACAAAAGAAGTTATAGTGTATGAATATGAAGGAATACTATTGTGCTGTAAAAATTATAAAGGGATGGTTTCAGAAAAAACAGGGGAAAGTTTTATGAACTGATGTAAACTGAAGTGAGAACCAGGAGAACAAAGTGCACAGTAGAAACAATATTGTAAAGATAATCAATTGAAAAATGAATTAATGCCTCTGATCAATGCAGTAATTCAGCACAATTCCAAAAGACTCCTCATACAAAAAGACTGTCCACCTCCAGATAGAGAATAGATAGTCTTGATGCAGACTTTTTTGTGGGGGGAAATATATATTCCCCAATTATATATATGTGTACATGTGTGTGTGTATATACACACACACATACATACATAGTGAAAATAGATTTTTTTATGGTATTTCATGCCTTCTTAATATTTGAGAAAAACAGAGTAGAATTTGGAATGAAAAATAAAAGTAAGATTTAAACGCTTTCTTGTTTCGTTGGTTGGCTTTGGCCAAAATTTTTTCATCTACAGGTGGCCAGACTACTAGTGAGGCTCTTTAGCTGGTTTGGTTCTCAGAAAACAATCAATCTGTTACTGAGGTCCATCCAGCAAAAAACTTGGCCCAGCTTCTACTCTGCTGACTTAGACTTGGTGAACCCAGTGAGGCATGGAGCAAGACTTTATGAAAGATATAGGCCTGGTGTGTGTTGTGTGCTTAATAAATGCTTGTGGATTGATAGATGTTTCCTCTTGATTCTTGTCCTTTTCAACCTAAACATACCCATTAACCCATCCTCGTTGCCTTCCTCTGGAGGCTCTTTCAACTAAGTAATTTCCTTCCTAAAATTATAACACCCCAAATTGAACACAATTCTCCAGAAATATGCAATTTTCTCGGGTAAAATAAAAGATTATTACCTCCCTTGGCCTAAGCACGGTGCTTCTCAATATAGCCTGAGATTACATTCACATTATTAGCTGCCTTAACAGACAACTAAATGCATAATGGATGGTGCTGGACTTGGAAGTTAGAAAGACTGGAAGTAAAATCTTACCTCAGGCACTTAGTGGTTACTATGTGACCCTGGGTGAGTCATTGTCTTCTCTTGGCTTCAGTTTCCTCATCTATATAATAAGAAGTATATCTATCTCACAGAGTCATTGTAAGGATCAAATAAGATCATATATGTAAATCCCTTTGCAAACCTTAAAGTGCCATATAAATATTTGCTATCATCATTATAGCACAGTGTTCATTTATATTGGGCTTATCCGCTAGTCTTTTTTTTTTTTTTGCTTTCTTTTATTGGAGGGGGGAAGGTAGGGCAATAGGGGTTAAATGACTTGCCCAGGGTCACACAGCTCGCAAGTGTTAAGTATCTGAGGCCAAATTTGAACTCAGGTCCTCCTGACTTCAAGGCCAGTGCTCTCTTCACTGTGCCACCTAGCTGCCCCTTCTGCTAGTCTTTTTCAGGCAAACTTGTGTTGATGCAGGTTTCTTTCATCTTGTACTTATAAAGATGACTTGTCATATTTGTCCCAGTTCAATTTCCAAATAAAATAAGCACTACAATATGTTAAGTAGAATAAAGATTATCAATGAATTTGAGAATATCTTATGTACAGCTAACTTTTCTTTTTAAGTATTGTAATAAATTCAACATGTAATTTTCAAAGCTGTCCTACCTGTTTTCTTCTATCTCTTCTCTTCTGTACATTTTTAAAACCTTGGAACATATAAGTATATTTAAGCAAAACAAATGGCAGTAGGGTGAGTCAAAAGGACAGCAGCCCAGAGACCTAAGAGTAGAACCACGAGAGGAGTGAAAGAATGGTCATGTTTCCCTGGGTTCATCTTCAGATTGGAGTCTCCAAGAGAAACTCACCTGAGACTCCTGAGGCCATAGGGGCAGAGGTGTTTTATAGAATAGAAATGCTAGAATAAGGTATGGAATCAGCAAAGAAGTGAAGAATTAAGAGGAAAAGTGAAGAATATGCAGGGTTACACAGAAAAACTGTAAGGAAGGTTTTCTAAAATTGTGAGCCATACATTTTTAGTCAGTGAAAGCACTTTAGGACTGTCTATGTCACATTCATGAGATGTAATAGAACTTATATTTTGTAATTACAAAATAGCTGTGTGGCATCAATAATTGAGCTATTTACTGTAGGCATTGTGACAAATTATTGGAAAATCCAAATTAAACAGAAATTCCCTTGCCTCTCATTTTGATGTAAAGCCTTAGGAAATAAACAGTACTATGTTTTTCCCTAAAGATTATGTCCCTCCTAATAGATCATTTAACTACTATAAGTCAATCGTATCTCTCTGTAAAAACTAAGATTTTAACCTGTCATCACACTTTCCATAATAAACTTTATAAAAAGATTTTTTAAAAAGAACATATGGTTCTTAAGAAAAGAGACTGATTTTATATTCCTTTGTATCTCAATTTCTTCACATAATAAGCAACATATAATAGGTACTTTATTAAATCTTGTTGACCAAGGACTGACTTCCTGACAAACTCACAAGTCTTCATTTTGGGAGTTTACTGACCTCAGGCACCAGGCAGTGATTGAGATGTCTCTTCTCTTATAGCTCCCTCATGTCTGAAGAAGATCCTGTTCAACAACAGTGTAGGTTATGAGGTGTTTCTGGATGAAAATAGAAACCCAGAGGCTCAGTATAAAATCCTCAACTATGTAACTTTCAATATGGATGATGAAGTTCTAGTAAAAGTTGGACAATTTAACCTCCAGGCTGAGCCTGGTGAAGATTTTACCATTAATGAGAAGGCCATAGTGTGGGGGTGGACATTTGCCAAGGTCAGAAACAATCATAATATCAGCCTTATTGTCTATGTATTTATGGGAACTCATTTTCCCTGCTCAGCACATTGCATATTCCCTTTTTTGGTCAGATAATCTTCCTGCACACTGATTTCTCTTCCCTTTGTAGGAAACTTCAGGATGCAAGAAAATGTCAAATAGGCAACCCATCAGATGATTTTAAACTTGGGATGTTTAGCATCTTTGGAGATAGAGCTGGAACGGACATTAAAGTTCATTTTGCTCAGCCATGTCATTTCACATAAATAAGAAACTGAGATATATAAAGTTAGTGATTGGCCCAAAGATCTCTTAGCCTAAGGCCGGTGCTTCCATCATATATCTAGCATTTTTGTGAATGATGATTCCCAATATTCATCTTAATTTAGTAAAAGCAAAGTTCTATTTAATCATCCAAGGTCTATTCAATTATGGAGCCGAGCAATGAGTTTGATATGTTGTGTCTACAATTCATTGGATTTCTCAACCCAACAAAGTGTTTCTCTACAATATGTGGAACTTACCTTTTCAATATAACAAACAGTCAAATCACTCTCATCTTTGAGTTATCTTTGTGATGCACAGTTTGATTCTATTTTAGATGAATCTCTTCAATTTCCTTCAGTAATTTGGATCATAACAATTAAAAAGACATTTTTTTTGTCTTTGATATTGAGAATTTAAAAATTTGTATAAATAAGGAAAATAAGAAAGCATTGTGTTCAAATTCGTCTGCTTAGCAATGACTAACATCCACAAAGTTTAAAATGGTTAGGCAGTTTTCCACAGCTAGAGGCAGAAATGGGACTGTTATCTAAGTCTCTGTTTTCCACCCACTCCTCGTTCTAGCTGGTATTCCACTGATGTATGAACAATTCTCACATTTCTCCTACAAAATAAGATCTCTTTGCCCTTAATCGAGATCATTCACCTTCTGATAATGATATAATATTCTCTGTCCAGTTTATTTACAGATTCATCAAACATTTTACTCCCCTGTCACTAGGTTCCCCATGCTACATGCAGTGAGAGCTGTGGTCCTGGATTCAGGAAAACACCTCTGGAGGGAAAACCCACCTGCTATTTCAACTGTTCTCTGTGCCCAGATGGGGAAATCTCTAATCAAATGAGTAAGTCTCTACAGGTAGTTTTCCTCCTGTACCCACTGGGCAGAATAAACTGGTGTTTTGCTCTAGGGTCACCAACAACCTCATCACTGTCTGAGCAACAGGATATCCAGCATCAAGACGAGGCCCAGAAAAATGTTATGGACAAGAACAAATGGCTTGAACTAATGAAACATGGTTAAATTGTGGTATCCAAATGTATTTATTGTTCTCTTCGAAATGAAATCCACAAAATTAAGAAAAAATCTATAAATCTTGCCCTTTGAAGAACATATTTGCATGGTCTTTTTAGGGTTTGGGTTGCAATGGGATAGGATTAGCTAGAGTGTGGAAGAGTATGTACTCTGAAAAATATTTTTGATAAGGTGAAATTGAGTTTATGTGATCTTGGGCTTAACAATCATTAGAAACTTTAAACTTGTGGAAATTTGGGAGAATTATGCCTGGAGGAAATGGGTGCCCAGGCTATATGCTGACCATGCTGTCTTCCCTACCCCTTGTCAAATTTTAGTTATACTTTTATAAATGATCCAGAAATGGAAATGTATCATGAAATCTGTGTATGAACCTTTGATTTCCCTCTATGGTGTATGTCACAGGAGACCTTGCCCTTCTTTTCAGAGTCAGTGTGGGCTGGTTTACTTTGTCATTGATTATACTAACTGTAAAGCCAAACATGAGCAGCAATCCTGAGGACTGCTGACATCACAAGTGTTCTCTCTCTCTCTCTCTCTCTCTCTCTCTCTCTCTCTCTCTCTCTCTCTCTCTCTCTCAGTTCTACTTGGTCACAATCCTAGCTCACACTTTGAGCTTTTATCTGTTCTACTCCTTCTTCTTCCACCCTTCCTGTTCTGTTCTTTAGGCACATTCCTCCAACAGTTGGCTCCATGTGATGATATTAGGCCTATTAAGGGGAAGAAAGGTTCCCAAACTCAGATAAAAACTCAAGCATGAAATGAAACCAAGCAAAACTAAGAGGATAGCAATTGTAGTGTTGGCACACTGTCTGTCTGTTCTGCTGGTGTTGTTGTTACTTTTTCAGACAGAAGCACACTGTCTGTTGACTTGTGTTAATGTTACTTTGTCAGACAGAACCACTCTGTTGATTTGTGCTGATTTATCATACAGAAAGTAAATTGAGATGATAGTGCAGACAGTGTGTATAAATATTGTTGTAGCCCTGTTCAGCTTTGTTTTCCTAGAAACAGAAACTGTGAAGAGCTTGGAATGGAGCAGTCCCCATGAGCTGCAATATGAAATAGAAGTGGAGAGCTTTTTACCTATTCATCTAGGCAAGAGTTGGGTGAATCCAGGCAAGAGCTAGGAAAAGTGGTCATTCCATGGAAGAGGAGTCATAGAAGAGAAATCATGGGGTTTGAAAGTTGGTCTTCAGTGAAGACAAAATAGAACTTTACTCGGGCACTAAGTAGTGACTGATGATCTTGTAGCTCACTGTGACTTAGGGATGGATGGTCATTGTATTTTCCACTACCCATTAAAGATAGTCTTTGTATTTTATGATTACCTCTTAGAGATGATTGACAGTCAGCCTTGAGTCAATATGGAAAAAAGACTTTAGATGGGTACTTTATGTTGATTGAGATTGTGATTTACTGAATGATGTGGTTTTTTTAAGACTATGTGGTAACCCTCATAATAAGTTATTATGTTATATTGTTGTGAATGTTATACTTTGCTTTTTTGAATGTATTGTTTTAGCTTCGTTTTATCAGCAGTTCTTAGGGGAGTTGCTCATGATTGGCTTTATAACTAGACATCACCATAAAGGCCATAAAATAAGATAAGATGCTGCATAATTACCTATATCCTATTTGAACATAAGACCCTTATATGTAGGTATTGCTCAATACTTCAGGTTTGCAACTCAAGTATCTGGCCCACAGCAGATAATTAATTGTTAATGTATAACTCAGTATCTAGCAAACATATCAGACTATCTCAACCTACAGTTCTTGCTATAACATAATAGATTCAGAAAGCACTGAGAGAATGAAGGAGAGGGCTCCAGTTCCTATGTCATTATATACTATAATGATAGACCCATAGGAAAAGTTTGTATTCTGTCAGGATATTTTGAATACTGGGGAAATAAAATTTAAATTAAAAATTATTACAGGGGTATCTAGGTAGTGCAGTGAATAAAACACTGGCCCTGGTGTCAGGAGGACCTGAGCTCAAATCCAGCCTCAGACACTTAACACTCATTAATTGTGCGACCTTGAGCAAGTCACTTAACCACAATTTTCCCTTCAAAAAAGCAAAAATAATTACTATAGATAGAATGAGCCAAGATTAGCCCTAGGTTACTTTACAATGACTGTCTCTCAGCACTGAGTTATTCTGTCTTGTGAAGTAAGAAATACTACAACCAATTTCCTTATTTTCTTTCAATGTCATGGGGATAAATTTTGAATCTAAAAACCTGAGAATTTCTTTGTCTCTCACAGATATGAAACATTGTATGAAGTGCCCAGAAGATGAGCATCCAAATAAGGAAAGAAATCAATGCCTCCCCAAGCTTATGATTTTCCTGAATGTTTCAGAACCTTTGGGGATGACTCTGATCTGTGTGGCTCTTTCCTTTTCTCTAATGACATCTGTAATTCTTTGCATATTTTTGAAGTTTCAAGATACCCCTATAGTGAAAGCCAACAACAGGGCTCTCAGCTATACTCTCCTCATTGCTCTCATATTCTGTTTCCTCTGCTCCTTACTCTTAATTGGTCGTCCTACTTCAACCACCTGCCTCCTGAGACAAACCACATTTACGGTTGTGTTTACTATAGCTGTCTCCTCCATTTTGGCCACAACCATCACAGTGTTCCTGGCCTTTAGGGCTACAATACCAGGAAGCAGAAGCAGGATATGGGTACAATACAGAATGTCCAACTCTATTGTCATTATATATTCTGGGATTCAAGTGATTCTCTGTGGCGTTTGGTTGGGGACCTCTCCCCCCTTTCCTGACGTGGACCAAACTCTGAACCCAGTAACATCATCGTCAAGTGCAAGGAGGGCTCTGACTTTGCTTTCTACTCTGTCCTGGGCTTCATGGGATTCCTATCACTGTGTAGCTTTATAGTAGCTTTCCTGGCCAGGAACCTGCCTGACGCCTTCAGTGAAGCCAAGTTTATCACATTCAGCATGTTGGTGTTCTCTACTGTCTGGGTCTCCTTCCTCCCAACATACCAGAGCACCAAGGGCAAAGCCATGGTTACTGTGGAAATCTTCTACATCCTGGCATCCAGTGCTGTGTTACTGAGCTGCATCTGTTTTCCCAAGTTTTACATTATCCTGATGAGGCCAGACAAAAACATCCAGGAAAGTGTAAAAATAAACTCCACGGGCAAGAACCTTTTGGGGTCATTGTCTGTCAATTCTTGCCAGAGATATGATTAGTTTTACGGATAAGTGTACAGTTATGGCAGGTCTCCTTAGACATTCTACCCCATTTTTACTGCTGTCTATGATCTCATAATTTCACACCATACCTTCTTCTATTTGTACCTTCCCACAGATGTGTTTACTGACCCTTCCCAAGACATTGAAATTAAATTTACCATGAAGTCAACACTGAACAATAACATTGGTATTTCTAATCACGTGTCTCCTTTAGCAGACATCTTGCCATTCACTGATGGCTTTCCTAGACTACTAATAAAATGTTTTGGACACCATCCTGATTTTTATTTTAACAATCTCAGTTATATTGAACTTCCGACTTCGAATAGTACACCCACTCATCAATAGAAAATATCTCCTTTCTCATACCCATGCCCCTCAATACTCCCATCAGTGTCCTACTCAGTATTTGAAACATCCTTCCACTGTATTCTTTGAAATGTCTGTTGTATGAATGACAGACTTTCTTTTGTCTTAAACTTTTTAACTTCTCACTCCTATCATGCTCTAGAACTCACGGAGACCTACTTCTCTACAGATGAAATGCATCCCTTCATCACACTTTCCAGTACTGGCTACACTTTCTGCCATGCCTCCCACCCATATTTATTTAATTCATTTGTTGGAGTGAGGGTTTCAGAATATGTTTTGCTCCACATTGTTAATACTTGGCTTTCTTTCAACATCTGTCATTCAGCAACCTCTCTCTCTTTGATGTTGTTATCATCCAAAATCAATCCAACATCCAAACTATTTCCTTGGCTATTGTATGACATAATCCCCACCTCAAACATTTGCCCTTCTTTATTACTGAATCCAGTGCTTGAACACCAGTTTTTTTTCTGCACCTAAATACCAGATATTATTATATTTGATTACAAAAGGCACAAAAATATCAAATATTGGTATTTCCTCTAATGCCATGCTTTACCAGTTTCTCAATTTACAGAACTGCTCAATTCCACCTCACCTATAAAAAGAGACAGTAATTACACCAGACTTGGTGACAGTCACAAATTTTACACTCCTAATTATGAATTCCTTCCTCTGAATGTAGTCTTTTTTGTGTACCATCAAGTTTAAGTTTTATATCTTTAATCTTATTTTTATTTTCAGTGCAAAATTCACTTTTTCCCTCCATCCCTTCTCTACATATTGAGAAGGCAAAAATTGTATACACATTATATATATATGGAGTTACAATTTTTTTTCACTTTAGATGTTTCAAAAAAAGGAAGAAAAGTCAATAGAAAAAAAACATGCTTCAGTCTATATTCTGAGTCCATCTGTTCTCTATTTGGAGGTGGATAACATTTTTGTTTAAAAGTCCTTTGGAGTTGTGGTAAACTATGTCATTGATTAGAGTTTTTTATTTCATTATCTTTACCATTTTTCTCCTGGTTCTTCTCACGTCATATCACATCGATTCATATAAGTCTTTCCATGTTTTTCTGAAACCATCTCCTTAGGGTATAAAAGTATTCCTTCAGATAATTCTGCTGCCAAGATGGAGGAATGATGAATTAACTCTCTGAATTTCTCTACTTTCCCTTCACACAACTAGGAAATTTCCTCAGAATTTATCTAGGGACAAGGAGGCAACTGACCAGTCTAGGGAGAAAGGTCTGTCTCACTGTGGTGGGAGGGGAGTGAAGTCCAAGAGCAGCATTGGCAGCCAACTTCACAGCAGGTGGACTGCAGCAAGGCTCCAAGCATGGGGTGAACCATCACTAAGGCCAAGCCCTGGGGCAAACCAGCAGACCCCTAGTCAAGAAAGCAGTCTGTGCAGCACCTCAAGTCTCCCCCCACCAATAACTCTTCCCTCAACACAAGCCACCAGAGAGGCCTTCATCCCATTTTAGTCCAGTTGTGAAACCCTGCTCTGGGACTGGCAAGTAACAAGACACCACTCCTGAAGCATCCCAGCAGACAGACCTGTTTTACATAGTAACCAATTGGCACTGCCCCACCTCTGGGGAAGGCCAGCAACAATATCAGTCCTCCAGGACCAGACATCAGAAAGACTGTCACCCTAGCAATCCAGGAGCAAGGTTCTATGCCTGGAGCAGGCCAGCAGCTACATTCTGTACCCAGGAAGCTGAAAGGCGGATCCCATACCCCCATATAAGCAAGAAAGGAAGACTTCCTTCCAGAGAAAGCAAGCAGTGAAGCCCTGAGGCCCAGTGAAAGACAGGAAAAAGATCCAGAGCCCAAACAAAAAAGCCTGGGAAAGTGCAGGACCAGAGCCCAACTCTCACATAAAAACACCAAGTCACAAAAACAGGAAGGAAAAATGAAGGGAAAAAACACATACAAGCTCATGCATTCACACACCCACACCCACACCCACATACACACACACACAAACACACAGAGATAGAGCTTGATTATATAAAATTGCTATGGTGATGGGGAAGATCAAGGAACAAACTTAGAATAGGATAATGTTATCAAAATATCTACATGTGAAGATTCACAGGAACAATGTAATTTGATCTTAGGCCCAAAAAGTATTCTTGTAAGTGCTGTAAAATGATTTTTAAAAGCAAATTAGCAAAGTGGAAAGAAACTAGGGAAATTAGTTGAATGGGAGACAATTTTTAAATAGATTCAATAGCATTGGGAAAGAGAAGCAAGAATTTACTTAGAAAGATAACTCCCTAAAAAATAAAATTGACCAAATTGAAAAGAAAGTGCAAAATCTGACTGAAGAAAATAATGCCTTAAAATTAGAATTGAACAAGTGGAAACTTAGGTCTCTATGAGACACCAAAATATGATTTAAAAGATCAGAAAAGTAAAAAAATAATAGAAGAAAGCATGAAATTTCTCATTGTTGCAGATCATAAGACAACTGCAAAAGATTCATGATGGAAGGCGAAATCCACATCAAGCGAAGAGAACTAGAGTCTGAATGCAGACTGAAGCAACATTCTTGCTCACTCTCTTTTGTGTTTTGTTTTGTTTTATTCCTTCTTCCTCATTGTTCACTCCAATGGATATGTCTTCTTTACAACTTGAGTAATGTTTAAGGAAAAGGTATTTGTAGAACCTATATTAGATTGCATGCTACCATGTGGGAAAGGGAGAAAAATTGAATTTCAAGGTACTGTGGAACTGAATGTGATTAACTAAAGGTAAATAAATAAAATTTTAAAAATAAATTCAAAAATAAAAACACTAGAGAACATAGAAATAAATGGAACTTTCCTCAAAATTATAAGAAGTATCTAAATAAAATTATCAGTGTGCGTTATCTATAACATGGATTAGCTAGAAGGCTTCCCAGTAAGATTAGGGATAAAGTAAGATAGACAATTACTATTCAATATTGTACTAGAAATGCTAGCTATAGCAACTAGAGAGGAATAAGAATTTGCAGTCTGTGTAGATTATATGGTAGTGTACATAAAAAATCATTTTTAAGTTGAAAAAAATTAACACCTTTAGCCAAAGTTAAAAGATATAAAAGAAACTGACGTGAATCTTCAGAATCTCTAAATACATCCAAAAAAAGTCTCAAAGCAAGAGACAGAAAGGGACATTGCATTTAAAAATTAAAATAACTGATGACAATACAAATCCTTGGAAGCATATCCAAGACAAACCCAGGAATTCTATAAACACAGTAAAAGGACACTTTTCACATGTATAAAGTCACATCTAAAGAACTGGAAAAAAAATTAAATGGCCATGGCAAGGCTTAGCAAATATAATGAAAATGATCATTCTAAATCAGCCTCCTAATTCAATATCATATCAAACTATCAAAGAATTATTGTATAGAGGCAGAAAAATAATAGACTTCACCTGGCAAAGCATAAGCTCAAGAATAGCAAGAGAACCAATGAAAGAAAAAATGTGCAGTAAGGTGTCCAAGTTGTGCTAGATCTCAAATGATATTATAAAGTGGTAATTATCTAAACAATGTGGTGCTGGCTAAGAAACAGAATGGTGGATCAATAGAACAGATTAGATACAAAACAAAACAGCAATTCAAAGCTTAGTGAACACAAAGATCCAAACATTTCTGATAAGAAGTCAATATTTGAAAAAAAAACTGTTCAAAAAACTAGAAAATAGTATGGCAGAAACTATGTATTGGTCAACATCTCACACAATACTCTAATAAAAGGACAAAATGGGTATATGATTTACACAAAAAGGGTGATCCTAGGGAGCAGAGTCAAGATGGTGGTATAGAAGAAGGAAAACTCTGCAGCTCCCCCAATAACCACCTCAAATACTTAGAAAATAAGACTCTAAATAAATTTTAGAGCTCTAGAAACCACAAAATGACGGAGAAACAAATCTCCCACTGAAGGTAGCCCAGTAGTTGGAGAGAAAGTATTCATCGCAGCACGTTGGGAGGCAAGACCAGCCCTGCCATGGTTTCAGGCCCTGGGGTAGCCAGGACCAGCCCCAGCTGGAGCATTTGGGAGAGTGGATCACTGGCAGCTGTGGATTTTTCCCAGAATTATCAACCCATAAGGGCCAAGGACAAAGTGAAAGATCACTACAACTTGCCTGAATTTGGTAGGGTGGAGGAGCAGGTCCAACCCTCTGGCCCCAGAGCCAGAATATGCAGAAACAGCAGCCCTGCAACCATCTCCATGTGGCTGCTTCAAAGCTTATGGCCTATAGATTGCAGGGGTGCTAAGGTAACATTCAGAGGTTAAGTACTCTTGCCTTAACCTTCCTGGATGAGGATCATGGTGTTGGGTAGGGGTTCAGAGGTATGTAACCAGTGAGCCAAAGCTGGTGGGGGCTGTAGAGACAGTGGCCTCCTAATAGCTCTAGGAGCTACAAAAACCCCAGCAATATGAAACAAAGCTCTCCCCTCTGGAAGCAGAGTTCTACTGTGGTAAAGAACTCAAAAGTCAAGTTAATTGACTGGCAACTTAAGCAGGCAAAGCAAGGAAAAGAAGCACAGCAATCCAACTTGAGGTTCCTTTTTGGGGACAAAAAGGATCAAAGCATAGAACAGCAGGAATGCAACAGAGTCAGAGCCCCCTGCACCAAAAGTTTCCAAAAAATGTAGATTGGTTAAAAGCCATAGAGCAACTTAAGAAGGAGTTTGAAAACCAAATAAGAGAAATGGAAGAAAAAATTGGAAGAGAAATGAGAATGACGAAAGAAAATCTTGAAAAGAGAGTCAACAATCTAACTGAAGAAAAACCACCTTAAAATTATATTAACTCAAATGGGAAAAGAGGCCCAAAAATCCAATGAGGAGAAGAATGCCTTAAAAAGTCAAATTTGCCAAATGGAAAAAGATTCTCAAAAGCTTGCTGAAGAGAATAATTCCTTCAGAATTAGAGTGCAGCAAATGGCAGCAGATGACTTTATGAGAAATAAAGATACTATTAAACAGATCCAATGAAATGAAAAAAATAGAAGGCAATGTGAAATATCTCATTGAAAAAAAAACACTGACCTGGAGAATAGATCCAAGAGAGATAAGTTTAAAATTAATGGACTCCCTGAAATCCATGATCAGAACAAGAACCTAGAAATCCTCTTTCAAGAAATTCTCAAGGAATATTGCCCTGATATCTTAGAATAATAGGGCAAAATAGAAATTGAAAGAATTCACCAATCACCTCTTGAAAAATAACCTAAAAAGAAAACTCCTAGGAATGTTACAACCAGGTCCCAGAGTTCCCAGATGAAGGAGAAAATATTACAAGCTGCCAAGAAAAAAATAACATTTTGAATTTTGTGGAAACACAATTGGGATAACACAGTATCTAGCAGCTCCTACATTAGGGGATCAACGGGCCTGGAATATGACATTCTGAAGATCAAAACAGGTGGGATAAAAGCCAAGAATAACCTACCCAGAAAAATTGAGTATGTTTCAGGGGAAAACATCATCATTCAATGAGTTGGAGAACTTTCAAGCATTCTTGAGGAACAATTCAGAGCTGAATGGAAAGTTTGACATTCAAATAGAAGAAGCATGAGAAAGTAAATAGTGAAAAGAAATCATAAGGAACTTATCAAAGTTGGACTATTTACATGCCAATATGGAAAAATAGTAATTGAAACTTATGAAACTTTTCTTATTATGAGGATAGTTGAAGGGAATATAAATGTGTTTATATGTATGTATATGTATGTGTATATGTACATGTGTATGTATGTGTGTGTATCTGTGTATATATGTGTGTATGTATGTATTCACACATATGTCTTTATAGGAGGGTATATATGCATATGAATGTGAATGTGTGTATATATGTGTAAAGGAATCCATAGCCAGAGGGCACAGAATCAACTGAATTGGAAGAGATGATATTTAAATGGTGAAATGGCAAAGTAGGAGACAGAAAGAGACAGCATGGGATTAATTATCTCATATAGAAGAGGCAAGGAATGACTGTTACAATGGAGGGGAAGAACAGGAAGGCAAAAAGGGAATGTTTTAACCTTACTCTCATTGAATTTGGCTTAGGGAGGGAGTGACAAACACTCTAAAATAGATATCTTGCCCTGCTGGAGAGTAGTGGAAGGTGATGAGAGTGGAAGGGGATGATGGAGGGCAGGTTGGGGCAGAGGGTTGTTAGAACCACACACTTCTGTAGAGAGATAGGGAAGAAGTAGAGAATAGAACAAGGGGATGGTGGGATAGGAAGGAGGAAATTATCATCAGTGTTACACAATGTGTCCATTGTGGAGATGTTCTGGGTAGCTACACATGTGCGGCCTAAATGGAATTACTTGTCTTTCCATTGGGAGTGTGTGACAAAGGAGGAAGAGAAAGGATCTAGAATTTAAAGTTCTGAAATCATATGTAATATATATATATATATTTACCAGTTTATATATATATAATATGTATACATATATATATATATAATTATTATTATTATTGTCATTTACATGCAAATGGGAAATTGGTTATGCAGTCACTGGGATAGGGAGATTCATTTTCCTGTACCGGAAGATCAGAGGGTTGATGGGGGAGGATGTAGAAGAGAGCAGATTGGGGCAGAGTGTATACAGTGTTGTCACTGTTTTGGGGGATGGGTAGGGGAAAGACAGCGAGAAAATTTGTAGCTTGAAATCTTGTGGAAACTAATGATGTAAACTAAAAATAAACAAAAGGTAATTTAAAGAAAAAGAAATTATCAACACACTTTTCATAAATACTAAAGACGGTCAACTCATTTCCTAATGATTAAGTAACATTAGAAGTAAAACTTCTGATTAGGCCTGTTCCATGCAATTTTCTACTCAAAAGGCATACATTAAATTCATGCTCAAAATACTGATTTATTTACATGATTTAGAGACACTCTTTTATATTATGGTGAAAAATTGTCACATTTTCTAATACATAAACTACATAAGTAGTTTCTTGAAATCCACTCTCTATAATGGTGCATTAATATACATTCATAATATAATGATATATAATTATATAATGGGTCAACCATACTCTCACTGAATTTGACTTAGGGGGGGAATGACATACAACTCTACATTGGGTATCTTGCCCTATAGGTGAGCAGGGGGGAGGGGATGATGGAGGGGAGGGTTGTTAGAAGCACACAGTTTTGTAAAGGGTCACGCACAAAGTAGAGAATAGAACAAGTGAAGGGAAGGATAAGATGGAGGGAAATATAGTCAGTCTTTCGCCACATGTGTTTTGTGGAGATGTTTTATTTTAACTACTCTTATTCAGCCTGTATGGAATTGCTTGTCTTCCCAATTGGGACAGGGGATGAGGGAGGAAGGGGAAGAATCTAGAATGTGAGGTTTTAAAATCAAATGTTAAAATATATTCATATATTATTATTGTTCTTCTTCTTATTATTATTATTATTTACATGAAACTGGTAAATAAGATATACGGGCACTGGAGTAGGGAGATCCATCTTACCATTCTGTAAAGTCAGAGGGGTCATGGGGCAGTATATAGGAGAGAGCAGATTGGGGGAGGGGGTATACGGTGGGATCTCTGTTTTGTGGTAGTGGGTAGGAGAAAGACAGGAAGGAAATGTATAACTCAAAATCTTGTGGATATGAATGATGTAAACTAAAAATAAAAAAGGAATAATTAAAAAATAAAGGGTGATCCTACAAACAAAATAGAAAAGCAAAGGATAGTTTACCTGTGACATCTATGGAGAGTGGGAGAATTTGTAACCCAATACCAGATAGAGAACATT
The DNA here is from genome assembly GCA_028646575.1 of Pseudocheirus occidentalis. NCBI lineage: Eukaryota > Metazoa > Chordata > Mammalia > Diprotodontia > Pseudocheiridae > Pseudocheirus > Pseudocheirus occidentalis. Next base: position 2,406,179 of record CM053594.1, on the reverse strand, counting down.
ATGCGATGTAAGATGCATAATTCTGATTGCATTACATTCAAAATTTTGCACAACAAAACCAAGACAACTAACATTAGAAGGAAAACAAAACTGGAGGGAGTTGGGGAAAGTTACAGCAGGTTGTCTCTGATAAAGGCCCCATCTCTCAAATATATAGAAAACTGTGACAAATTTATAAAATGTAAGTCATTTCCCAAATGAGAAATGGTTGAAGCATATGAACAAGTATTTTCAGACAATGAAGTCAAAGCTACCTATAGTAAGAAAAAAATGCTCTAAATCTAAAAGGTTAGTGATGGTTAGAGAAATACAAATTAAAACAACTCTGAGGTACTACCTCAAACTAGTTAGATGGACTAATATGACATAAAAGGAAAATGGTAAATGTTGCAAGGGACTGGGAAAATCGGTACATTAACATTGTTGGTGTTACAGAGAGTAATTTGGAAAAATTCCAATGAACCATTTCCCAGAGATCCCAGTACAAGGAGAAAATATTACAAGAAGAGATTAGGAAAGTTTGAAATATCATGGGGCCACTGCAAGGAAAACACAAAATTTAGTAGTTTCCGTATTAAAGGATAAGAGAGTTTAGAATACAAGATCCCAGAGGAGAAAGGAGTTAAGATTACAACCAAAAATCATCTACTCAGAAAAATTAAATATAATTCATAAGGCAAAAATAAATACTCAATGGTTTAGAAAACTTTCAAATATTCCTGATGAAAATAACAGAGTTAAACAGAAATTGTGGTTTTCAAATACAATACTCAATGAATGTTATTATTAGAGCATTTATTGTGTTTTTATTTTGTTTTTATTTAATTTTTTAATTTATTTTCTTGTTTACATCATTCGTTTTCATGACATTCATTTTTTCCAGCTGCCGTGATGAGCCCCTGCTGCTGAGGTGCCTTCAGTGTTAGATGTGTTTTCTGTGTTTTTGTGAGTCTGAGAGTCCTAGACTTTGTCTGAGCTCATATTTTACGGGTGTTTAGGCTGGCAGTGTGGGTGCTGCATCACCTTCCTGCTTCTCCGCCGCCATTTGGCTCCACCCCTATTATTACAGCATTTAGACAGAGGGCATGGGCATGAGTTTAATATGATGAGATGATATCTGAGATTATTAGAGGATGAGAAAGAGGAATGTAGTGGGACAAGAGGAAAGGGGGAGTTACAAAAGAAATTTTATACGAAGAGAGTGTAAGGTGGGGGCTGGAAAGGTGCTTGAAACTTGCTCTCATCAGAACTGACTCACAGATAAATAACATGCACAGTGAGTTGCCTGTAGAAATCTATCTTATCCTGCAGAAAAGTGGAAGAAACGGGGGCTAAGAGAAGACAGGAATTTAAAGATTGGAGAATGGACTGTTGAAGGTGTTAGTCAGAAGCAAAACACATCTGAGGATGGTCAGAGTGAAAGATGGAGGAGGACAGACATGAGGGGCATAAGATGGAGGGTAACACAATAATAATAACTGAGAAGAAAATTGCAAGTTTGTCTAATCAAGCCTCACTTTCAAATACATACAGAAGTGAGTCAAGTACATGAGAAAACAAGTATTTACCCAACTGAAATATGATCAAAGGATATGGATGGGAAATTTTCAGAGTCTATTTTCTAGAATGCATAATTTCTAGAATTCCAGAAAACAGAATTCATCATAGCAACAAAGAAGTTAATAGACCTTACCACTGCAGGTAAGAACATCCTCCCAAAGCCTTGCTACAAACAAATACTCACAGGTCTAGTTGCCTGCGTGTCTATATCCTCTCCTCACTCAGCTTTAACTAGTCTGACTCCTACTTTCCTCTGGGTTCTACTCCACCTTTCCTGCTCCACACTTCAGTAAACTCAACCCAGGATGTGATTACATTTGGCCAATTAAGGAGCAGAGATCTTCAAATTCCCTTAGACTATTAAGGAGCAGAGGAGATCTTCACATCCCATTGGATTAAAGCAATAAAGCCCAAACCTTAAATCTCAGCCCACCACCTCTCTATCTGAAGCTTCATTACGTTTCATTGTGAGTCCTTGAGAACTTCGGGCCATTGTGCTCATCAGAGGTCAGTTCTGTGTGTTCCACTTTGTGTCAGTTCATATGAATTATCCAAGGTTTTTCTAATACTATCTCCTTCATTCTTCCTCACAGCAAAATAAAACTGCGTTATATTTATATGCCACAACTTGTCCAGTCATTTCCCTACTGATCACCACCCCTCAGTTTCTTTTTTGTTTTCTTGTTTACATCATTCATTTTCATGACATTTTTTAAATTCCAAATTTTCTCCCCATCTTTCCCCTGCCCCAACCCCAAAGCAGCAATCCCACTGTAAAGACCCTCCCCTGCTCTGCTCTCTTACTTTCTCGTAGGGCAGGGAGGCTCTCCCTATCCCTGCCCCTGTGTATCTTAATTTCAAGTTGCAGGTATTGCAGAACTTTAAATTCTAGAAGCTTTTGACTCCTCCCTTGTCCCCAAGACCCACTGTAAGGACAATCAATTTAATACAGGCTGTGGATGTGTGATTATACAGGACATCTTCATAGTGGACATATTGTGACAGTGATCATCTGTCTCTCCTTCCTATCCCTTTCCCCATTGTTCTGTCCTTTTGTCCCTGTCCCTTTACTGAAGTGTGTGCTTCCAGCATCCCTCCCCCTGATACTGCCCTCCCCTTTGTCACCCCTCTCTCATCCCCATGCTCTTTACTCTCCTGTGTGGCATGATGCCCAGTTTAGAGTATATGCCATTTCTTCCCTAAGCCAAATTCCATGAGAGTAAATAAAAGTAAAGTTGTAACAGTTATTCCTTGCCTCTTCTGTATGGGATGACTAACCTCATTTTGTCTCTCCCTGTCTCCTCTCATTCGAGTCCTCTCTCACCTCAGAATTTCGCCATTTAAAGTATCATGCCTTCATATTCAATTCATCCTATACCCTCTATACACACATATACACTCATGCTCAGATATGTACTCATACACATATATAGCCTCCTATATGGACATATGTGTGAGTATACACACACACACATTTGTATTCCCTTCACCTGCCTTCACGCTAAGAAAAGTTTCATAAGTTACTATTATCAATTTTCCATATTGGCATGTAAATAATTCAAATTTGACAAGTTCCTTATGATTTCTTTCCCATGTTTACCTTCTCATGCTTCTTGTGTTTGATTGTCAAATTTTCTGTTCAGTTCTGGTTTTTCAGCAAGAATGCTTGAAAGTCCTCCACCTCATTGAATGACCATATTTTCCCCTGGAATAATATGCTCAATTTTGCTGGGTAGTTGATTCTTGGTTTTAATCCCAGCTCCCTTAATCTTTGAAATATCATATTCCAGCCCTTTGATCCCTCAGTATAGAAGCTGCCAGATCCTGGATTATCCTGATAGTATTTCCACAGTATTGAAATGGTTTCCTCTTGGAAGCCTGTAATATTTTTTCCTTTAACTGGGTATTCTGGAACCTGGCAACAACATTGCTAGGAATTTTCTTTTGGGTATCTTTTTGGAGAGGTGATCGGTGAATTCTTTCAAGTTCAATTTTGCCCTCTGATTCTAAAACATCAGGGCAATTTTCTTTGAGGATTTCTTGAAAGATGCTTTACAAGTTTCTTTTTGGTAATGGGTTTCAGGTAGACCAATAATTTTCAGATTTTCTCTCCTGGACCTATTTTCCAGGTCAGTGGTTTTTTCAAGGAGATGTTTCACACCGCTTTCTATTTTTTCATGTCTTTGTAACTGTTTGATAGTATATTGTTTTCTCATAAAGTCATTAAGTTCTAATTGCTCTACTCTAATTCTGAAGGAATCATTCTCTTCAGAATGCTTTTGAGATTCTTTTTCCATCTGGGAAATTTGAGTTTTTAAGGAATTCTTCTCCTCATTGACTTTCTGGGCCTCTTTTGCCATTTGAGTTAATCTATTCTTTAGAGTGTTATTTTCTTCACTCAGGTTGTTGACTCTTTTCATCGTTTTCTCACATCATTCTCATTTCTCTTCACAATTTTTCCTCCACTTCTCTTATTTGGTTTTCAAAGTCCTTTTTCAGTTTATGTATAGCTTCTAGGCATTCTTCAAGTGTCTTGGAAGCATTTGGTGTGGAAGTTCTGACTGGGTTCTCTTTCTCCCTTTCCATGCTTTGATCCTTTTTGTCCACAAAAAATGATTCTAGAGTTTTATTGCTGTTCTTATTTTGGTTCCTTTTCTTCATGTT
>CM053594.1:2384117-2401455 GCA_028646575.1 Pseudocheirus occidentalis | reverse complement strand
GAGCTATTATGGGTGTGTTGCTAGTCCCCTCAGCTTTGTCTTCCTGAAAGTGCACCCCAGGACCACCACCCAAGACCATAATCTGGATCCAGGCTGCTCAATGCAAGAGCACTTGACCCTGATTGATTGATTCAGCCCCGCTGCAGAGTCTGCAGGCTCAGTACTCTGAAGTAGCCCAGTGGGGGCCGCAGCCAGTTCCAGCAGTTACCCTTCCCCACTGCTTCCTTGCCTCAGGGGCAGACTGTCCTAAACTCCTTTTCCTCCCCCAAATTAATTTTCAAGGTTTCACTTTCACTTTCACTGACAATCTAATCCTGGTTTATTGGATGTGAAGATTCCCTCAGGTGCTTTAAACCTTCTCTGAAGTAGACTCAAGCTGAGGCTTGGGAGGTTTGGCTCCTCCTGGCGGCCCTGGGGCCTAGCCTGGCCACGGCTACAGTTTTGGGCTGGGCCAGTCTCTGCTCTGGTGCAAGTTGTCCCTCTCCCATCCCTGTTCCTCGTGCCTCGGCAGATGTGGAGGTGCTTGAGGCTGTACTTCCTCTCCTCTGAGGACTGGCTGCAGCATGGCGGGGCTCAGCTAGGCTCAGCCCAGCTCCTTCCTACTGCCCCGGGCCTGGCCTCAGTCTCGGCTTCAGGCTGGGCCAGCGTCCGCTCCCAGCCGCCTGATGAGCCCCTGCTTCCGAGCTGCCTTCAGCGAGAGATGTGTTGTCTGTGTTTTTGTGAGTCTGAGCGTCCTGGACTTTGTCTGGGCTCATATTTTATGGGCGTTTCGGGTGGCGATGTTGGAGCTGAGGGACCTTGCTGCTTCTGTGCCGCCCTCTTGGCTCCACCACCATCTCCATCCACCCCTCAGTTTCTATTGATTTTTCACATTAAGAAGAGGAGCATAAACATATTTGTAAGCAGGGTCTCTGTGTCCTTTTCTCTGATGTCTTTACTCTTTTGTCATGTGACTGTGTCTCAGAGTCCAAAGGTTTTCAATTTCTTTTAGGAAAAGTTACAAATTGTTTCCAAAATGAATGGGCGCTGTAACAGTCATAACAATAGTGCACATTTTTAATACCCATTTTCTCACTAGCATTTATTGTCAACCTTTTTGTCAACTTTTCAAATATTATGGTATCTCATAGTTTTTTAAGCGTGGTTTTTTCTAGATATTAGTGATATTTAGCGTGTTTCACATGCTATTAACAATTTGGATGGGAGGTCACTTGTATGGGCCAGGGATTCCCCCCCTGAGAGGACCCCTTTCTGGCAATTCACTTCAAATCTACTTCCTTCAGAAAACCTCTTCTGAGGGGCCCTTCCCCCTCCTCCTCCTCCTTCTGGTTTTCTGGGCCTGCCTTGAATATGCAGACAGATATCTGGCCTTGGTCAGAGTGGCCTTGCAGATGTGGCTAAACCTTGGCATGTGTTCAAAAGGTGTCCGTAAGTGGATCTGCTCTAGACCCTTCCCATGGGAACCGGGTACCGTGGTGGGGAGCAGGAGGCATGGAATATAGAGTCTGCTTTAATCAACAGAATTTGCTCTCTACATGTACTAAGTGGCTATGTCTGAGGCAAGTGACAGAAGGCAGACTAATGGTTAATAAAAGAGCAAGGGAGGAGGAGGGGGACAGGATACAAAACATGAAATCACATTAATCACTGTAAGAGATATGAAATAAAAGAACTTTGTAAGTTCACGAGGGTGTCGGACTTATCTGACTATATCCAGGAGAATCTTAGGATCCAGAAGAGCCTCAAGGGGAGGCTGAGGTTGGAGACATGCATAGAGGGTAGGTGATGTGGGGATTCTTCTTAGTTCAGCAGGCCTTGGTATAAGTGGCTCCCAACATGGGGCGGCCCACATCACTGCGGGACAGATAGTTGGGGCACAGTGCTTAATTGGCCGGCAATTAAGTGTAGAGTACAGCAAGGCACTGGAACCCACGGTAACTGTGGGGGTGCAGTAAGGCATTGGGGGATGCAGTGAGGTGATGGATCGGTGTTAAAGTGGGGGTGCAGTAAGGCATCTGAGGGATTGGGAACAAGGTTCCCCTCCATAACACCCTTTATAGTGAAAGTGCCCTGTAGGCAAGTGTATAAATTGGCATAGAGACAAGGAAATTTATCAGTAATCTACTTTTTGTACCCCCTGGGCTTAACATATAGGATTAAACCCAGAAAAAAATAAATATCGTTGGTCATCGAATGGCCTTATATGAGGAAAAATCCCCCTTTTTCAAAGCCAGACTGGCAAAATGTTTATCACAATTGTTTCAGCATGTTTCCAACTTAGCCAGTTAAAAAATGTTCTGGAGCACCATTTAGAGGGAGAAAAAGAGATTTAACCTTATTAGGAGCAGATAAGAACTGTACAGCAACATTAGGAATTTTATTTAGCCAAGAGAAAAGAAAAACTTCAACATCTCCCAGTTTCTACTTTTTATAAAACATATTAATGATTGTAGCATTGAAAATGAAGGTGCCAGTGGTAGCTGGAATGTTTCAGTGTAATATAGATGTCTATAATTTTGTTAAATAAGCTTCATCTGGCTTCTATTACTATCTGGAGAGGTAGTAAAAATTTTTTCTTCTCAGGAGATCTCCTAAAATTTCTGTGCAAAGTTTCTGGATCCATTTTGTATTTCGTGTCTGTCTACTTTGTCTCTGTCTTCATGTAAGAGAATGTGTGGGAGTCATTTGTCATTCAGTAAGACAGTGTGTACAAGAAGTTCTGCGATTAAAAAAAAATTAGAATCTCTTTCTGTTTATTCCATTCTGGCCAGGTGGAAAAAAGAGATGGTTATGAGAAACGGGATGGGAATTCCCTCCCCCTTTTGATTAATAGATGTAGAAACACCCATTCTCTGCCTAGAGGGAAAAAATTTTGTGTTTTGGAATTCTGCTGAAAATGAATTTGAACTTATTTTGATTGTTCAAGGGAAAATGTGCAAAAAGTGATGTGACACCATAAGTCAAGATTTACTATACTGATTGGCATTTAGGCAAATTGGAATTTTATTAAGAATTGGTAAAGGAAACACTTGGAAGGTGAGAGCTTTGGACTTCCCAGTTCAGAGAAATGGAAATAAGGCGCCTCTGAGACTTTTCTCAGGAATTCCATTTCTTTTTGGTGGGAGCTTGGAGCACTTATTATTCTAAGAAATTGGTAGGAATGACTACGACACTTTTCTGGATGCATCTGCATGTGTGTCTGTATGTGTGCATGTGAGTGAGATAGAGTCTAAAAGCAGTACAACATCAGATATAGGAATATGTGTGTGTACATATTTATTAGGCTAGATAGTCTTTTTGAAATCTTTCATCTCTATGAAATTACTACTGCTTGAAATGAGTGTTACACTGGTTCAGTAGTAATGTGGCTATTGCCTGCCCCCCAAGGGGGCCATGCTCAATCTTAATATTTACACACATGTTGCTGCTCCCAGCACTTATTTTTCAGAGAAAACATTACTCTGTATATAAAGAGAAAAATGTAATTTTAGTTAAGTAGTTTTTGCAGCTCCAAAATTAATGTCCTTATAGATTTTCTTAATTACAGTAAAACTCCAGTGTAGTGGAGATTGAAAACTCATCACAGGCTAGAAGTAGTATCTTATCAAATCTTAAGTTGAATTTTATAGGGATTAAAGATGTAGAATTTGTTTTAAACCAGTTAAGCTACATGTATTTTATAATGTTTGCTTTATGGAAAGTTAGGTGTTTGCGCATTTACCTATAATTGAAAAAGAAAGTTGTATAAAAAACCATTTGGGTATTATTTATAGAAATTACCATTAAAGTTGTTTTACAGTTTTGACAATGAAACCTGAAGTTAATTGATTGCTGTATATAGAAAGAGATTAGGTGAAAACCTTTATTTAGATTAATTCTGTTACTTTAAGTTGTTTGCAAAAAAGCAGAGGCATCTCCAACCAGGCCCTCCTTAAAGTCCTTCTCATTTATTCCTATGTTGTAACACTGCCAAAAGCCCATAAATATTATGTCTAGAGACAAGGTCATTTAGTCAGAGAAGTAACTTTGTTCTATTTAAAAGTTACTAAGAAATTTATAAAATATTTAAAAGGAGCCCTAACATTTCTAAGTTTAAATGTGAGAAAGACAAATGTTAAATGAACTTCTTTTTGTAAAAGAAATTTAATTTGTTTATTGGAGCTCCATGGAAGTAAAACATTTTCTCTTCATACTAATTGGCTGTGAGCCATGATTTCGTAAAAGAAACATTATAGCTGCTCAACGCTCACCCTTAGAAAATTCTGATATCCTTAACTTTCAAAGTAATGAGACCAGATTAATGTACAAACCTCTTCTGAATAAAATATCTTTTATATCTAGCATTCTACAGTAATGTAGAAATTTCACTCCTTATTATACTTTGAGTATTTTTGTTACTTAGCAGAATCTTTATACTGACTTTATTTTAATCATCTTGCTTGAACAAACTACTAGAAATCTAATTGACTAAAGACAAACCTGTGTTTGCAGTAATCCATCAAGGAAGTCACCCTATAGAATGGCTCTATTCATGCCAGCCTTCTAAGATCCTAGCCAATTGGATAGATTTTCTAGCAGAATTTACTTGGACAGCCATGCAGCCAGCTATCTGGCTTTCAGACTTCTACCCTGTATTTCGCAGTCCCTTTGAAGGATCTTCTGTATTCCTTTCAGACCTCTACCAGCTACCAGATGTTCCTATTCAGAATCCATGAGGAATTCTCCCCCAGGATGTCGCTCATTGGGGATCCCAATGTATTCATGTTTCTATTAATACTTTTTCTAGGTTTCTGTGAGCCACCACCCAGACAGAAAAAGCGGATCACCATGTGACAAATCATTTACTGACATGTTTTTCTTTTACAGACTCCACTGACTGTGGAAACAGACAATGCTTCAGCTTATACCTTTAAAGCCTTTGCTTTGTTTTTGCAGGAGTTTTCTATTAGGCATGTAACAGGAATTTCTTACAAACCCATGGTCAGACCATCATAGAAAGAGCAAAACACACCCTTAAGACCCTCCTTCAAAAACAAAAAGGGGGAGATCTTCTGGGGCGCACACGGCAAGTGAGATGACTCACCACGGGCCAGTTACATGCCACCCTCTAGACCTTTAATTTCTTCAATTTTCTTCCAGTGATTTTTTAACTCCTGCTATGCGCTTTTATGCTGTAGCCCCACAGGTTGAAGGGCTCCCACCAGCCACTAAACAGACACAGACACCTCCGTCAGCACTAACAAAAACCAAAGCTATATGGAAGGATCCAAAGAAGGACTAGGAGGGACCAGGTATTGTAACCCTTTGGGGAGCGGGGTATGCTTATGTCGTTCCAGATGGAGAAACCAAAGGCAATTGGACACCCATAAATCTTCTCCGTCTCCTTGCCGGTGATAAGATACCAGAGAAAGGAAGGAAGGACACGCCGGAAACAGAGGCCCAGACTGGGACAGAAAGAGATTCGTGACCTTCAATGCTTGTGCTACTTGCTGACAGTTCTGACCATTGCACCAGCTACAACAGGTGCTGTTATCAGAGAGCCACAGGACAAATGCCTAGGAGCTGCCCAGCCTTGATGCTTGTAGAAAGGCATGGACAAAAACTGCTCTGCTTTCCCACTGTCTAAATGTGATATACTTACAGACAGTTTTTGATCATGCTGACAGGACACTTTGTAGGCTGCAATACCTGGCCCCAGAAAATTAACCCTGTCGAATGAGTTACTCTCTCCTGATATGCGTGGACGGTCACTGTGGGTTTAGGTGGACTGTTCACAAACATTACTGGACATGATGCTCACTCTTATAGAGGAGTTTGCTTTTCTGACCCTCACTATGCTTTTGTGGTTGTTTCTAGTAATTTTGGTAATAATAGTCATAGTTTGGTACACTATCTCAATAATACATTGTATAATTTTACTTGTCATGCTTGTGTCATCACCCCAACTAAGTAAAATGACATTATTGTTTGAGAAAGTGTAAAGTGAAACCTACATGGTCTTATTGAATGCTGGAAACTTGTCTGCTGCCCTTGCAGACCCCAACCACCTAATTTGGAATTTAAGCCACACTGATGCTAAGAATCTGACACCTGAAGATATCCTTAAAGACATGCTATAAAAAATGCATGATTTCCCTTGAGTTTCATGGGGTTCTTCTTTGTATTGGGGAATAATGGTACTTATAGGATTATGTATTCTTCTTTGCTGTTGTTTTCCCCTTGTGCTACACCTTATATGAGTTATGTTTAAAAATTAATCTTGCTATGTGTGACACCCTCCTTCAAAAAACAAAAAGGGGGGTATTTGTACGGGCCAGAGGTCCCCCCCCAGGAGGACCCCTTCGGGCAATTAACTTCAAAACTCCTTCCTTAAGAAAACCCCTTCTGAGGGGCCCTTCCCCCTCCTTCTCCTCCTTCTGGTTTTCTGGGCCTGCCTTGAATATGCAGACAGATATCTGGCCTTGGTCAGCGTGGTCTTGCAGACGTGGCTAAAACTTGGCATGTGTTCAAGAGGCCTCTGTAAGTGGATTCTGCCCCAGTCCCTTCCCATGGAACTGGGGTACCTTCGGGGGGGGAGGGAACAGGAGGCATGGAGTATAGAGTCTGCTTTAATCAACAGAATTTGCTCTCTACGTGTACTAAGTGGCTATGTCTGAGACAAGTGACAGAAGGCAGACTAATGGTTAATAAAAGAGCAAAGAAGGAGGAGGGGGACATGATACAAAGCATGAAGGCATGTTCATCACAGTAAGAGATAAGCAATAAAAGAACTTTGTAAGTTCAGGAGGGTGTCGGACTTATCTGACTATATCCGGGAGAATCTTAGGATCCAGAAGAGCCTCAAGGGGAGGCTGAGGTTGGAGACATGCATAGAGGGTAGATGATGTAGAGATTCTTCTTAGTTCAACAGGCCTGGGCAGTCACCCTTGTACTAAAACTAGATACAGGACAATGTGACTTTTGGCTGCTTCATTGACCATTACTGAGTGCTGGGACACAGTTGTGGGGTAGAAAGGAATATTTCTGGCCCCTGACAATGCAACAGTAGCCCTACCTGGGCTCCAGTATCAGTTTCATGGAGGAGAGCATTGAAGCTCACCAGAGAGCAGAGATTATACTTGGGTGAGGACAAGAGTGCAGGAATCACCCCCTGAATCATTTTACCTTGAAAGCACCAAAAACCTACAGATCTCCAGTTAGCTATAAAAACAGCTTAGTGGAAAAGTCTCAAGCTTGGACCAGTGATCTCAGCCCAAGTGCACAGAGGCCACCATTAAATTAAAGTCCAAAATTAATAAATAGGCTTTAGTAATAAGAAAACAGCCAAAAAGCAACCTTACCATAAAAAGCAGCTGTGCTTCACAGGTTCTACGTCAAAGACACTAATTTGTAACTGGTTTGCAATTGGTAACTTTGGCCTTGCTTTAAGAGGAAGGCTGTCAATGTATAGATAAAAGGACATTGGTAGAGTAGTAAAGAAAAAAAGTTCAGCTCATTGATGTGAGACAGATTTTTTTTTCTGAAAGAATAGGTAGCAATGTTCTATTAATTAAAAACATGCTATTTGTAAAGCCAAGCATGATCAGCTTTCCAGAAGATGGCTGCTGTGAAAAGTTTTAAGGTTCTGATCACATAGTAGAGTGAACTCTCTATTTGTTCAGCAGGAAATTAAAGCAAAATATTCACAGAATCCAAAGTATGGCATTCACAGTTGTACAGCATAACAACTTGTCACTAAAGTGGACCCATAGTTTTCACTTAATCCTCTTTCAGGGCTTCCAGTAAGATTTCAGGGCTAAGTACAAAGTATCACAAACAAAAATCAACCCAGACAGAACAGACAAACAGAGTGACAGCCTCCACAACTGTTCCTCTTCTCAGTTCTGCTCTCTTCCAGCATTGGATTCTCCTCATAAATAGTGATTAGCTCCTCCCTGTTCCACCCACCTCTTATGTCCTTCTGGATCCTGTCTTTGGCAAGTCCCTCCCACTGTGGGTTTCATAAGTTCTGTTTCATAACAAAAATTTGATATAACCAAGGGCAAAGCTCAACTGAAACAAAGTGCTAAGTACTTGTTTGCTTGCCATTACACCATTAAAAATCATGAATCTGGAGTCCCATAAGTCTCTTTTTCGAAATAACCTCTGTATGGAAGAACCTCTCTTTCCTTAGAGCTCTGAATCTACACCAAGAAGTAAAACTTTGTCCATATAATTTCTATTTTCCTCATTTTCTCCCATCATTTTCATTTCTTATTCTAATTTTGCTTCCCCTTTACTAATTTATTAAAATCTTTTTTTGGAGCGGAAAGGCAGGGCAACTGTGGTTAAGAGACTTGCCCAAGGTTACAAGACTAGTTCTTTTTTGTCTTATATAGCTGAGGTCTAATTTGAACTCAGTTCCTACTAGCATCCCAGCCACCTAGCCTCCCCTTTTTAATCTTTTCAAAGATCTTCAAGAAATTACTTTTGGGTCTGGAACCAAATTACATTTTTCTCTGAAGTTTCATATGTAGCTACTTTCTCACTATTGTCCTTCTGAAAGTATTTGCCTTGATTCTCCCATTACCATAGAAACTTTCTAGAGTCAAGCACTTTTTTACTGTGCTCTTTTGGTGTTCATTTTGTCTGCCTTTTCATATTATAAGTGTTTTTATGTGAGAGTTCGGCTCTGGTCCTGTATTGTCCCAAGCTGTTTGTGCTGGGGCTGTGTGTCTTCCTGCAGGCATTCACTGGGTTTCAGTCACTTGCTTTCCCTATGGGCTAGGCTTTCCTTCTTCTTTGTATAGGACGTGCTACTTCCCCCTTGGTGTCACCTAAGTTTGAGATTTAGCTGCCAGTCTGCTCCAGGGGTGGGACTTTACTGCTGGGTTGCTTTAATAATAGAGTCTCTCTGGCAGCGGTCCTTGGATAAGCAATTTGCTACTAATCTGCCCAAAGGATGTGACCCCGCTTTTGGCTTGTTATGGAAACAGTGTCTCTATGCTGGGTGACACCACATCTGAGTCTCAGTGTTGGCCAGTTGCAAGTCAAGGTTTCTCTACTGGAGAGCAATCAAATCAAGGTCTTGCTGTTGGCATGTGATGTGGGTGGGATCACGAGGGGCAGTCTTGCAGTGCTGTACGGATTTCTGATTAAGAGGTGCTGCTGGTTTGAAGGAGAATGGGAGATCTCGGCTGGATTGCTTCAGGCCCACAGCCTTGCTGCAAGCTCCTTACTGTGAGGCTGGCTTTTCACATTGTTCTTAGACATTGTACCATTCCTAAGCCAGGGACACAGACCTTTCCTGCCATGCTCCTTAGCTATTTCCCTCCTTCTATATGAATTCTGCTGAGGTTTTCTAGTTATTGGGAGGGAAATTTGAGAGGGATTTAGAGGGCTCTTTCCTTTTTTTTATTCAATTTTTTATTTATTTTCTTGTTTACATCATTCTTTTCCATGATATTTTGAGTTACAAATTTTCTCCCCATCTTTCCCCTACCCCAACCCCAAAACAGTGATTCCGCTGTAAAGCCCTTCCCCTGATCTGTTCTCTTTTATGCCCTCCTCCAACGCCCCTCTAACTTTCAGGTAAGGCAGGGAGGGTCTCCCTACCCCAGTCCCTGTATATCTTAATTCCCAGTTGCATATAGTTAATAATAATAACAATTATATATGTATGTGTGTGTTTTTAACAATTGATTGTAGAGCTTTAAATTCTAGATTCTTTCGGTTTTCCCTTGTCACTCACCCCAAGTGGGAGGACAAGCAATTCAATACAGGCTGTACATGTGTAATTATGCAGAACATCTCCACAGTGGACATATTGTGAGAGGCTGATTATGTTCCTCTTTCTTATCTGCCCCCATCTTGTTCTACTGTCTACCCTGTCCCTGTCCCTTTACTGAAGTGTGTGCTTCCAGCAACCCTCCCCCAGACCCTGCCTTCCCCTATGTCAACCTGCCTCTCATCCCCAGCCCCCCTACTCTCCTGAGTGATGATACCCAGTTTAGAGTTTATGTTGTTACTTCCCTAAGCCAAATTCAATGAGAGTAAATGAAAGTAAAGTCATAACAGTTATCCCTTGCCTCTTCTCTATGGAATGATTAACCCCATTTTTCTTCTCCCTATCTCCTCTCATTCTGGTCCTATCCCATATCAGAATTTCACCTTTTACAGTATCATCCCTTCGTAGTCAATTGATCCTGTACCCTCTATGTACAGATATACACACATGCTCAGATATATATTCATACATATACATAACCTCCTAAACAGACATACGTGTATATATATATATATATATATATATATATATATATTTGTAATCTCTTCACCTATCCTCATACTAAGAGCAACAATATTGTAAAGACAACAAGCTGCAAAAGAAGCGGAAACACTGATCAATGCAATGATTCACCACAATTCCAAAGAACTTTTGAAGAATAAAGTGATCCACCTTCAGATAGAGAAAAAGGGAACTCAGTACAATATTGAAGCAATTCTTTTTCTGTTTATTTTCCTTACTTGTTTTGGAACATAACTAAAGCAAAACTGATTTTTTTAAATTTCATAGATACAAAGGGCATCATATTGTTTACCTTCTCAGTACTTGGGAGCAGAATGGAGGCAAGAATGAATTTTGAATTGAAAATAAAAATAATATTAAAATATATGAAAATTATACTTACTGGTACAAGAAAGATTACTGTCAGATGAAGGAACTCTAGTTCATAAATATAAGTGTAAACTGTATAGGTGTCAGCAAGGCCAGGGATAATTACTGCCTATTTTTTATAGGTGAAAGCTAAATTGAGGAAAAGACTATGAAAATTGAAGAACTGGTAAGTTATTGTAATAGAGGAAATCTCAACAGGCCTTTTGAAAACAAATAGAATAATATCAGGAATTTAGATGCAGAAAAATAAAAACTGAGTCAAGCAGTTATGAAGAAGGAAAAATATTCAAGGCAGGTATAAAATCATATAGTAGAGAAATAGAGAATGCTGGACTGATTTTGCTAACATGAACATTTAAAAAAGACTGCTGAGTGATGGATGTTGACAAAAAATTAAGGAGCAGCAATGTGGAGCAAAACATTTCTGAAGCTTCCACTCCAACAAACGAATTAGGTGTGGAGTGTACTGGAAAACATAAGGAAGGAACAAGTTTTTTCTAGAGAAAAGTAGGTCTTAGTGAGTGTTAGAACATGAAAGGAGTGAGAAGCTAGTTTAATATGAAAGGTCATGGTTTTTGCAGGAGAAATTCTAAGGAAAACAGTGGAAGAGAGTATTAAATATTGAGTAAGACATTAATGGGAGTGTTGAGGAATATGACAAAGAGGAAGGAGCTATCTAATATTGATGAGGAGGGAACTATTTGGAAACTGAACATTCAGTATAACAGGGATAGTTACAATAAAAGAGGATGAAAGTATCTAAAATATTTTATTAGTAGTATGCTTATCCTTAAAATTGATTATGACTTTGGGAGGAATTAGCAGAAAATGACCCAGAATATTTCCGTGCCCTGGAGCTTGCTTTGTTCTTTATAATTTTCTGAGTGTTTTTGTCAGGCCTCAAGAGAATCAAGTAAAATTTGGGAATGAAGATGCAGCTCAGTAACCCAGCACTTGATGCCAGGATGGAGAAGATTTCCACAGTAACCATGGCCTTGCCCTTGGTGCTCTGGTATGTTGGGAGGAAGGAGACCGAAACACTGCAGAACACCAACATACTGAATGTGATGAACTTGGCTTCATTGAAGGTGTCAGGAAGGCTCCTGGCCAGGAAAGCTACTATAAAGCTACACAGTGATAAGAATCCCATGAAGCCCAGGACAGAGTAGAAGGCAAAGTCAGAGCCCTCATTGCACTTAATGATGATGTAGCCAGGTTCAGAGTGTGGGTCCATGTCAGGAAAGGGGGGAGATGTTCCCAACCAGATGCCACAAAGAATCACTTGAATCCCAAAACAGATAATGACAACAGAGTTAGACATTCTGGATTGTACCCATATCCTGCTCCTGCTCCCTGGTATTGTAACCCTGAAAGCCAGGACCACCATCATAGTTTTGGCCAAAATGGAGGAGATGGCTACAGTAAACACAATCCCAAAAGTTGTTTGTCTGAGGAGGCAGGTGGCTGAAGTAGGACGGCCAATGAAGAGCAAGGAGCAGAGGAAACAGAAGATGAGGGAAATGAGGAGAGTATAGCTGAGAGTTTGGTTGTTGGCTTTCACTATGGGGGTGTCTTGGAACTTCACAAAAACACAGAGAACCATAGATGCCATTAGAGAAAGGGAAAGTGCCACACAGATCAGAGTCATCCCCAAAGGTTCTGAAACATCCAAGAAAATTATAGTCTTGGGGAGGCATTGATCTCTTTCTTTATTGGGATATTGATCTTCTGGGCACTTCATACAATGCTTCATATCTGCCAGAGAGAAACAAGTTCTTAGGATTTTAAATTCAACAAATTATCCTCATCATCATGGGCAGAAAACAGGTAAAACTGGCCAAAGTTGTATTTCTTACTTCACAAGACATCAGAGCTCCATTAATGCTGAGAGATGGTCATTGGAAAGTAGCAAAGTGGTAATTGGTGCTCATTATATCTAGAATTTTCATTGTCTCTTTTTAATTTTATTTTTCCAGCATCCATATTTTTTACCTGAATATAAACTTTCCCTCTGATTCTATTGTTATAATACCGTGACATAGAAACTGGAGCCCTTCCATACTGTCATCTCAATCCTTTCTGAATCCCTCATGTTGTAACAATTATTCTAGGTTGAGATAGTCTAATAAGTTTGCCAAATACCAATCAATGAATAAATAATTAACTGTACAGGCAAAGTAAAACACTTGAGGAGTACCTACTCAGAAGGACCTTACATTCTAATATAATATAGATAATGGTAAAACATTTAATCTCATTTAATGGACATCATGGTGATATCCAGCCAATGTATGCATTTCCATGCTTCATATGTATGTGGGAGCCAAGTGAGTAAATCAGTCAAATCATCCAGCCTTCCTAATTTAAATGATAATAGGTTTTTCGTGAGTTCTGTCAACAGGTGACAACATTCCTCAACTGTTCAATAGGTGTGAAAAATGCATGAAAAACCTCAGCATGAGAAAGGAAATTGGATGCAGATAGTTGAGCAGATTACCCTCATTTCAGGAGCCTCTACAATTCCAAATGGGGAGCTGGAATCTGAAAGATTAGTGGAAAGTAGGAAGAGTAGCTGAAAAGAGGAGAGACTATTTCAGAGAAGTCCCTCAAGTGTTATGATTTTGTATAAACGTAGAGCGCTAAGTCAGAGGTTTCATCAGAGACTAGTTCTCTCTCTTTTGGCCTAGGGAAACTTGTACATTGTAAAGGATCAAGGGGAATGGGAAGTTTTCTCCACCATGGTTCTTACCACCTGCATAATGGTTAATGAAAGGGTCTGCATTTGAAGCAAAGGACAGACCAGATGCAGTGAGGAAAGGAGATTCAAGGCTCGTCAGGCCTAAGAAGTGATCTTTAGGACTAGCCAAAGGATTGGCAGTACCTGAGAATTATCTCTCTTTGCTTCACTAATTCTCATTTTGAGCTTATTTCCTTTGTCCTTGTCTATATATGCAGGAAGCCTCACTTGGTCTATGAGAAGGGATTCCACCAGTGAATTCTCTTATAGATGAAGACAGACAGTCTCTAAATGGAGATGTAAACTGGTTGTGGCCTGAGGAAATTAGTGCTTGTAAAGTCACATAGAACTTGGTCCCTGTAGGCACAATAGTAACTCAGAAAATCACAAGTTCACATTATTTATATAACATTGTACTGGTCACAATTTCCTTAAACACATCTCAAAAACATTTTAAACTGGTTCTGGCTATACCAGGGAGTTTGGCAGGCACCATGAGGCCCACAGGCCACATGCTTGACACCTACAACATACACCAAACCTTTTTCCTAAGAAAGAAATCTGATATTTTTCCTATTCACACACTACTCTTAATATTCTAGACAGGAGGCTGTACTTCATGTCATGAATACTCTCTCTCTTTTTATTTTTACCCTTTTCTCTTAAATCCTCTAGACTTTTTCAAGACAAAAGCTAATTCCTGTCTTCTGGGAAGCTTTCTGTAGTCCAGTCAGCGGCGTTTGCCTTTTTCTCTGAGATTACTTTCATCTGTGCTCCATATATTTCCTATTGACTTGTTATTTTAATATTGTATTCCCCTTTTAGTAGTGAAGAGGCATAGAGAGGGAATGGATTTCTACGAAATCCTTTGAGAGTTCCTAGTCTGAAAGAATTACCAGGTTCGAGCTCTCTTGGCAAGTTTGCAAAATTTTATTATGCTTTTCAGCAGGCAGGGGGGTGTCAGAAAAAACCTGCAACCTGCAGCAATTTTGGATACTGATTATATAGTAATAAAACCACAAATCTGATAGCCATTATGCTAACTAGGTGAGTAAAGGTGGAGATAAGGAGGAATTTGGGGAGAGTTTAAGAGTGGTCAGTACTTCAAAGTACATGCACTTTTTATATCAACTGCACAGGTGTATTATCCATAATTCACTGGGAGATCCCCCTAGGGGCCTATCTAGAGGTGTGGTTTTTGTCTTGAAATGTCACTAAATCAGCTAGCGGTCAGTTCCGACTGAGAGGTGCCCAGTCTGTTATCCATCAAAGTCCCTTTTGACAAGATGGATGTTGGGAAGCTGGGCTAATTGGGGATTCAGTATGTGTCTGATGGTCAGGAGTTACCTTACTGATCATGCACTGAAAGATTCATAGTTTGCAGCTGGTCAGTAGAACAAAGGAGGTTTGTTTATAGAATGCTTTTGAAGGGTTCATAGTTACTGCTTGTTATTATTCCAAGCAAGGATAGTTATTGCTGGCAGACTTAATGGTATCAGGGAAAACACTTTTAGGCTGGGGGAAAGGGAGAGGCAGAGTTTATGCTTTATGGCTGGGGGGAAGTGTGACTTTTACAACTTAATTGCACAGGCTTGTTACAAACTGATGTTACACTTATAGGTACCCGAACACAAGGGAGATTCTAACAGATTGAAGTTACAACAATGGTACAAAGAAAGTTACAAAGGCACCCCCAGCACCCCATCAGTAAGTAGGACCTCCATGAATTCAGGAACTGTTTTTGCCCTTCTTAATATCTTCAGGACTTAACGTACTGTTTGCAACTTAGTAACCCCTGAATGAATGTTTGCCAACCCACAGATGGGCATGTCAAGAGATTATCTTTCAAAGAAACCCCATGTCCGTTCATTCTCTTCCATGTTCTGAAAGTCATCTTATTCAACACCCAATAGCATGTCTATAACTGAGGAACAGAGAGCTGCTATCCCCACTCCCAAGCAATGACTGCGCCCTTCCCTCTTGGATGACGCATCTTCCCTTGTTCCATTTTGTACTCTGACAACACCATCCTCTTATGTCCCTAAACACTAACAAAAAGGGAGAACTTACGCCTTTCTGTGGTTGAGTTGAAACATAGAAAAGTTATCAGGGGCAGCTGGGTGATAAGTGGATAGGGTCCTGTCCCCAGAATAAGGAAGATGCAAGTTCAAAGCTGGCCTCCAACACTTTTAGCTGTGTGACCGTAGACAAGTCACTTTCCCAGGAATGCCTTATTACAAAAGGAATGAAAAGTGCAATTGCTTTTAGTCCATAGACTGTCTACCTCCTCTGTGGATAAATCTAAGTCATGAAAAGCAGATGAAATAGGTGGGATGAATAACTCAAGTGTCTGAACCCATAGGAAGAGAGTAAACAATTCATTCATTACATCTAGCACCATGGCGCTAGATCTCAGTGGAAGCCATTGTAATCATACCAGTAGAATGACTGAGTCCCCCTACTCCAACCTTCTCAAGTTCTTAAGAAAACTCCCCCTATTTATCTATGAATCATCCCCAGATGAATCATTCCCCATCCACTGTGGAGGACCCTTCCCACTCAAAAAAATCTCTGTTTCTGTAATCTTGAAACTACCTCAGGAGGTTTAGTACCATGAAATCATAAAATACAGTGACAAAGGCTTCTAATATTTCATCTTTCATGTGTTGTTTGTGTTGTTTTAAGTCTTAAATGTTCTGACTATTGGATCATGACTCTTACACATTTAAAAATATAATAAGGTATTACATTAGTGGTGTTCCATAATGAAGGACCCGAATAACCCAGCCTGCACTGACCTTGAAAAGAAAGTCAAGGTCTCCTGTGGCAGAGGTCTTTGAGGGAATACAGGAACTCTTCACAGAATTCATGATAGACTTCCCTCTCCAGATCATTTATCAAAGTATAATTTAAAATATGGTTAGTGGTAGGTAAAACACCATTCAGTAAATATTGCAGGTTCTCATTTCCTCCCAGAATAATTATCCCAAATCTAAACTAGTCTAAAGTTTCCAATGAATGTTACACCCATCATACACATAAACTCAGCTTCACCATATCAGAAGGATTTTTCAGAGTACATACTTCTCCACACCCTAGCAAACTCTATCCCATTGTATGCGAAACCTTAAAAAGTCCATACAAGTATTTTCTACAAAGAGATGGAAGGAGATAGTTTTTTTTTTATTTTATAGGTTTCATATTGAAGAGTACAGTAATATAAGATGCCATAGTTTAGTCATGTATCACTAATTCAACCCACTTGTCCTTGAGCAGAGCTATTTGCTCTTTCACCTTGTTCCTGGATATCCTGATGCTCAGGTAGTGATGTGGTTGTTTGTGACACCAGAGCAAAACACCAGTTTGTTCTCTCCAACGGACATAGAAGGAAAATTGCCTGCAGACACTTACTCATCTGATCAGAGATCTCCCCCTCAGGACATAGAGAACAGTTGAAGCAACAAATGGGCTGTCCCTCCAGTGGGGTTTGCCTGAACCCAGGACCACAGTTCTCACTGCATGTGGCACAGGGTACCTAGTGCAAGGGAGTAAAATGCATGACGGCTCTGAAACAAACATAAGAGAGGACTGCATATCATTATCAGACGGTTAATGATATTCGTTTGGGGACAAAAAGAAGAAACAAGAGAATTATTCATACATCAGTGGAATGCTTGCTAGAAGAAATGGGTGAATAAATGAGACCTGGATACCAGTCCCATTTCTGCCACTAGCTGGGATTGGACTTTTTCAATTTCATGGACTTCATTAATTTGTAAGCAGAGGAATTTGAACACAATGCAATCTTTTTTTTTTTAAATTTTAATTTATTTTCTTGGTTACATCATTCATTTCCACAGGTTTTGAGTTACAAATTTTCTCCCCTTTTTGTCCCTACCCCCCAGCCCAGAACATTGATCACACTGTAAGACCCCTCCCACAAA
>CM053594.1:2373068-2383617 GCA_028646575.1 Pseudocheirus occidentalis | reverse complement strand
AAAGAGCAGAGCAGGGGAGGAGCTTTACAGTGGGATTGCTGTTTTAGGGGTGGGGCAGGTGCAAGATGGGGAGAAAATTTGTAATTCAAAAATGTAATGAAAATGAATAATGTAAACAAGAAAACAAATAAAAATAAAGTTTAAAAAAATAAAATAAATAAAAATTAAATAAATGTAAGTAAATTAGACATTTCAATAAAATTTTAAAAAAGACTGACAAAAAGAAAAACTAAACAAAAACCTAACATTGATTACTTTGTAAAAACATTAATTTACAAAGATATACACAAAATATCATCAGGAGGAAAAGAAAAATTTACTTTGCATCAAGCACATAGAAAAAATCAGGAGCTTCCATGATGAACATTTAAAAAAAAAACAAGTATTGAAAAAAGGAAGAGGTGGTGGCTAGGTGGTGCAGTCAATAGAGCACCTGCCTTGGAGTCAGAAGGACTTGAGTTCAAATCGGACCTCAGACACTCTACCCAAAAACTAGCTGTGTGACCTTGGGCCAGTAATTTAACCCCAATTGCCCTCCAAAATACAAAAAGGAAGAGGAGAAACAGCCAAAATGAGAGAGGGAACTGGATATTTCTTCTGAGTTCTTGTAACTCCATATTCTAACCAACATTTAATACGTGACTCCAATCAAATGCTGAGTGGTATAAAAAGAAGTCAAAGTGTCTCATTATAATAATGTAAACAATAAAATAATCTAATCTTAAAGAATGTGCTAAGGAGCAATTCATAATAAAAATTTAAAAATTTTCCTTAAAGATGAGAATAATGAAACAACATGCAAAAAATTGCAGAATACAGTTTAAATAATACAGAGAAGAAATACTACATCTGTAAACAGTTACACCAACAATGGAGGGGAAAAGCAGGTCAATGAATTGGGCATCTAACTAAAAAAACCCTATAAAAAGGACAAATTAGAAATCCCACAACTCAACAGTATATGATAAATTCTGAAAACAAAAAATTTAATAAAATATTAATTTAAAAACACTGAACTAATAAAGAAAACTGGAGGTTGATTTATGGAAAAAATAAAACAGATACACCTCTACCTAACTTTATTTTTAACATTTACTTCAGTTTAACATTCTTTCTTTTTAAATTTTGATTTCCAAATTCTCTAAAAGCAGGTTGAAAAAGAGTCTCATAAAATTGTTCATATGACACAAATTTGTTATGATACCTAAGGCAAGGAGATTAAAAACAGGGAATTTTAGGCTTATTCTCTAATGTATACTCACTAAATATTTTAATAAAATTCTAGTAAGATTGATATTCCTTATGCTCAAAGAGAAGCCATATGACATCACTATGTCTGGCTATAGCTGATTAGACCAACAGGAGCTGGAAAGCTTCTACTGTGGATTAGATTCTCAAATAATCCATGAGAACATTTGGAGTGGAGATGTCTCTAAATTTACACATATTATGTTTGTTTGGAGCTCCTGTAATCCTGCTTTGCTGATACAACACAATGCATTCTTTGATGCTGTCATGTCATGCAGGGAAGGCCTAAGAGGATGTCTCATGGGTCTCAATAAAAAAGTTCTTTACAGAAACTGAGAGTGTCATTGTATGGCATCTTTTGACTTCCATTTGAGTTTTCTCCCATCTTGCAAATCCTTCCTTGTTTTCTTTTCCCCTATTACTTTTAAGGATACCACTTTATTGCCAGACATTCAGACATGCTGGGCAGTCTTGAGCTATTGTCTACTGTGTCTCACAATTAAAACCAAAGTTCTTCAGAGAGACCTTAAGAGTGTCCTTATAAGTTTCTTCTGACTTTTCTGTGAATCTCCTCCCCTCTCCCAAGCCCATCCTTCTTTTCAGCTTCCCTATTACTGGTAAGGGTACAATTTTATAACCAGTCACCCAGGCTGGCAATGTAAGTATCATCCATAACTCTTCACTCACTCTCATTCTCCCATGTCAAATCCCATATCCAATTTTTATTTTACTTCATAACATTTCTCATATTTGTAATTTTCAGTCTTCATTCATTATCACCATCCTGTTTAATCCCCTCATCACTTATAATCTGGACTATTGCAATATGATGGGTGGTCTCCCTTCTATAAGTCTCTCCCCACTATTGTTTATTTTCCACTCAGTGGTCAAAGAAATTTTCTAAAATTTCAAATATGATCCTACAACCCTCTATTAAATTATTCCAGTGAATATGAGATCAGCATTGATTATAAAGTCCTCTCTTTTTACTCCATGGTCCTCCATAACCTGCCTCACATAAATATATAATATATATATGTATATATATATATATATATATATATATATATGTGTGTGTGTGTGTGTGTGTGTGTGTGTATGTATGTATAAACATATTATATGTATATAGGCCCCAAATATATATCTCCCTCTCTGTCTCTCTCTGTCTCTCTGTCTCTCAGTCTCTCTCTCTCTCTCTTTCTCTGTCTCTCTGTCTCTCTCTTTCTCTGTCTCTCTGTCTCTGGCTCTGGCTCTCTGGCTCTCTCTGTCTCTGTCTCTGTCTCTGTCTCTCTCTCTTCTGGGATCCAGTGCACTGGCATCCTTGGTATTCTTCCAAAAGAAGATACTCTGACACAATATGTCTTAGCTTTAGACATCCTCACAATAGAAAACACAGAATTTTAAAGGAATATTACCTGCCACGGATGAGGGACCCAGGTTTCTTCCTCTACCATGGATTCTTTTTCTAATTTCTTCAGAAACATTTCATGGAGGGTCCAAGCAACAGCATAGACAGCATTATAAATCGTATAACTCATGTCAGACATGGTCATGTCAAAGTAAAGTAAAGGTAAAGTCTCTAAGGAGGCATTTGGTGAACATTCCTCTTGCTGCACCTCTTCAGATTCATCTGTACATCTGAATGTTGAGTGCCAGAATTCTTTCAGGACAATGTCCTCTGAGTATTTAGCAGGCTTCAATGTCCTAAGGAAATTCTTAAAACCAGGAACTTCACTTGTTAGGTATGAAAATGTAAGTGCTCCATGGAAATTGTAACCATCAGTGTATTGAGGTCTCATGGTAATGTCCCAGTGAGATGTGGTTATCCACACCTTGTAACTTGGGTAAAAAGGAAATTGTGAATATCTCAAGATCATTAATGAATCTGTGTCACCATGAATGAAAATCACTCTGCTTGATGATGCCATGATCCTGGGCATAAATGTCATGTGTGATTCTGTGTGTCTTCTCTCACTGACAGGGATCTTCTCTGTGAAGGACACACAGACATCATTATTGGCCATCTCCAATGTCAGTTTCTGAAGGAATTCCTCACCTCTCAGATCATCTACTGTCACCAGACCTACCCATGTCCATTCAAAGTGAGTCATCAATCTGACTAGACCTTTATGAAGGGAATATTCCCTGGGGGCCATTTGGTAAAGAGAAGGAAATTTCAGTTTGTCACTTAGAATGGGATCATATGGCCCAAAGGTGACCTGGATTTGAAAGAAAAATGAGAATATTTGAGATTTAAGTATATGACCCTGATGTAAGTGTGTGGATGAAACCAGTCAACTCTATTTTTGATTTGATGCTTTGGCAAAGAGCTCAAAAGTAAAGCAATTGACTGGGAAAATGAGCAAAAAGAGGAGAAACAAGACTAAATAATATTTCTTTTGTTTTTTCTTTTTTTCCTTTTTAAATATTTTAAAATGTTTTCTTGTTTACATTATTCATTTTCATGACATTTTTGAATTACAAATTTTCTCCCCATCTTGCCCCTGCCCCAACCCTAAAACAGCAATCCCACTGTAAAGCCCCTCCCCTGGTCTGCTCTCTTAATAATATTTCTTTTGTGAAAAAGATCAAAACATAGAACCAGAAGAAGATAACAAACCTCCACATTACATCTTCTAAGACAGTTAAGAAAACTTTTATTTGAGGAAAAAAGACCTTTAATATCTTCTACTGTTTTGACTTCCACTAAAGTATTTCCACCCTTCTACCCAAAGAGCCCTGGATATGTTACAACTTCTTATCACAGTTCTTAGGGAGGAATTGATTGTCAGGATGTACTGGCAGTTGAGATTTGAAGATAATCCCTGCCCCTTAATATGCCTGAAGGAATTTGAACATTTTCCCTGCCCTTAATAGGCCAAATGTGATCACATAGAATCCACAGTAGGAGGAGTTTGCTGAAAGGGTGGAACAGGAAAGGTGGAGCAGCAAGGAGCAGGGCAGAGCACAAGCAGACCTGGGTACAAGCAGTGTGGAGGCATAGCAGTTAGCTGAGTGAGAGAGGGGCATTTTTGCTTAAGGGAGCCTACTTTGTTTTGAAGGCCTGATGGAGGGAAAGCTTGGAGATGTTGTGGCTCACTGCACTGGCTATGTGTACCAACTTCTTGTTTTCTATCATGGATTTGGCTTCCCAGTGTTGGGATTCAGCTTTCTGATGTTTGAATAAATTTTATTCTCTATTTGAGTAACGTGATCCGTGAAAAAGGAATTAGAAGAAATAGAAGTCAATAATACTGAGAGAAGAAAATAAGAAGAAAACCATGAAAAGATTAGAAAAATGAAATATTTTTATCTGATATTAGAAACAGTTGACTGATAAAATTGTTCAAGAAGCAAAAAACAAATAATTGAACAGAAGGAAGAGGAATAAAATGAGGAGGAGGAGGAGAAGGAAAAGAAACTGGTGGTGATTCTGGTAGTGGTCTTACTGTTATTTTTACTTCTAGAAGTATCTCCCTAATTATTTACATCCTCTGACTTTCTTCATTTCTCTCAAGACCCAGGTAAAATCCCATCCTTTCACCAGATGACTTTTCCTTTTGATATTTATGCAAGTGCCTTCCCTCTGAGACCATCTCTAACTTATTCTCTATGCATTCTATTTGTCCGTAATTGTTTGCTAGTCCATTTCATTATATGGGGAGATCACTGAGAGCAAGGATTATTTCTTAGTTTTTTTCTTTGAATTGGGAATCTGGTAAGATGGTGGAATAAGTTAGAAAATTTCAATCTCTCCATAATTCCTCCACATATAAGGCTAAATAGCAACTCGGGTTTAAAATAGAATAGCAAAAATAAGAATTGGGGGAAACAGTGATCTCTCTGTGGCAGTTGGAGAAGATCCAAAGAAAGATCCCAGGATGGAAGATCAGACCAAATGAAATATAAACACCTCCAGGCTAGCTTCACTGAAATAGTAAACAGTGAGGGCTGAGGGCAGCTGGGTTGTGAGGCAGTTTTAGACTCAGCCACAAGTATTTTCACCTCCTGGCCAAAGTGGGGAATCAGGATTTTAACAAAGGAAAGATTGAAGGAGTCTCTGCTGAAGAATGATTCCACATTCTGGAGTGCTGCCAAGATGAAGTAGAGTTGAGAAGGATCCAGCACATGCTGGAGTTTAGGAATATTTGGGCATGGGATTGGGACACTGCTATCTGTGGGTATTTATAGGAGAAATAATTATTTGGTATTAGTTCCAAGCCAGAGGGGAGAACTGAAGTTCATAGCCACTGGAGAGTTCTCTGGGAACAATAACCTTTCCATCACTGAGTTCTGGGAACCTGGGGATGAGCGGAGAAAGAGTGCAGAAGTTGGTCCCAGAAGAAATCTCAAAAAGATTACAGGAAGAAGGACCTGAACCCAGAGGTATCATCTTCCACATACCAGGATTAGAAGTAATTATAATAATAAGCTGTTTTTAAAAATGAGCAGGTCAAGGAAAAAGAAACCAACCATAGGAAATTACTATGGGAATAGAGAAGGCCAGGAAACATCATCAAAGGAATATAAGAAAGCAAAAAAAGCCCCTCCTACCCCAAAGAGTAACATCAAATGGTCACCTGTCCAAATAGAACAAATAAAAAAAATTCAAAAATTAAGTGAGAAATGGACAATTTTATAAATAAGTAAGCATAATCCAAGAAAAACAAAATTATGGAAACGAAGTCAACCAACTGGAAAAGAGGAGCAAGAATATTAAGGAAGTCTATACTCTTAAAAATTTTGGTTGGGCAAGGTCAAGTCAGCAAAGGTATGAGACCAAGAAAAAGATACAAAGTAAAAGTTACAAGAGAATGAGAAACATAAGAAAAACAACTGATCTGGAGGACAGTTCAAGAATAGAAAACATAAGAATAATCAGACTAACTGAAAGCTAATATAAAAAATAATCTTGATACAGTAATACAAGAAATAATTAAAGAAAAATGTCCTGAAGTGTTAGAACAAGAGGGGAAAGGTGAAATTAAAAAAAAAAACAAACAAACCACTGATCGTCACTTGAAAGAGATACTGAAAAGGAAAATATATAGGAATTGCATGGCCCAATTCTACCCCCCCCAGGTTAAAGAGAAAATATTATGAGCAACAGGGAAAAAATTTCAAATATGACAAAGCCTCAATTAGAATTACAAAAGACCTAGCAGTAGGAACACTAAAAGATGATACATATTGGAACAATAAGTATCAAAGAGAAAGACAACTGGGATTATGGTCAAAAGTATGCCCAGCAAAGTAACCTACAATCTTGAATGGGAAAAAAAATGTGCATTCAATGAATTGAGAGACTTTCAGTATTTTATTGTGAAAAGACCCCAACTAAATAGTGATTTTGACACAGAAAATTCAAGAGAAATATAAAGTAAACATCAAAGATTAATTAAAAGGGACTCAAAGGAAAAAGGTTTACTTTTTGTACATCAAAGTGTTAAACATTAAGTATTTTTGTATGAGTGTAAATGTTTATACATATATATGTGTTTATGCATATGTGTGTATGTGTGTTTCTATATATAGACAGAGAGAAAGACAGACAGACAGACAGACAGAGAGACAGAAAAAGAGAGAGAGAGAAAAAGGGAGAGAGACAGAGAGACAGGGAGAGAGAAGGGTATGAAAGTCGTCTAAACTCAGAAAGAAATAAAAGAGCAAAGGAATAGGGTGGAGGGAGAGAATACAAGAGGGAATCTTGGAAGGTGGGCATGTTAAAGAAACACAGGGCAAAGTAGCAAATAGAAGTTAAGTAAAGGCATGAGGAGGGATAGAAGCTGGGTGGAAGGAGAATAATATACAAGTAATCATAGTTTAGAATGTGAATGGGGGTGAATTTACTGATAAAATAGAAACTGATAGCACATTAAAAATTTGAACCCAGCAATTTGTTGCTTTTAGGAAATGTTATAAAAATGAGAGATACACCAAACATAAAATAAAGGTTAGGAGTAGATTTTATCATCTAATAAAAGCAGGGCTAGTAATCAGGATCTCAGACACAGTTAAAGCTTAAATAGATTTAATCAAAAGAGAGAAAGTATCCTATGAATTAGTTATATTGATCAAGAGTTTTAGGCCATATTCCTGTGAAAAGAGACACTGGAACTATGTGCGTATAAACAGAAAACTCCTTTTATACAAACAAAATTAGAGCTAAAAATTTGATTCATTGTGATGGGTAGCTAAAGGTAACATTTTTCTATGACAATTTTATCTATCTAATCTATTTATGTAAAACCATCACAATTAAATAATTAAAAATTATCTTACTAAGTCAGAAAAAAATAATAATAACAGTCTTCATTTGGAAGAGCAGAGGCTGAGGAATCACAAGGAAATAGGGGGGAGAGATATGAAGGAACTCACATCTTAAACTATATTGTTAGTTTAGAGCAGCACTGAAGTATGAAATGGATAATTCAGATTATTTTAAATTAAAATTTTCCTGTATGAATAAAACCAACGCATCCAATAATAGAGAGAATACAGAAACATCAGGGAAAATAACTCTCAAAGACAATCTTTCAGATAAAATATGATTAAGTCAGAATATTGCAGTGGTGTAGAAAATGATGAGCTGGTGGATTTAGAAAAAACTGGAAAGACTTGAACTTACAAAGGAAGAAACTACCTACCTACAGAGAAAACAAGGGCTAGTGGAAATAAGCATGACATGTATAAACACATATGAGTTTGAATGTATATGTGTGTGTGTGTGTGTATATATGTGTGTGTGTGTGTGTGTGTTTGCTTATGGATACCTATGTATATGTCTGTATGTGTTTGTGTGAATACACACCAATATACATAAATCTGCACTTACTTGTAGCCTGATACGAGGGAAGGAAGGGGAAAAATAAATTAAAAAGTGAACAGCAGAGGACAAAAGAAAACATATATAGAAGTAAAGAAAAAACTGAGCAGCTTTAAAATAATGTGTAGTATTAATTAGATAGGGTTCTGGAAATGGAAATTTATTCCATCATATTGATTCCCCTTTCATATTCCTCTGTGTATATGGCAATGCTTTCATTTCTGTTCTTTTGCATTTAAGTTTGAAATTAATTCAAATTTAATGAAAAAGAGAGAAAATCTTTCTCTGAATCCTTAGCACAATGAATAGTTTCTTTATTAATGCTTGTTTCTTAAAAAAGCCATGTTCACATTGGGTGGAGGAAAAGACAGCAAAATTGTAATGCCATTTGGGAGGACTTCAATGTAAAATTGTTAGGGATGACTCAGTTGCACAGTGGTTGGAGCAACATCCCAGGAGTCAAGAGAACATGATTTCAAATGTAGCCTTTACACCTGACAGTTACTACTTGCGTGACTTTGGGCAAGGGATTTAAGTCCAATTTCCTTGTAAAAAGCATGTAGAATTATTAGATATACAATTCTGGGGTAAAGATTCAGTTAATGAAGGTAAACCAAAATATATAACTTGTACAATTCTAATAAAAAGATAAATAAAAAAAAATTAAAAAGTGAAAACCCTGAATAAAAGTCTTAGATCTAACAGATTTCTGGGAACTACCAAAAGGGAACCCCAAAAAAGGAATTTTAACATTTCTCACATAGACAGGGCACCTTTTCAATTAACTGAGAATGTATTTTGGCAGGGGAATAAAAATCTAATAAAAATACATGTAAGCATTTATAGTCATTTTAACAACTGTAATGCAATAAAATTTGCATTGAATAAAATGTCTTTGAGAAGATTATTCCTAGCATTGCTATTTTCCTAGACTACATGATGTCCACAGAGTCATCATTCTGCAAGTTGAAAACAACTTGGAAGGTCAGAGCTCCTCAGTGAATTTCCCACATGCCTGTATGTTTCCATCATGTTCTATTCTACCTAATCTGCCCTCCTTCTGTCTTTTAGTTCCTCTTATATCTGTTGTCTCCCAAACTAGATGGTGAGCTCCATGAGAACAAGGAAAGTTATGTGTTTCTTTGTATCCTCAACACTTAGCACAGTGACGGGCACATAGTAGGTGTTCAATACACATTTATTGAATCTTGTTCTCATGGAGGAGCTGAAGGAGGATTTTGAAAATAAAGTAAGGGGGGGGGGCAGAGCCAAGATGGCAGCATAGAAGCAGCAAAGCTCCGCATCTCCCACACAACCACATTAAAAACCCATAAAATGGGATTCTAAACAAATTTTTGAGCTCCAAAACTCTCCAAAATACAGAAAACACATCTGTTGCTACAGGCAGCTCAGCAGGTGGGGTTCTGCACAGCAGTCCTGGAGCCGTGGCCAGCCAAGCCCAAAACCCTGGCCGGTCCAGGCCCCAGAGTAGTCGGGCGGAGCTGAGTCTATAGGAGAGCAGATCAGCTGCACTAGAGTCACAGTTACCACATTTATCAGGCCAGAAGAAAAAAAGGTTAAGAGAAAGGTCTGTGGATTTTGCTAAATTTGGGGAAGAAGAGTAGTCTGGCCAAACTGCTCGCAGGGCAAGGAATCAGCAGGAGGCAGCTGTGGCAGCAGGAATGGCTGAAAGCAGCAGCTGCCTACACTGGGCTACTTCAGAGCCCCTGGCCTTCAGATAGCAGGGGGGATGAGGCAATCTATCAGGGCCAAGGGCTCTTGTGTTGAGCGGCCTATATCTGGATCGTGGTCTTGAGTGGTGGTCCTGGGGTGCGCTTTCTATGAGCCAAACCTGAGGGGGGGCACTGCAGCACCCCACTAATACCTCCGGCAGCTGTGAAGGTCCCAGTGATTTGGGACAGAGCTTTCCACCCCCAGGAAGCAGAGTTCCACAGAGCTAAAAAACATGCAATTAATAGACTGGCCAACATGAGGAAAAGGAAGCAAAGTAAGAACAGCAATAAAACTCTAGAATCCTTTGTTTTGTGGAAAAAGAAGGATCAAAGCATGGAGTGGTAGGAAGACAACAGAGTCAGAACTCCCTCACCACATGCTTCCAAGACACTGGAAGAATGCCTACTAGGTATGGATCGACTTAGAAAGGACTTTGAAAACCAAATAAGAGGAGTTGAGGAAAAATTGGAAAGAGAAATGAGAATGATGCGAGAAAGTCATGAAAAGAGAGTCAACAACCTGACTGAAGAAAACAGTAACCGCAGGAATGGCAACAATCTAGAATTTAAAGCTATACAATCAAATGTTAAAACAAACTCTCTCTCTCTCTCTCTCTCTCTCTCTCTCTCTCTCTATATATATATATATATATATATATATATATATAATTATTATTATTATTATTAACCACATGCAACTGGGTAGTAAGACATACAAGGCCTGGGGTAGTGAGACCCTCCC
>CM053594.1:2338340-2365557 GCA_028646575.1 Pseudocheirus occidentalis | reverse complement strand
GAGATCCTCCCTGCCCTACCAGAAAGTAAGAGAGCAGATCAGGGGAGGGGCTTTACAGTGGCATTGCTGTTTTAGGGTTGGGATACAGGAAAGACAGGAAGAAAATTTGTAATTCAAAAATGTCATGGGGCGGCTAGATGGCGCAGTGAATAGAGCACCGGCCCTGGAGTCAGGAGTACCTGAGTTCAAATCCGGCCTCAGTCACTTGACACACACAAAAAAGCTAGCTGTGTGACCTTGGGCAAGTCACTTAACCCCAACTGCCCTCCAAAAAGCAAAAAAAAAAATGTCATGAAAATGAATGATGTAAACAATAAAACAAATTGAAAAATTGAAAAAAAAGATTAATATGAAATGGTCCCAAGCAAAAGAAGAAATCTTAGAAAAACTTTAAAAGGAATTAAAAATCAGAGAGAGACTGAGGAAGAATTAGGGAAAAATAAAAGAAATTCCAGAAAATTATGAAAATAAAGTTAGCCAATAAAAGGAGATATAAAATTTTAAGGAAGAAAAAACTCCTTGCAAACTAGAATTGGGCAAGTGGAATTGAATATTGCATTGTAGATAGGAAGGTTTATGTTCAATCAACTTTTGGACTCTACTGTGTTATTGAATTGCTTGTTTTTTATAGACTAAAAACAAAATTTTTAAAAGATAATTTTTTAATGGGACATTATGGAGCGACAGTAGGGATTATGCAGGATTTAGCAGCTTCTACACTATATAAACAGTGGGTTTGGAATATGGTGTTACAAAAAGAAAAAGATTGGAATGACAAACATGAATCACTTACCCTTTAAAACTGAGTATAATCCTTCAGGAGAGAAGGAAAAAATGAATATTTAATGAAGTAGACTTCCAATATTCTTAATTAAAAGATCAGAGATGATTTTTAAAGAGAAATTTTCTAATCCGAGACATGAGAAGAATAAAAAAAATATACAAGAAAAACATAGGAGACTTGATAAGGTTAAATTGTATTTCTACTCTGCAAGATGCTATTTTAAATTCTTGCAATTTGTAATTCTTAAGAACATTATTATGGATGATTTGAAGGATTATACATAGAGTGTGAGTGTGAGAGACATTAACATAATTGGATGATATTAAAAAAATTAAGGAGAGAGAAAGAAGATTACAATGGAAAACATAGGAATGGGGGATAGAATGTTGTAAATCATCTCACATGAAAGGGGGAGAGAGACCTATCAGAGTGGAGGGGAAAATGGGAGGGTGGGGTTACATAACTTGAAACTTACTCCTATCACAATTGATTCAAAGTGGGAATAATAGACAAGATAAATTGAAAGTAGAAATCTGTCTTGCCCTACAGGGAAGTAGGAGTCCACCCAGCCAAATGAAGGCAGATGGAAATGACCGAAGGAGTAGAAGATTGGGGGAAGCAGTGGTCAGAAGCAAAATACTGCTAAGGAGGGAAAGGATGAAAGAAGGTTAAACAAGAGGAAAACAGGATGGAGAGAAATAGACAGTAATCATGCCTATGTAAGTGAATGGGATGAGCTGTTCATTAAAACAGACACAGACAGCAGAGTAGATTAAAACAGAATCCTACAGCGTATTGTTTACAGGAAACATCCTTGATACAGAGAGTCACATACAGAGTAAAGGTAAGGTAGTACAGCAGGATTATGTTTCAGTTGAAGTAAAAGCAGCAGGGATAGCAATCTGTCACAGACAAAGCAAAAGCAAAAGCAAAAGTGGATCTAATTAAGAGAGATAAGAAAGGAAAATCCATCCTGTTCAAATGTAGCATGGACAATGAAGTAACATCAATTATGTGTTGTATATATGCAAGCGGTACTGCATCCAAATTCTTAAAGGAGAAGTGAAGTGAATTACAGGAGCAAATAAACAATAAATCTGTACTCTTGGGGGATGTCTACTTTTCCTCTCTGAATTAGATGAATCTAAACAGAAAATAAGAAAACAATTTGAAGAGGCAAGTAGAATTTGAACAAAGTTTAATATTACAGACCTCTGGACAAAA
The DNA here is from genome assembly GCA_028646575.1 of Pseudocheirus occidentalis. Lineage (NCBI taxonomy): Eukaryota > Metazoa > Chordata > Mammalia > Diprotodontia > Pseudocheiridae > Pseudocheirus > Pseudocheirus occidentalis. Next base: position 2,363,549 of record CM053594.1, on the reverse strand, counting down.
TGGAATGGGAATAGAAAAGTGTAACACTTCTTTGCAATGGTGTATGTCACCTGCACAAAAATGGGCCAGGTATTAAAACATAAAAACGTCAAATCAAAAAATAGAAAAGCAGGGAGTAGGTAGGCATCACAGTCAATAGAGCACCAGCCTTGGAGTGAGGAGGAACTAAGTTCAAGTCTGGCTTCAGACACTTAACACTTGCTAGCCGAGTGACCTTGGGCAAGTCACTTACCCCAACTGCCCTTCCTTTTCCCCTCCAGAAAGCAAAAACAAGTAGATCCTTTTCATATGACAACACTAAAACAACATACTAGGGGGTGGCTAGGTGGCCCAGTCAATAGAGCACCGGCCTTGGAGTCAGAAGAACCTGAGTTCAAATCCGACCTCAGACACTCTACCCAAAAAACCAAACAAACAAAAAAACGAGCCATGTGACCTCGGGCAAGTCACTTAACTCCAGTTGCCCTCCAAAAAATCCCCCAACATACTAAAGTTTATGGGATGCAGAGAAAGCAGTATTTAAAAACAAGAATTTAGGGTGTGTTTAGTGAAGGCTACTACCTCTGGTGTGTGGGCTTACAAGCCCTCTTCAGAACTGCTTTCCACTGTCACTGTTCACCTGATTTACCCAGCTCTCACTTTTGTCTCCCAAGAAACTGCAGTAAGTCAGTGACCAAACCCTGGAAAACCATTTCTGCTGATGAGTTAAACCAGGTTGAGAGTAACTAAGGTTGTATCAAACCCTTCTATGACTCTATCAGCAAGCACTCTAGCATACCCAGGGTGGCTGCTAGCACAGGTTCTTAGATCTGCTTTACTAAAGGAAAGCAACTCAAAATGGGTTAACAATCATTCTTTAATCAAACTGCACTGATCACCTTCTGCTAGAAAAGGTGGCCTAACAAGTGTCTGTTTCACCTAATATCACCCTGGCCTGATTACCACAGCATGCCCACATTGCATACAGTGGTATAAACAGAAAAAAAACTGTACAAAAACATTTGTTGAGATGATTCCATTCACCACTGTTATATGGGATGTATGGATATTTATGGACAACAAGAAATCCAGGGGACATGAAAGACGAACAGCTCTTGTTGAGAGAAAAGTCAGAAAGCGTCACACCAAAAAAGCAGCTCGGGGTGAAATAAAGCTGGCAAATAAGCGGAGCTTACAGAAGTCAGAGCTGGAAACACATTTTCTTGGGTCAGCCTCAGTGATGGGGAGTTCCTCGAAACTAACATCGACTTTGCAATCAAAACTTGTCTTGTCAGCAGCTTATATGTCTCCCATAAGGACTGAATGATGAGCCAAGGACATTGTGTGATTGTCACTTTCAGGAAAGTAGGAAATTGGCAAAAATGCTCATAGCTGGTATCTCTGATAAAGTGCTCATCTCTCAAGGAAATAGAAAAATCAGTCCATTTTTTTAGAATACATTTCAATTCCCAATTAAGAAATGGTGAAAGGATATGAACAGTTTTCAGAAAAAGAAATGAAAGCAATCAATGCACATATGAAAACGCCTGAAATGAATATAGATTGGAGAAATACAAATTAAGACAAACCTTTGAATTAACCAGGAGATCGAGTAATATGAGAAGAAAGGAAAATAATGAATGCAAGAGGGGATATGGCAAAACTGGGCCACTAGTGCATTGTTGGTGTAATCTTGAACTGGTCCAACAATTCTGGAGAGCAATTTACAACTATACCCAAAGGGTTTCAAAGCCATGCATACACATATCCATTGATGCCACCACTAAGTCTGTATTCCAAACAGACTGTTAAAAAGAGGAGGGGGGGGGATAACCTATTTGAACCAAAAAATTCTAATAGTTCTTTTTGGTGTGTCTAAGAATTTGAAATTAATGAGATACCAATAAATTGGGGAATAGCTGAAAAGGCCTCTAGTATATGATGGTAATGGAATATTATTCCACTTATAAGATATATGATAATTATAATTATGGCTAATTATAACATAATACATATAATTATAGTATTTGTATATAATATCATATAAGAAATGTCAAGTAAGTAGACTTCACAAAAACCTGCAAAGAGTTCCATGAACCAAATCAAAGTGAAGTGAGAAGAACCAGTAGCACACTGTGCACAGAATAAAGGAATATTATATGATAAAGAACTCAGTTCTTCACAACAATACAATGATCCAAGGCAATCCCAATAGCATCGTGAGGAAAAATACTATTTACCTACAGAGAAAGTACTAATGTTGTGTGAATATCAATGAAGCATGGTATTTTTCTTTCTTTCTTCTTCTTTTCTTCCTTCCTTCTTTTCTTTCTCTTTTTTCTCCTCAAGTTTTCTTGGTTAAAATGACTAATAAAGAATTGTTTTGCCTGACTATACATTTAAAATCTATATTTGATTGTTTATCATGTAAGAGAGAGAAGAGAGGGGGAAGAGATGAATAGAATGTGGAACTCAAAACTAAAAAAAAAATCTAAATCTTAAAATTTGTTTACATGTAAGTGGGCTAAAATAAAATACATTTAGAACATAATGACAATTATTAGTCAGTTGAAATAAAAGAAAAAGAAAATTACAAATATTGGAGAGGATGTGAAATTATCAGGACACTAATACAGTGTTTACAAAGGTGGGAACTGATCCAGCCATTCTGGAGAGCAAATTGAAACTATGCGCACAAGACAATCAAATGGAATACCCATTGATTCAGCAAGATGACTACCAGATCTGTATCCCAGTGAGATCACAACAAAGTAAAAGGACTTTCAGGTACAAAAATATTTATAGTAATTCTATGGGGGCAAATAATTGGTAACGTAGGCCATACCCATTAATTGAGGTATGATTGCACAAATTATGGTATAAAATGAATGTAAAGGTATACTATTGAGGTATAAGAAATGATGACCAGTCAAATTTCAGAAAAATCAGGAAAGGATGACATGAATTGATGCAAAGTGAAGTGAGAACCAAAAGAACATTGTGCACAGTATCAGCAACGTCATGTGATGATCACCTATGAATGACTTAGATTTTCTGAGCTAAGACAATGGTCAAAGGCAGTTCCAAAGGACTCAACATGGAAAATGCTATACACGTCCAGAGGAAGAAATGATAGAGTCTTAATGCAAAGGGAAGCATTCCGTTTTCACTTTATTTTTTCTGATTCTTTTCTTTTGACCCATTTCTTCTTTTACAACATGATTACTATGGGACTATGTTTTATACAATTGCGTATACATAACCTATGAGAAATTCTTCACCATATTAGGGAAGGGATGGGAAGGGAAGGAGAAAATTTGGAACTGAATCTTTTAAGTAATAAATGTGACAAATGTTCTTTATATGTATTTGGAAATATGAAAGCGAAAGAATCTGGTGAATATATAGCTGTATTTTATTAATTTTGGGGGTCAATTAACAAATTTTAGATACCATAGAAAATATTACTAAACATAATGACAAAAATAAGGCAACTTGCCAATCTTTATAAAATATAGAGAATGTAATCCATAAAGAAAATTCTATAACCTCTATTATTTAGTGAAAGAGAGAAAGAGAGAGAGAGAGAGAGAGAGAGAGAGAGAGAGAGAGAGAGAGAGAGAGAAGGGGGGAAGGAGAGGAGGAGGGAGGGAGAGAATAACAGATCAATGAGATCAATGAACTGGGCATTTAGATAGAGAGATAAAGAAACACATCTTTGTGTATATAGTATATATATATATGTATATGTGTGTGTGTCTATAATACACACACACACACACATAAAAAAATCTTCTTTCATCTCTCTCTCTATCTATAACTAAGCAGTTTTTACTGAGTTAAGGAAGCAACCTTTAAATTTTCTGTTATTGTTAAGGTTAAGTCACATTCTTTTACCATAACCTATAGGAAATGTTAGTGATCGTTGAAGTGAAACCAGAGTAGACCAGGAATAATCACCTTTATGACTTATATTGTCGTGCATTTAATAGTATGAAGGAGAGTGGAAAATTGCATTATTTTAGTGAGTAGGCTATGTCATTAAGGGGCCAGCCCTTTCCCCTTGTCAACAATTAAAGCACACTCTCATCATTGCTGCCCAGAACCTGCATTTTCCGGACTAGTGCTCATTATACCTTTTAGTGAAAGAAGTATTGATTGGGAAAAGAATACTGGTAGTAATATTCATAGGCAATATATCACATGAAGACAAAACACAGATAATGTGATGTGGTGCTTAAAGTAATGAACAAGTATTAAAAACAAAAGGCTTATAATCCCAGCTCTCCCACTATTTTATTTGAGACTTTGGGGAAGCTATTTTATCCCCCACATGCACAAGGACTTTGGTTAATGGGAAATTAGGCCTGCAAAATCTCTCAATTTCCTTCATGTGTTAACAGGTAGATGATGCTGACTATGTCTTTGATAATAAGCACTAAATAATGCAGCACTAAAGGGCAGGCCAACACTCTCCCATGGGTAAGTTTTCAAAACTGAATTGATGAGGGCATGGGTGAAAGAATTTCTAGGCAAGATACAACTTCTATGAATGCAGGTTATCACCGTCTCTGAAAGGTATGTTCTCTGAAAAGTTGCTTAGAGTATTGAGAGGTTAAGGGACTTCTCAAAGGCACAGAGCTGCTATGTGGCAGAGATAGCTTTTGAAACTTGGGCACCATGACTCTGAAGCACATTCTCTATCCATTATACCATGCTGTCCTCAAGGGTCTGATGAAGCCTCAGAAGTTATCATGGTCAGCATTACCCACCTGCAGATACTTGTAGAGGTCAATCAGGGTCCCCATCTGGACAGAGAGAGCTGATGTGGCCCCGCCAATGATGGCCACAGACTTTTCCTGCTCCCAGCAGCTGTAGTTAGGGATGAGCTGGCCCTGCCCAGACAACCACCTCAAGGAGCTCTCCAAGGTCTTCTGATCACTGTGGTAAGTGTTGTAGATATGGAATCCTAGGGTAATGTTGGCCAATAGGTGAGGGTTTTTGTTGATCTCCTCTACAGCAAATATTAGGGTCAGGGCTTGTTGGTAATTTTTATATAACCACCTATCACAGACAGAATCATAAATGATTAATAGAGCCTCTCAAAAACATATAAAGAAAGTGATCTTATGACCACCTGAGGGTCAAACCTAAGAACTGTAATTCATTTTGAGTTTATTTATAACAGCTTCCTGTTTTCCTATATTGCTTCCTTCTTTTGACTGGAATGTTGAGGACTATTTGGTTTAAGTTCTAAGTATGGCTCTGATTGCCTAAGTCACTCATTCATTCACTCATTCCTTCCTTCATTCATTCAACAAATATATAATGAACAACTAAAGTTTCAAAATCACAGAGTTCAAGATTTTGAAAACAAACAGAAGACATCTAGTCTAGCATCCAACCTCACAAGTATACTCCATGATATCATTTCCTATCGGAAATACAGTAGCTTCCCCTAAGAGATAAATGAAGAAGTCCTAGGAAGTTCAAAAAGTAAACCAAACCCTCAGTAATTCATCAAGAGTAAGAGTAGAAGTGACTCCCCAAAGCCATGTTCCCTTCTGGAGGCTGTGTTTGAATATCAGCTCACTCACAACTTCCCACAGCCTTTCCCAAGCTTTAGTCACCACAACGCCTGAACATTGTCCCAGGTATGAGTTCCCATGGTTCCCTTGTCCTTGATAACAACCATATATCCCTCTTTCCTTTATTCCCTCCTCAGAAAATGAACTCTTTCAACACTCCCGAAGACTACAGTGTTTTCCTTTTTCTTTCTCGCCTTGTGCTTTATGAGCATCTCCTGGACACTCCCCCCCCCCAAATATCTTCATTCCAAAAATTCTCTATTTCTGCTTCCTTTTGGTTCTGTCCAGTGCTGCTGTGCCTTCTAGACATTACTGTTCTTGTAGAGTTGTCTTCTTAGAAACAGTTGTGGCTAAAAATTTAGTATCTGCACCTCTTTCCCAAGATTTCTGACTCATGGAAAATAGCAAAGAAGGGATGAATTGGGAACCAAGTACCTCAGTGCCCCTGGGTCCTCCTTTTTACTGTCATTACACCTCTGTCTACAGGCCTTATCTAAAATGGCACGCCTTTCCCCAGAAAGAGAAGTGAGAGATGTGGGAGATTGTTGACTTTCCTTGGGGGAATTCTGGTTCTTGCCTCTGTGTTAGGACAGCACCTGACCAGGATACATTGCCACAAATTATGCAAAGAATTGCTGTCTCCAGAATGTCAGGATCCAGTAAAGCTTGTTAGGCCCAAAAATCCTATAAGAAAAGGCAGTGGGGATTATTTGACCTGTGACTGGTAGAGAGAAAGTTAGTAATACTGAAAATGGGAAGTCTGTTTGTTGCTTGTTGTCCTTCATTATCAAATAAGATCAAAGAGGCTCTACTATGCTAGAGTCAAGGTCCAGTGTGTCTGTGACTGATCAGATAAATCGGGGCCCAGAGAGCTCTACCACACATCAGCCACAAACAGTACATGTGAACAATTGGGGCCGATCTCCTAAATTTGCGCCTCTTGAAATTCTGAGCTTTTTCTATTCTGTTTTGCTCATATAGCACAACACCTTCTCTGACATGACCTTGGCCTGCTGAGCAGAGCTGTATCACACAAGCAATTCCAGTACTTAAGAGAGACCTAGAGTATCCTTGTATCACTTCTCCAGACCACTGGGTGAACACTTGCCCTGTGTGAGTTCTCCATAAAATATTCTTGGCAGGCATATGTTTGGCATTCAAGCAACATAACTAGCCCATCAGAGTTGTTCTCTCTGAAGCAGATGTCAATCTGCTTCAAAATATGCAGAATCCAGAACCATTTCTCCAGCAACTCTCATTTTTAATTCAAACCTGTATTCCAGAAGGTGCCAGGCAAATACAAGGGACTCTCCTGGCCTTCTCATTTACTCCGTCATTAACATCCAAACTGACTTTAGTTCTATTAACTACCTGTTTTCTGAGAATTTGAAACCATTTATCCACTTTCTTCATTCACACTTAGTTCAGTCAGAATAGATAGAAAAGAACCCAATTCTCCCACCTTTAGGAACAAGCACTGTTCTCAAGGAAAACTGTCACAGATATAGAGAAATAAATGAGGTCTTTGGCACATGCCATACCAAGTGAGAGAGCATGTTTTCCTGCCTGTCTCCAAATACCATGCACTTGGCCTAGGTGGTGAAGAATCATAGAAGGGAAAAGAATTGGGGCTATCCAGAAATATTAAATAAATACAATAAACATTAAAAAATTTCCTTATTTTAGACCAATGGAGATAAAAATATGAAGGAGGGAAAAGGAAGGAACAAATATAATGTAAAAGGCAGGGAAAGAGGCAGGTTGGTGTCACAGTGAATACAGTACCAGTCCCTGAGCCAGGAGGACCTGAGTTTAGACACTTGACATTGACTAGATGTGTTATCTTGAGCAAATCACTTAAGCCCAATTGATTTGCCCTTTCCCCACCAAATAAATGCAGAGTGAACTCAAAATCAATACAGATGAATAGAGACAGAGACATATAGGGAAGGCACAATTGTCATCTTCCAAGTCCCATTCTTCATGTCTGAAAAGCTTTGCTGCAAATGCCTTGTCAGACCTTTGTCTTTAGGTGCCTCCAAGTGAAACGTGTCAGAGATATCACTGGAAGGATTGTGTGTGCATGTGTATGGGGGTTGTTTGTGTCTGTATGTGTGTGGTGTGGGTGGGTGTGTTTTTGTCTCTTTGTATATGTTTAGGGCTAAATCCCATTTCTTTAGTAAAGTTATTCGTTGTCTATATTTTAGGTTTCATTGCTAGATTTGGGGCCCTTGTGTTTACTAGAGCTCTTCAGAGCATGAGCAGAACCAAGAAAAAGCTCCAGAAATCTCAACTGCCTCAATATCACAGAGAGATGAAATACAGAGACATAGATATAAATACAGACACAGACAAGAGACAGAAAGAGGCAGAAGGCAGGGAGACAGAGAAAATCCTTTCACTCTGTAGCTCAGACTGAACAACAGAAGCCCACACACCGACTGGGTATAAGAAAGCTGGGTACTGATTACTGGACTGCTGGAAACTGATGAAGATTTCTGAGTGTCTTGATGCACATCTTCTCTCAAGTATTCAGCTCCATCATCAAGGTGATAAAATTGAAGCTAAGCCAATTGAAAGAACTTAATGGTTATATTCCACAGTGGAAGCAAAACTCAGAAACAATTAAGAAATTTTAAGTAATTTCAGTGGCAGAAAAAAGACATGCCTACAACAGAAAAGAAGCAATGGAGAAACTCATGGACCCTGGTAAGCAAAAATGGGCCATTATGGATCCAGAAGAAATTATGGCAGCCGCAGCTATAGCCTTTACCCAGTTCTGTGCCGGTGAGGGCAGGGGGTGGGGAATAACATAAGAGAAGCTAGATCAAAACAGTATGATCCCTGTACTAAAGCTTCAGTGACCCTGGGCGAGGCACCCGCTCTACCTATGCACACAAAAAGATCTCATACTTTCAGAAACCAGCTCAGACACCTCCCAGGTAGCCCAGAAGCCAGTAATGAAGGGGAAAGTGCTTCAGCAGAAGCCGGATGGTGAAGTACTAGTTACAGATGAGTCTCTTATAAGTGATTCAGGGTCTACTATAAAAAATGACATGGAGCTCTGGGACTTGAAGCAAAGACTAATGAGTTTGCAGCCATACCATGAAGACATCCAGCCTAAGCCTAAAAGTATGGATAGATCAGAAAAGTTGTACCCACAACAATCGTGCCATGATATTTCTCAGGAAGAAAAAGAAATCATCTGCTACCTACAGAGAGAATCAATGGAACCTCCAGCTTATGAACAAGATCTAATTGTTGCTAACAGACCCAAGTCATTCATCCTCTCAAAGCTGGATTAGTTAGGCCGAAACCGGGCAAAGATTGACCAAGTAGCCCAGTACTTTGAGTACAAAAGAGATTGGGATTCAATGAGGTTCCCTGGAGAGGATCAAAGAAAAGACCTTCGTTGGGGTGTTCAAGAGCAAATGATCTATGGGTCAGAGCCCCAGCCCAAGCCTCAGCACATATATGTCCCCAACAACTACTTAGTGCCCACCATGCAGAAAAGATCTGCCCTACGCTGGTGTGTGCTCTGTGACATAGCTAATGGTATCATGCCCAGGAACCTCTCTTCCCCTGTTTCTCCCCCTTAGTTTCCTACTCAAGATAATTTGTGACTACCTAGTTTGTTCACACCTTCCATAAAGAGAAACAATTTGACTTTCAAAAGACAAGGAACAGTTTTAAGGAAGGACTTCCTTCGTCCACCACTGTCTTTTTTCTTTCAATTCCAAACTGTGTCAGATGCCAATTAACTTCCAAATTACGATTCACAAACCCAGCACTCTTAAGATAAATCATGCCAGAGAAAGAACCAATCTCATACTCTCGTTTGATGATGAGCACTACTTGTAATCTGTGCCTTTTTCCCATTTGGCCAGGCTGAGTTTGCTGTGTGATTTTATTAGTCAACTGTTTCTTGTGTGTAATTTTTTTATAGGTGCTGAGAGTTAAACCTGTCTTAATAAAGAATATTTTAGGAATGTAAAAAAAAGAAAGAACAACAGATGACTGGAAACTGTAAGTAACAAAAGCCAGAGAAGAGAGGGTAGAAGAGATACTTGTGTCAGCAGGCAAAGTCCTGTCTGCCTCCCTGCCCCTCAGTAAATACCTCTATAATCACTGGCCTGCTCAGAGGCCCAGGCAGCAGGCACTTACTTATAATTCCGACATTCTTTGTCAGGTTTACTCCCAAAGAGTCCGGCTCCTGTGTCACTGCTCACTTCAACTGAAAATATGGGGAGAAATGTCCCAATCATAAGCTCCCCATTTCTGGCAATGCTGGGGCTGATTTGGGGGAAACAGGGTGACTCCTCTGTCCCATTCTCAGAGGATGTAAGATGTAGCAGCAACAAGAGGAGCAGGATAGAAAGCAACAGGGAAATCTTTCTCTGTACAAGATGCCACATATCCGTGAATATTAGATAAAGCTCCAAGCCTGGGGAGAGCCAAGAGCTTCCAGAACCAGTAAAAAAAATCAAACATTTTAGGCTTAATCTACCAAGAAAACTCATGAAGCTGCAAAGGCCTCTTCTGGGGCTGATGGCTAGGTCAAGTTCTCCCTCCACTCCTGAGAAAACACAAAGGTACATTAGCTGAGCCCATGTCAAGGACAAGGGCCATGATATAGGACCAAAGCATGATTATAAGACTTCTGTGGCCCCCAAAATCCACTCCATCCTTTAGCGATCATGTGATTAATCTGTGACAGACTAATCCACAGAGACATGCAGGTCCACAAGGAATTCTGGAGGTCATTGCTGCCTCAGCCATCCCCAGATGTGTCCCTGCATCCAAGGGAATAACAAAAATACAAAAACATGTTCAGAATTTTTGTACTTGTTATTAGCGTAGACTATTAGTAACAGCCCGCAGGGCCACCAGGTGTGTTTCATTGGGTCACTCATGGGCTACAGACACTTGGATATGGAAAGTGAGACTTTGATGTGAACAAACAAGATGAAATCCTTTCAGAGAGTGCAGGTGGTCTGATAGTCTATGGGACACATGGCTATGACGTCAACTGACTTCTCAGCCAGGATCCATCTTGTCCTCAGATGCTCTCACAAGTCTACATTCTCTTAATGCTCAGTATTGTAGATTCACAGAAGCCCAAGGAACAAAAATGGGGAATTTGACAGTTCAAGAGATGCTTGAAAAGGATCATCTCCTGTGGTTCCCAGCTTTCTAGATATTCATAACCTGATACCTTGTCATATTGATATGCTCTGGAGATTTCGAGCTTTCTCCAGAATCCTAAGGTCATGGGATTCAGAACCAGAAAGGATGCAAAAATCAAGTTAATCCAACCTGTCCTTGTTTAGATGTAAGAAATCTAGATTAAAATGATCTGAAGCCATTTTACTAATAAGTAGCTCAATCCATTAATAATAATAGGCTGTATTTATATAATGCCAAAATGATTACAGATAATTTTACATACATTACCAAATTTTATTTTTACAACATACCTGGGAGACAGATACTATTATTACTAACATTTCATTAATGCAGAAGCAGGCTAGACTCTAGACACTAGAGAAAGTTCCAAAATTTTCATTGGATCCCATAGTCCATGTGTATCTGAGGAAGTATTCAAACTCAGGTCAGCCTGATTCTAAATCTCACATTATCCATTACATCATTGTTGCATCTAGAGAAAACCAGAAGCAAAATTCACTTCTCACAGTGCTTCCCTCTTAAAACAATCAGCTAATGTGTTGCATAGACGCAGGAAAATCCAGGGTTTACCACTTATAGCAAAAGTCACTGAAAATCTGTTGCTGGCTTGCAGACAAGAGAAATCTATGTCAGGTATAAAAGGACCTTGGACAGAGGTGTAATGACTAAAGGGACCATAAAAGCTTGGCAGGCCAGGGCCAGAGGAGAGGAGACTGAACATAAAGACTAAAGGCCCAGCAGAAGGAGGCCTGTCCTCCCTGGGCATTGCAGCCCTAGGAAGCTAAGATTACTTCATTATCATTACAACTCTGGAAAATTCAATGAAACATACACCCACACATGCACGCACCCAGGCACACACACACACACACACACACACACAACTTTAATAATTAAGTGATAGAAGGGATAGAGCACTGGACCTGGAAACAGGAGAACCTCAGTTTCAATCCTAACTTATAGACATGAGCTGTATGACTATTGGCAAGTCATTACACACTCACAAACATGCATGCAAACACACACACAGACACTCACACACACCTTTAATAAGCTAGATAATAATGGAAACATACTTAGTCTAGGAAAAAAACAATCCTTTCTGGAAAGCCAGGAAGGTTTCTTTTACTTCTCTTTCACATTTATTCTTTCTGAATAAATGAGTAGCCTCTCCAAGAGACACTAGAGCATCAGAAAGATACAAGCCCTTTTCTGCTGCTTCCATTTGAATTACCTGCTTTGCTCTTCCCTTCAGAACTGGGGCTGGTTCCAGGTTTTCAGTGTTACAATCTCATTGAAATGCCTACTACACATGTGCCCCTTCGGAGGTTCCCTCCTCCCAAACATGAGCTAACATGGGTTCCATGTTTGGATAAAGAGACTCTAACTCTATGTGGGGAGTGTCAGCTAATATATATGAGGCCAGTTAAGCATGCATGTTAATAGAAAGTCTGTGACCATTCTTTGATGCTGACCAGGTTGAGGCCTCTTCCAAGGGGATACTTCCAGATTTCTCCCAGCTATATGGTTGGGTAGGATCACTCTGACCTTCCTCCCCTCATCCTGATTTACAGCTTCCTGCAAGTCCTATGCAACCTCTATATTTATAACACTTATGGATCCTATAAAATTTGTGTTAGCCAAATTGCTAGCATTTCAGTGGCACAGGGGAGAGATCACTGGACCAGGAGTCAGAAAATTCTGGTTATTGTTCAGTTATTTTCAGTCATATCCAACTCTTTACGACCCATTTGGGGATTTCTTGGAAACAATACTAGACTACTTTGTCTTTTCCTCATTTAAAGCTCATTTTGGAGATACAGAAACTGAAATAAACAGACTCAAGTTTCTTGTCCAGGGACACAGAGTTACAATTTGAGCTTATATTTCAATTCATCAAGATGAGTTGTCTTCACACCACATTTGGCACTCTATCCAATGGACAATCAAGCTGCTCAGAGTCAGGAAGACATCAGCTTAAATCCTACCTCACCAACACTAGCTGTGTGACCATAGGCAACTCACTTAACTCCTATCTACCTCAGTTTCCTCAACTACAACATGAGACAGCAGTAGAACCCATCTCTAAGAGATGTTTGAAGAGCAAATACTATGATACCTGTAAATCCCCATAATGGTAATTGCTTTAGCAGGTACTTGGTTCTTATTACCTAAGGGCTAAGTACTTGTGTGAAAGAAGCAGAAGGTGAGAACTCTTTCTCCTGTGTAAAACAGACAGAGTACATGAGTGCATGAACTCTGTCTCCTGTTGATGATGGTAGGAGTGGGTTGGTTGAGACAGGAAACCAATGTGTGTGTGTGTGTGTGTATGTGTGTGTGTGTGTGAATAAGAAGAGTTCCAGGAACAGAATATCAGAATCAATAATTTTCCTCCTGGTTGGCTCCTGATGGAAGAAGAATCATTGAGACTGTAGGCAGCTGAAAGAGAGAGAGAGAGAGAGAGAGAGAGAGAGAGAGAGAGAGAGAGAGAGAGAGAGAGAGACAGAGACAGAGACAGACAGAGACAGAGACAGACAGAGAGAGAGACAAAGAGAGAGAAGGAGGGAGAGAGAGAGAAAGAGAGAGAGGGAGAGAGAGAGAGAGAGAAAGAGAGAGAGGGAGAGAGAGAGAGAGAGGGAGGGAGGGAGGGAGGGAGGGAGGGAGGTGTCTCTACCAACATGTGGAAGCTGGCTGAGAACTAGGTTGGAGTTTTTCTTGAAACCAGAATCCGATGAAGGCTGAAGCTTCTGCCTTCTGGAAGGCTGAGATTCCTTCTGGTTTCTAGGGCCAGCCAAAGTGCTGGAGGAATGAAGAATCATGACCAGGATACACCTTTGTTTTTTTGTGGTTTGATTAATCCTTGAGTTCCAGACAACAGAAGTTGTGAAGGGTTTGAGATGTGTTGGACACTGTGAACTTCAGTGTGTAACAAGTATTACCCAGAGGACTGGAAAAGGAGCTGGGAGCTCTCTGCCTCTGAATCCAGGTGATTGTTTGGTGGATTCAAGTAGGAACTGGGATCATGGAAGTGGATCCAGGGAATCTGAGAGACCACCCTGAATCATGATGGAGAAAAAGCCTCTCCTTGGATATTGAACTATGATGAAATTGAAATTGACTACACACCAAGGGGTGGAGGTGGTGTGTAATTTTCTAATGATTGTATTTAGTGATTAATGATACTTAGTAAGTGTGAATCTAGATAAGTGACTTATTAAATTAACTTATGATTGTCTCAAGAGTGGAAGATTGATTGTTGTATTGTGAGATGACTGAATGATGAAGTAAGGAGGGTTTCCCCCTTAGGGAAACCAGATGATAATTCTTTTGTTCTTGGTTCTCTATACAGTGGCTACTTTGGTGAAAACTATGTGGCAACTCTAATGTTAAGCTGCTGTGAACACTATCTTGTGATTTTTTATGATAAGATGTAATGTTATGAATATTATATTGTGACTTTTTGTGAATTTTTGCCTTGATTTGTTACAGAATAAGCAGAGTGTTCACTATACTGTGTAATCAAAATCTTAAAAGCTGTTCACAGTCACATTGTTTGGGAAGCTGCTTGGGCAGGGCATTACAAGCCCTTAGCAGAATCCCTGATATATAATAGGCACTTAATACATGCTAATCACCCCTTCCCCTTTAACATCAATGTCAATAATTGTTTAATGACTATGTACTAAATGACAAGCACTGTGTTTGGCACACAAACAAAAATGAAGAATCTCTTTCTCTTAGGAATGCCCATCTTAATGGGAAAGATATGTCTATACATCTCTACAATACACAAAGAAAGCATACAAGAGCTGAAATTGGATAAAGCATCTTGATCGCCTTCTGTCCATTTAATCCCTACTAAAAGTTTTCCGTTAATTAAACTGACCCTTCCAACAGTCCATTTTCCTCATTGTACAGTGCCAAATATTAGTAACTTTATCTTTGTGTCATGTAGGCATCAACCTCTTCAACTTGAAGCCATTGTTCCAAATTTGGCTGTTTAGGACCAAGCAGCACAAATTTGACACATTCTCCTTTAACATATTGAAAAAAAAACTAAGACTACAATAATTCATAGGAAAAGGCAATAACTATCACAAAACAATGAAAGTGAATGTGGCAAAATTATATACAAGAATCATGTCACCAAATAAGGGATCAGAGCCCACCTCTTCACAAAGGTGGGAAGTTCATTTAAATGGTATTTTGAAGGTTTTCTATTTTTGTTATGATGAGAAGTTTGGTTGAGTTTTTCCTCTTTACCTGTTTCTTTCTGAAGAAATGTCATTTGTTTATATATATATATATATATATTTAAACTCTTATCTTGTTTTCCTGGAATTCTCTGCTCTTGTTTGCTATAGAACCTTAATCCCTGCAAATGACCTGCATATGTCAAGGATAAAAGGTTTAAATATTATTTATTTATTTTTTATTTTTTGATTTACTTTCTGTTGGAGGAAACAGGTGGGTGCAAAGGCATGGCTGTTGAAAAACACAGATCAGTGGAAATTGAAAATGAGAAAACTGATACAAGCAGAGCTAAGCAAGCAGAGTTGACTTTGACTATAGGGCTGCCTAAAACTTCACAAACACTTAAAGAACGAAAATGTCAAAAAAGAGAATGAAACAGCCACATAGATAGGAGTCATTCACAGAGGTTCTGAAATATATAGAAAGGCAAGAACCTTGAGGCGAAAACAGTGCTCTTGTATGTTATTTAAATATGCTTCATATTTATGGAAGAAGCAAGGTGTTCCCACTTTACATTCAACCAATTATCTCATTTTCTAGACAAAAAATAGTTAATTTACTAACAATCTATTATTTGCCCAATGCAATTACCTTTTCTCAGTCCTTAAAAATTCGTGACCTTTCTGCCGTCTGTGACAGTGTCATCAGCTCTTTTTAATACAAAACAACACAATGTAATACAATTAAAAAAACATCATTATTAAGTACCTACTAGATGTTACGTCATGTGCTAAGTACTGAAGATACAAAGAAGAAAAGGAAGCTAGTCTTTACTTGTTTGTGTGTGTGTACATACATGTACAAATACGTCTTATTACTGACACATGTGGAGGCTAGGATTTTGTTTGAAACAGGTATCCTGATTCAAAATATGAGTGAGATTGTTCTGAGATTACAAAAGACTCCATCTGGCTTTTCTTTGAGCTCAGAATTATTTTCTGAGTGTAAGGCATTCATGTTATTTTCTTCTATTTCAAAAGGAATTATATATATACATATATATGTGTGTATGTGTGTGTGAGCACATACACACATACATGCATACATATGTATACACATACACACATATGCATTTACACACTGACAGTTAATTTCCCTCCTTTTAACAAAACTCTGAATGTTGAAATTCTCTATAATCCTGTCATATAGATTTTTATTGTTTTGTGGTAGCTTTGGCATTTACTTTCTATTTTTTGTGGTCTTATGTAAAGGTTCCCAAAGTGTGTAATGCTGGAATACCCCCTCTGATGGGTACTGGAATGAACCAAGGTGATGGTAGTAGTCTTGGATGCAATAGGGAGATGTTGAAAAAAACGAAGGGGATGATGGAAGCATAAGGAAAGAAGAGAAAAACATTTTGGAAAACTGTTCTTACATGTTTCATCTATTGTGTAACAGAGCTTAAGTCATGTTGATTACATTATTTTCAAAATAAATGTACAAAATGCAAGTTATAACTGACAAGTGGTCATATCCACCAACAGGTCTTCACGAGCAAGTGTTGTCAGGTATGTATGTCATATGTCGTTGGGAAGTTCAGCACACATCAACAGGAGTATGTGCATGCAATGACTTGTTTACAATATACCATGGGGTTACATGAAGCAGTGTTGTGTCATATAAATTTCAGTGCATGAAAAACCCCCACAAATTTGCAGTCAATCACTAAATTTGAGATATATCATTTAAAAAACAAATTCTATTTTGAAATGATGAAAATTTAACAAAGTACTGTTAAAGGGTTCAGAAAGTACATTTTCAGGGATGTGATAAATAATTATTTTTTAAAAAATGGAAGAGTTTGCCAAATAATTTTGGGAACTTTTGCCTTAGAATCTTCAGATATTTAAAAGGTTAGGGATCAAATCTGTGTTATTTGGTCCTAAATAGCAGAATTTGGAACAATGGCTTCAAGGAATAGAGGTAGATGCCTGCGTTACACAAAGATACAGTTCCTAGTGTTTCCTGCCGTACAAAGAGTAAAATGGGCTGCTGTGAGAGTCAGTTTGATTATTGGAAAACTTTCAGTGGAGTTTAAATGGACATGTGTTCAAGATGCCCCATCCAGTTTGACTTCTTCTATGCTTTATATGTGTTTTATAAAGACCCATAGACATGTCTTCCTGTTAGGATGTGCCTCCCCTAAGAGGAAAAACATGCTTCCTTTTTGTTTTTGTATGTCAAACACAGGCCTTGGTAGATGGGAGACATTAAGCACTTACTGACATTTCTGTTGAAGGGACAATTAAGATATATGAAATGCCTATCTTATGGCAGGAATTTTGCTAAGAACTTTGCAAGTATGACACTATTTGATCCTTAATTCTGAGAACTGAGTTCTAAATTTTTCAACTGAGGAAACTGAGGTGGACAGAAGTTAAGTAACTTGCCTGTGCTTACACGACTGCTGTTTGTGAAATAGCATTTAATCTGAGGTCTTCCTGACTCTGAGGAGCTAGGTCACACAGTGGATAGAGTGTCAGGCATGGAGTCAAGAAGATACTTTTACATGAGTTCAAATCTGGCCTCAAATTTTGTGTGACCCAGGGCAAGGCACTGAACCCTGTTTATTTCACTTTCCTCATCTCTAAAATGAGCTGTAAAATGAGGAAATGACAAACCGCTCCCATACTCATGCCAAGAAAACCGAGAATGGGGTCACAAAGAGCTGAACATGATTGAAAATGACTGAACTGTAGGAATAACTTTCTGACTCCAGGTTCAACGATCTATCCACTGTACCACCTAGCTATTAAAGTTGTGTGTGTGTATGTGGTGTGTGTGTGTGTGTGTGTGTGCGCGTGCACGCGCGCGTGTGTGTATTTGAATCTTGTTAAAGTTTTCACAGGTCTTTATGATGGTGTGGCGTCCTGAGCTTTCCAGGTTGCCAACAAGCAGGGAAGGCATGCTTCCTTTTGCTGATCTTTTTCACCTACAAGCTCAATTTTCATTCCCCTGGCCCTGGCCCACCAAGGTTTCAAAGGCACCTTTGTCATTACACCCTTGTCCAAGGCTCTCTAATTATTCATTTCCCTTGTCCATAAAGCAACAGCAGCTTTTCATTGACTTTAAGTTTTGAACTCTGAATTTCCCTGCTGCCACACAATACAGAAGATGACATAGGTCTGAGGAGGAACCTTTGTAAGAGGTGAAATCTGCTAATGATTTTTCTCCAGTTGCATCGCGACTGTGAAGGACAATGTCAGATTCAGAATCAGGCAGAACTGCACTAGGATCTTTCTTCAGCTACATATGGGCTATGAGATCCTAGTCACAGCCCTGGACTTTCTCTAGTCTGTTTCCTCATTAGTAAAATGTTGATAATGATGGTACCTATCTCCCAGGGTGGAGGTGACAATCAACTTTGCTAATATTTGTAAAATGCTTTATAAACATGAAGGTATAGAAATGCAAGCCACCAATGTTAGAGGATTAATCTGCTAAGTAATAAAATGGCCTTAGGCAAGTCATTTTACTTCAGATTTATTTTTATTTTTTTATTTTTTGCTTTTTTGGAAGGCAATTGGGGTTCAGTGACTTGCAAAAGGTCACATGGCTAGTAAGGGTGTGAAGTGTCTAAGGCAGGATGTGAACTCAGTTCCTCCCGACTATGGGGCAGGTACTCTATTCACTGTACCATCTAGCCACACCTAACTTTATATTTATTTTCTCTAAAATGCAGATGTTGGTTTAACTTGATTTTCAGTCATTATTGTGGGGTTTTTTTGTTGGTGTTGTAAATACCATGATTCTAAGACTCTGGAGAAGACTATGCATTCCCAGAGCATTTCAGTACAGAAAGATAACAGGTTATGGGGACCAGTAAAGCTGGGAACTGAAGATGATGATTCTTCTCAGGCACCAGTTGGACTCTGATGTGTCATTTTTCTCCCCTGAGTCTTGGGGATCCTACATCACTGAGCATCAAGTGAGCCAGTACTTGTGAGGTCATCTGAGGACATGATGGACCATGGCTCAGAAGTGAGTGGACATTGCAGCCATAGATACCATAGACTCTCAGCCTAGCTGCTCTTTCTGCAAGTTTTTTTAAATTTTGTTTGTTCATGTTAAAATCTACCTGATGCAGCACTTTCTAGATCCAGTCTTATTCAGCCCCTGATTGACAAAGGGATCCCCCTGACTCCCACACCCCCTCTATGAAGGCTGCTGTCCTATAGTCTCTGTGGATAACAAGGAAAAACGTGTTTTTTTTCCACTTGTGTTTTTGCCTTGGATGCAGGGGCACAGCTGGGGATGACTGAGGCCAGAATAGTCCACAGAACTCCTCATGGACCTGCGTGTCTCTGTGGACACTACTGGTGACTAACCACAAGCTTGCTAAGAGACAGAATACAGTTGAGGGACCAAAGAATCCTTATAAACACCCCTTAGTCTTACATCACTGTCCTTGTCCTTCACATGAGCACAGCTAACGTGCCTTTGTTTTTTTCGCAGGTGTAAAGGGAGGATTTGACTTTATTATCTGACCCAGAATAAGACTTTGCACCTTGAGGAATTTTCTCAGCAGACCCAGCCTATAATGTTTGATTTTGTTGTAGTTCTGGCAGCCCCTTGGCTTCTGCCAGGCTTGGGACTTTATTTAATATTCAGGGTTATTTGGTCCCTTTTTCAGAGAAATATTTTTCTGTTCTCTTCTGTCTTGCTCCTGTCACTGGTGCTAAAGCTTTCAGGGTCTGATAACAGAATAGAGGAGCCACTCTGCTTTCCCCAAATCAGTCCCTCCCTTGTTAGAAAAGGGGAGCTCATGATTGGGACTTTTCTCCCCATGTATTCAGTTGAAGTGAGCACAGACATTGGAGCAGGACTCTTTGGAAGTAAACCTGACAAAAACTGTCGGATTTATAAGTAAGTGTCTGCCTGCCTGTATCTCTGAGAGGGCTGATGATTACAGAGAACTTTATGGAAAATGCAGTTAGGAAGGTGATCTCCTTCCTGCTGATTTAAGGGTCTTTTCTACCCTCTGTTGTATGCCTTTTGTTGACCATGGCCATTTTCTTTTTTTTTTTTTGGAGGGCAGTTGGGGTTAAGTGACTTGCCCAAGGTCACACGGCTAGTTTTTGTGTTAAGTGTCTGAGGCCGGATTTGAACTCAGGTTCTCCTGACTCCAAGGCTGGTGCACTATTCACTGCGCCACCTAACCGCCCCTTGACCATGGCCATTTTCAATTCATCTAATTTTCTTTAACACTTAAAGAGTGTAAAGGTTCTCTCTGTTTCCTTCTCTGCCTTCTGTCTCCTCTTAGTGATCTTGAGGGAGTGGAGGTCTCTGGAGCTGTGTCTTGACTCTGCTCATGCTGTGAACAACTCCAGTAAACATAAGACCTCAGTGTCTAGCAAGGAAACCTCAAATGTAAATATAAACAGTGAATATCTTTACTATGGAAATCGAATTTTGATCTAACCCACCCACACAGAAATATTCCTTCTCATGATATCCCTGGCCAATTTCACTGGGAGGCCCCTACAACTCATATCCCTGACAAGGGGTCTGCAGCAATGATTTCAGACACAAAGAAAGGGCCATGGAATGTGACAATCTTGGCTTCTTCTGCATGTATCTGTATCTGTGCATATCTATTGCTTTTGAGTTCTTTCTGCATTTTACTTTGTCTTGGTGCCTTTTTCCTCCTCCTCCATATTTTTCTCTATAAGACTGGAATATGAAAATATTTTGATGTTTGTTTTTATTTCTGGAAGAATTTCACATATCCCCAATTCTTTTCTGTTCTGTGATTGTTCACCACCTAGGCTGAGTGGATAATGGTTGGCAAGAGGAAGGCCAATATGTTCTCACCCTCAGTGTAGTCCTGTGCAAGAAGGCTTTTGTGAACCAAACTTCCTTTTTGGTTTTTATTAAGTCTTTGCTAGTCTTTTCCTGGAGGACAGTGGGTGTTCAGGTCAAGAGGAGAACTGGATTCTTTTCTCTCTTATTCTAATTTTAGCAATCATGAAGGAAGAAAGAATGAACAAAAGACTTTAAATTCTCAGAAAACAGGAAGTTGATAGAGGAAAAATACATTTGGTTGTTAACAATATAGTGAATG
Source organism: Pseudocheirus occidentalis (assembly GCA_028646575.1). NCBI lineage: Eukaryota > Metazoa > Chordata > Mammalia > Diprotodontia > Pseudocheiridae > Pseudocheirus > Pseudocheirus occidentalis. The sequence goes on along the minus strand of CM053594.1, from coordinate 2,342,477 downwards.
AGAAGGCCTGAAGATTCCCCTGTATTTGTCTGCCACCCCATGTAATCCAGCTTTGAATTACCTTCAAGATGACAGTTGCTACAGAAAGGTTTTTAGACTCTAAACATTTTGGAATATATTGACATGAATATGAGATCTGTTTGGCTATAAACGTGGGACTGGTTTATTGAATTCTTGATAGAAATTTACTTTTTAAAAAGGATTTTGCCTTTTTCAGTGCCTGCTATAAAAAGGGGAAAGGTGAGGAGAGAAGACTGGGCAGAGTAAACCTTCTAGATCTTGACCCTAATTCACTTAGACAGTACCTGCTAGAAGATTCTGTGGATTCAAATTTGGAATGCATTGTATCCCTCAAATATGTTTCTGTGCCCTTTTTCTCTGATTTTTCTCTCCTGCAGATCCTCATTTTCACCCATGAAAATCTCCACTATAGTCCCAAGGCTATGATGTACTTTACGAAACCTTCCTTTATGTGTAAGGTACTTCCACATGCTGACTATTCCTGACTTTCTCTGTACCAGTCACAGACCAAATATCCCCCCCCCCACATAGTCTTCCATGTTTGTGGGCTCATCATGCTTTGTTTGACTGTATCTTAGGCATTCTGGGGACAAGAGATGTTTGACTAAGGTACTGGAATATACCTTTGTGAGGATTGGTCCTAACACAGAGGCAGGTACATTCAGAATAGCAACCAGGAAAGACAGCAATATTGCTTATCTCTCACTATGATTGCTGGAAAAAAAATGCTCTTGGATCTAAGGAAAAAGAGGGGCTAAGTGGTACTGAGGAATCAGGTCCTAATTCACCCCATGTTCTCTATTTTCCCTATGTCTGACCACTTAGGAAAGACGTGCAGATACTGAATTGTATATCAAAATACATTTAAGAAACGAATTCTGAGAAATGGTACAGCAGCACTGGATAGGACCAAAAGGAAGCAGAAATCAAGCAATTATAAGAAGGAAGATTATTTTGTATTGTATGAGGTAGATGCTCACAAATGTTCATGGTTGAAAGGGGCCCCTTAAGTTTTCTAGTGACTTGGATAGAGTTAATAGTCTGAGCAGGGTAAGAAGGAATATAGATATATAGGGTTATTATTTGTGACAAGCAAGCAGAATCAGTCTTCGGGGGTAGAAACCACAAGAGCTCATACCTGGATGTGGCCCACGATTGAGGACTAGTGTTCATAAATGTAGAAATTCTATTATTGGGTGACACTCTATTGGGATTCTAGAACTTGTTCTGCACAACTTCATCTTTCAGTGAATAGACTTCTTGAAGAAGTTCATGAAGGGATGGCCACTTCAATAAAATAAAATCAAAATGGGAGGAGAAGACCCTTAGGGTTGTTGACCCAAAGAGAAGTACTTAGTATTTACACTTATTTTGAGCTAGTGGGTCAGAGACCTATTTTCCAATTTGTGAGCTTTGGAGAGAATTGGTTATGAGACTTGTTCTTTGAGAAAGTAATCCAGCCAGTAAAACTCTTGTTAACAAGTAGCTTTCTACTGTCAGTGTATCTTTCTTTGGGTAGAGCGCATTCTGTGGAGAGGAGAAGGGAGGAGAGAAAAGGAGAGGAGGGAAGGAGAGGAGAAGAGAGAGGATAAGACTACTCACAGGTTGTGTTTGTCCTTTGTTACAGTCACATCAATTGAGGTGCAATGTCATCCATACAGTGATGTTACAAAGCTTGTAATACCTCAAACTTTCCCTGGCTTTCCTTCCTGCCAATTCATCCAACTGAGAAATTTGCTTCATATGAAATGAATGAGGCAATTTTCTGAATTCTCTCTCTTATTCCCAGCTCTACCTATAAATAAAACTCAGAGAGAGACATTCTCACACTTACATCATGATCATTCTTACATTTCAGGTTTTCTTGTTTCTTTCACATCCAGATCACCTTTGGACCATTTGATCCCATGCTGAGTGACAAGGTGCAGTTTCCTTCTCTTTATCAAATGGCGCCTAGGGACTCTTCTCTACATAAAGGTCTGGTCAGATTGATGACTCACTTTGAATGGACATGGGTAGGTCTGGTGACAGTAGATGATCTGAGAGGTGAAGAATTCCTTCAGAAGCTGACACTCGAGATGGCAAATTATGGTGTCTGTGTGTCTTTCACAGAAAAGATCCCTGTCAGTGAGAGAAGACACACAGAATCCCAACTGACATTCATGCCCAGAATCAGGGGGTCACCAAGCAGAGTGATTTTTATTCATGGTGACACAGACTCATTAATGATCTTGAGATATTCACAATTTCCTTTTCTTGCAAATTACAAGTTGTGGGTCACCACTTCTCACTGGGACATTACCATGAGACCCAAATATATTTATGGTTATGCTTTCCATGGAGCACTTATATTTTCACATGTAACAAGTAATGTTCCTGGTTTTAATGATTTTCTCAGGACAGTAAACCCGACTAAATACCCAGAGGACATTATACTGAAAGAATTCTGGCACTCAACATTCACATGTACAGATGAACCTGAAGAGCTGCAGCAAGCGGAATGTTCACCAAATGCCTTCTTGGAGACTTTGCCTTTGTTTTACTTTGACATGACCATGTCTGACCTAAGTTATGCCATTTATAATGCTGTCTATGCTGTGGCTTGGACACTTCATGAAATGTTCCTGATGAAATTAGAAAAAGAATCCAAAGTACAGGGAGAAAGCTGGATGCCTTATCCATGGCAGGTAACATTCCTGTAAATTTGTGTGTTTCCCTATAAGCAGCACGAGTGATTCAAGATAATTATGAAAAGAAAATTATCAGCTTAGTAAAAAAGGCAAAGAATTACAGAAAAAATTGGAAAGCAAGGAATAGTTTACCTGTCAGATTTATAGAGAAGGGAAGACTTTAAAACAAAACAAGGATTAGAGAACATTATAAAACTTGAATTAGATCATTTTGATTACATTAATTTGAAAAGATTTTGTACAAAGAAATGTAACCAATTTTGTACAAATAAGTGTAACCAAGATTAAGGGGGAAGTGGAAAATTGGAAAATAATTTTTATAACCAGTATCTCTGATACAGGTCTCATTTGTAAATATACAGAGAATTGAGTCAAGTCTATAGCAATACAAGTCATTCCTCTATTGATAAATACTCAAAGGATATGACAAGGCAGTTTTCAAAGGAAGAAATTAAAGATACCTACAAGCATATGAAAAATGCTCTAAATTACTACTGACAAGAGAAATGAAATCAAAACATTTCTGAGACAGCATATCTCACCTCTTAGATTACCTAAGATGACAAAACTGGAAACTGATAAATGCCGGAGAGGATGTGGGAAAATTGGAACCCTAATGCATCATTGGTGAAGTTGATTCAACCATTCTGGGGAGAAATCTGGAACTATACCCAATGACCTATGAATGATTTCAAACCGTTTGACCCAGCAATACCACTTCTAGGGTTGTATCCTAAAGCAATCATAAAAAGAGGAGGAAGACCCATATGTCCAACACAATTTATACCCGCTCTTTTTGTGGTGGCAAAGAATTGGAATTTGAGGGGATGCCCATCAATTTGGGGAATGGATAAAGAAATTATGGCATATGAATGTTTTCTTTTAATTTATTTTTTATTTGTTTCCATATTTGCATTATTCATTTTCATTACACTTTTGAATTACAAATTTTTTCCCCGTCTTGCCCCTGCCCTAAAACAGCAATCCCACTGTAAATCCCCTCCCCTGCTTTGCTCTCTTATTTTCTGGTAGTGTGGGGAGGGTCTCCCTATCCCAACCCCTGTATATCTTAACTCCTAGTGGCAGGTACTGCAGAACTTTAAATTCTAGATTCTATCGATTCCTCCCTTGTCACCCATCCCCACTGGAAGGACATTCAATTCAATACAGGCTGTGGATGTGCAATTATACAGGACATCTTCATAGTGGACATATTGTGACAGTGATCATCTGTCTCTGCTTCCTATCCTTCCCCTCTTTTTCTGTTCTCTACACTTTCCCTGTCTGTTTACTGAAGTGTGTGCTTCCAGCATCCCTCCCCCAGACCCTGTCCTCCCCTCCGTCATACCCCCTCTCATCCCCATGCCCCCTACTCTCCTGTGTGGCATGTTGCCCAGTTTAGAGTTTATGCCATTTCTTCCCTAAG
>CM053594.1:2294504-2337840 GCA_028646575.1 Pseudocheirus occidentalis | reverse complement strand
GTGAATTGGTGACTGAATCAGCTCCCTCTTAGGGAAACTACGTTATTCCTTTTGTTAATTGATTGATTGAGTCTTTAGCTGGATTGATTGAATCTTTAAATGTGAAGCTGGTTTCTCCCTTAGGGTAACCAGGTGATTCTTCTCTTGTTCCTTGTTCCTTTCTGTAATAAGATATAATATTGAGACTTTCCTTGTTCTAAATATTGTATATAATATTGTGAATTGTTGATACTGTGAATATTGTACTGAATCTTGATTTGTAATGGAATAAACAGTGTTCACTAATACTTTGTAATACGAATCTTAAAAGCTGTTCACAGTAGCATTCTTTTAGGAATCTACTGTTGATTGGCTTTACACCATCATGTTCTGGAAATGGACTATGGGGTCAAATTGGAAAACATCTTATTCAAAGAAATTCCCAAAATAAATTCATTAGTAAAATCAAATGGAGCAGATTGTATTGAGAAACCTGAGGATGATCAAGGCCTCCAGAAATGTTGCAGATATAAATAAGTAGAAGGCATTTAACTTCAGCAATACTACCTGTCCCTAACTAAGAACAACAATGGAGTCAACTTTTTAAAAATCTGGATAATTAGGAAAAATACAATTTTTTAAAAATTGGGATCAACCCAGTTAACTCGTAAGAAATCAGTTTGGGGGCTCAAAATCTCCATAAAATGTTATAATATTTGAATTTGTGTTTGGATAAAGACAATATAGTTGTTAGTGTGAAGGGAGGAAGATTACTTCAGAGAGTAATATGATAATAATATATTGCTTTTGGTATTATTTATGTAAAATATTTTTATATGTTACATACAATTTATACATAAATATAATAATAACTTTGGAGAGTAATATAATAATAATGCCAATAAGTTAAGTGAAATGTGATGTTAACCACTTGTTATCTTTGTGGAAGACACCATAAAATGGGCTTAACCTGATGATAGTAGACAGGGAAACCTAAAACTCTTCAGGAAACTGTCTGAAAGCTTGTGTGGCAGATGACTCCTTCTTCAGGAACTTGGAACACACATGTGAGTATGGGAGATTGGACAAAGCATATAGGGATTACCTGTATTTTTAATTTCTCTCTCTAATTGAAATATAAGCCCCCTAAAAGTAGACTGATTTTATATTCCTTTGTATCTCAATTATTTCTCCACATAATGAACAACATATAATAGGGACTTAAATCGTGTTGAATGTAGACTAACATTCTGAATAACTCACAGCTCTTTTTCTGGGAGATTACTGGCCTCAGGCATCAGATGGTGATTGAGTGATTGAGATTTCTCTTCTGTTACAGCTCCACTCTTTTCTGAAGAAGATCCAGTTTAACAACAGTGGGGGCGATCAAGTGTTTATGGATGAGAATAGAAACCCAGAGGCTCAGTATAAAATCCTCAACTATGTAACCTTCAATAAGGATGATGAAGCTCTGAAAAAAGTTGGACATTTGAACCCCAAGGCTCAGCCTGGTGAAGATTTTACCATTAATGAGGAGGCCATAGTGTGGGGCTGGACATTTGCAAAGGTCAGAAACAAATTGTAATATCAACTTCATTATTTAATCATAGAAACACATTTTACCCTGTATAACTTGCTCTGCATTCCTTTTTAAGCGGTAGATAATCTTCCCAGACACTGATTGCTTTTCCCATTGTAGAAAATTTCTGGGTGAAAAAGTCAAATGGGGAATCCATCAAATGATTTTAAACTTTAGATTTGTAGCACCATTGGAGAGAGAGGTGGAATAGACTTCAAAACTGGTCTCGCTGTATCATGCTATTTCACATAAATAGGAAACTGAGACACTTAAAGGCAGTGATTGATCCAAAGTCCTACGATCCTAAAGCCAATATTTTGCTCGCATATCTAGTATTTTTGTGAATTCTGACACCCAACTCTTTATTTTAATTATGCAAAAAAGTTATATTTATTCATTCGAAGACTATTCATTTATGGACACAAGCAATGAATTTGACATCTAATTTCTGGAACTCACTGGATTTCTGCATCCAAATATATCATGTCTCTATGGGATGTGGAATGTACTTTCTCAATTTTAATAAACTAAGAATTCAGTTTTATCTTTGAGTTATATGTCATGCATCCTACATGCAGAAAGATTAAGTATTTTAGATGGGTCACTTGCATTTCCTGAAGTAATTTGCATCATCACTATTATAAAGGCATATCTGATATTGAGAATTGTACAATGCTAGATAAATAAGGATTGTAAGATTGCCTTGTATTCAAATGCCTCTGCTTACAAATGGCTAAAGTTCATGAAGTTTAAAAAGGTTCAATACCAGCATGAGGGAGTAACAGGTCTGGTATCCACTTATCTGTTTTCCACCCACTGCTTCTTCTATCTGATATTCCACTGATGTATGAGGAATTACCATGTTTCTCCTCTTTGCCCCAAACAAATATCATTAACCCTCTGATAATAATATGCAATCCTCTGTCCTGTTTATTTCAGAGACATCATGCATTTTATTCCCTTGCACTAGGTTCCCTGTGCCACATGCAGTGAGAACTGTGGTCCTGGATTCTGGCAAACCCCACTTGAAGGACAGCCCATCTGCTGCTTTAACTGCTCTCTGTGTCCTGAGGGGGAGATCTCCAGTCAGATGAGTAAGTGTCTGCAGGTAATTTTCCTTCTATAACTACTGGAGAGAATAAACTGCTGTTTTGCCCTGGAGTCCCAAACAACCTCATCACTGCCTGAGCAGCAGGATATCCAGGAAGAAGGTAAAAGAGCAAATAAGTCAAGGACAAGTGTCCTGAATTAATGATGCATGACTAAACTATGGCATCTAACATTACTGTACTCTTCAAAATGAAACTTACAAAATAAAAAACAATCTCTTTTTCTTTCTCTTTGTAGAAAATACTTCTATGGCCTATTAAAGGTTTCAAATACAATGGGATCGAGTTTGCTAGGTTGTGGAGGAGTATGTACTCTGAAAAATATTTGTGATAAGGTGAAGCTGAGTTAACATGTATGTTGGGTACAACATTCATCAGTAACTTTACACTACTGTAGATTTGAGATAATTATTCCCAGAGAAAATGGAAATCTGCAATATTTACTGAATGGTTTGTCTTACGTACCACTCACCACGTTTTAAAATTATACTTCGCTAAATCATCTGGAGAGGGAAGTCTATCATGAATTCTGTGAAGAGTTCCTATATTCCCTTAAAGATCCCTGCCACTGGAGACCTTGCCCTTCTTTTCAGGGTCAGTGCAGTCTGAGTTACTTGGGTCCTTCATTATGGAACACCATTAATGTAATACTTTATTATATTTATAGATGTGTAACAGTCATAATCAAAGAGTAAGAACATTTAAGACCTAAGACAAAACAAACAACAAATGAAAGATAACATGATAGAATCCTTTGTCACTGTACTTCATGCATGCACAGTACTAAACCTCCTGAGGTAGTTTCAAAATAACAGAAACAGTGATTTTTTTAGTGAGAAGTGTCCTCCATAGTGGATGAGGAATAATCCAACTGGGGATGATTAGTAGATAAATGAGGGAATTGTCCTTAGGTACTTGAGAATGTTGGAGCAGGGAAACTCAGTAATTCTACGAGTATGATTCCAATGACTGCCATTGGGATCTAGCATGTTTCATGGTGATAGATGTAATGAATGAATTGTTTACTCTCTTCATAGGGTTTTAAATACTTGCATTATTCTTCCCATATTTTGCATCTGTTTTTTCTCGACTTAGATGTATCTACAGAGGAGGCAGATAGTCTATGGACTAAAAACAATTGCACTTTTCTTTCCTTTTTTCATGACACAATCCTGGGTAAGTGACTTGTCTATAGTTACAAATCTAAAGTTTTTTGGAGGCCAACTTTGAACTCACATCTTCCTTATTCTGGGGACTGGACCCTATCCACTTATTACCCAGCTGCCCTTGCTTTTCTTTCTATGTTTTAACATAAAGTAAGAAAGTCATAAGTTATACCTTTATGTTAGTAATCAGGGACATGTGAGGATGGTGTTGTCAGAGTACAAAATGGAAAAAAGGAAGATACAAGTCATCCAAGAGGAAGGGTGCAGTCATTTCTTGGGGGCAGGGATAGTGGTTCTCTATTCCTGAGTTATAGAGGTGCTGTCAGGTGTTCAATAAGATGCTTTTCAGGGCATGGAAGAGAATGAAAGGACATGAGGGTTATGTGAAAGATATTCCCTTGACATGCCATTCTGTGGGTTTCCATAATTCATTCAAGCTAAGTTGAATGTTGCAGACACTACATTCCTTCCTGAAGATATAAAGGAATGCAAAAACAGTTCCTGTATTCATTGAAGTCCTACTATAAAGGTAAGATAATGTTAAAATAACTAGTCAATAGGAAGTATATGGAGCACAGATGAAAGTAATCTCAGAAAAAAAGCAAAAGCAGCTGGCTGGACTACAAAAGGCTTCCCAGAAGACAGGAATTGAGGTTTTGCCTTGAAAAAGACTAGAGGACTTAAGAGACAAAGGTAAAAATACAAAGAGAGTGAGCATTCATGACATTGGTTACAGGCTCCTGTCTAGAATATTAAGAGTAGTGGGAGAATAGGAAAAAAATATTTGTGTCAGATTTCTTTCTTAGGAAAAAGATTTGGTGGACATTAGAGATGTCAAGCCTATGGACTATGGGCCTTCTGCTGCCTGCCAAACTCCCTGGTGTGGCCAGAACCAGATTAAAATGTAATTGAGATGTGTTTGAGGTGGAGCCAAGATGGCAGCCTAGAAGCAGCAAGGTTCTGCAGCTCCCAAACAGCCAACCTAAATACCCATAAACTATGACTCTAAACAAATTCTAGGACTCTCAAACTCACAAATTTTGAGAAAACATCTCTTGCTAAAGGAAGCTCATCAGGAGGGCCTCATCACAGCAGGCCAGGAGCTGAGGCCAGCACAGCATGAAACCAAAACATGGCCAGGCCCCAGGATAGTCAGGAGGAGCAGTGCCTCCCAAGCTGCAGTGTGAGTCTACTTCAGATGAGATCTACAGCACCTGGAGGACTCTTCACATCTAGCAAGGCAGGTTAGAGAATGTCAGTGAAAGTGAAACTTTGAAACTAAATTTGGGGGAGGAAAAGCACTTTGGCCAATCTGCCCCCAGGGCAAGGAAGTAGTAGGGAAAGGGAAGGAACAGCTGTAACTTGTGGCTGCCCCCACTGGGCTGCTTCAGAGCCCCTGGTCTGAGAACTCTGCAGGGGGTATGAGTCAATTGATCAGGGCCAAGCGCTCTTGTGTTGATTGGCCTGAATCTGGATCATGGTCTTGGGTGGTGGTCCTGGGGTGCACTTTCAGCAAGCCAAAGTTGGTGGGACAGCAACACCCCAATAATAGCACTGGCAGCTGGGAAAACACCAGCAATTTGGAACAGAGCTTTCCCCGCTGGAAGAAGAGTTCCAAAAAGCTAAAAAAAACCCAACCAATTAATTGACTGGCCAACATAAAGAAAAGGAAGCAAAATAAGAACAGCAATAAAACTATAGAATCCTTTTTTGTGGACAAAAAGGATCAAAGCACATAACAGGAGGAAGACAACACAGTCAGAACTCCCACACCAAATGCGTCCAAGACACTTGAAGAATTCCTAGAAGATATAGATTAACTGAAAAAGGACTTTGAAAACCAAATCAGAGAAATGGAGGAAAAATTGGGAAGAGAAATGAGAATGATGGGAGAAAACTATGAAAATAGAGTCAACAACCTGACTGAAGAAAACAACACTTTAAAAAATAGATTAACTCAAATGATAAAAGAGGGATAGAAAGCCAATGAGGAGAAGAATCCCTTAAAAAGTTGAATTTCCCAGATGGAAAAAGAATCTCCAAAGCATTCTGAAGAGAATAATTCCTTCAGAATTAGAGTGGCACAAGTGGAAGCTAATGAATTCATGAGAATCCAAGATACTATTAAACAAATACAAACAACTGAAAAAATAGAAAGCAATGTGAAATATCTCCTTGAAAAAAACCACTGACCTGGAAAATAGATCCAAGATAGACAACTTGAAAATTATTGGTTTACTTGAAAGCCATGATCAGAAAAAGAACTTGGAAAGCATCCTTCAAGAAATCCTCAAAGAAAATTGCCCTGATGTTTTACAATCAGAGGGCAAAATAAAACTTGAAAGAGATGTGTTTAAGGAAATTGAGAACAGTGCAATACTATATAAATAATATGAACCTGTGATTTCCTAAGTTACTATTGTGCTGCAGGAGCAAGTTCTATGTGACTTTTCAAGCAGTAAATTCCTCAGGCCACACCCAATTCGCATCTCCATTCATAGACTGGCTGTCTTCATGTGTATGAGAATTCACTGGTGGAATCTCTTCTCACAGACCAATTGAGGCCCAATGCATATATAGACAGTACAAAGGAAAAGAGCACAAAATGAGAATTAATGAATCAAAGACAGATAATTCACAGTTATTGCCATTCCTTTGGCTAGTCCTAAAGATCACTCCTTCAGCATGACATAGTCTTTTTTCTAGGCTCTTTATGAGCCTTGAATCTCCTTTCCTTACTGCATCTGGTCTATCCTTTATTTCAAATGCATACCCTTTCATTAGCCATTATGCAGGTGATAAGAAGCATGGTGGAGAAAACTTCCCAGTCCTCCTGTTCCTTTACAATGTACAAGTTTTCCTAGGCCAAGGAGAGAGAACTAGTCTGTGATGAAATCTCTGACTTACCACTCTATGTTTGTCCAACCAAATCATAATATTTAAGGAACTTATCTGGAATAGTCTCTCCTCTTTCCAGTCCCAAGAGCTAATCTTTCAGATGCCAACTGCCCATTTGGAACTGTAGAAGCTCCTGAAATGAGGGTAGTCCCCTCAACTATCTCCATCCAATTTCCTTTCTCATGTAGAGATGTTTACATGCATTTTTCACACCTAGTGAACAGTTGAGACATATTGTCACCTGATGAAGGAATTCAGGAAGAACCTCCTATCATTTAATATAGGAAGGCTTGATGATTTGACTGATTTACTCACTTGGCTCCCACATACACATGAAGCATGGAAATGTATAAATTTCCTGGACATCACCACAATGTACATTACTTGAGATGAGATGTTTTACCATTATCTTTATTACATTGGAATGTAAGGTCCTTATGAGTAGGTACTCCTCAAGTGTTTTACTTTTCCTTTCAGGTACTGGTCCACAATATACAGTTAATTATTTATTTTATTGATTGGTATCAGGCAAACTTATCAGACTATGTCAATTTAGAGTCATTGTTACAACATGAGAGACTCAAGAAGGATTGAGAGGACAGCATGAAAGGGATGCAGTTTCTATGTCACTAGATTATAACAACAGAATCAGAGGGAAAGTTTGTATTCATTTAGAAAACATGGATACTGAAAAAATAAAATAAAAAAGGAACAATAATAATTCTAGATTTATTGAACATGGGTTAGTACATTGCTAATTTTAAATGACCATCTCTCAGCATTAATAGAGCTCTTATGTCTTGTGAAGTAAGAAATACAACTTTGACCAATTTTACCTATTTTCAGCCTGTGATGAAATAATTGTTGAATTTAAAATCCAAAGAATTTATTTGTCTCTAGCAGATATGAAGCATTGTATAAAGTGCCCAGAAGATCAATATCACAATAAAGAAAGAAACCAATGTCTCCCCAAGGTTATGACTTTCCTGGATGTTTCAGAACCTTTGGGGATGGCTCTGATCTGTGTGGCTCTTTCCCTTTCTCTAATGACGTCTGTGGTTCTCTGCATTTTTCTGAAGTTTCAAGACACCCCTGTAGTGAAAGCCAATAACCGGGCTCTTAGCTACACACTCCTCATCTCCCTCATCTTCTGTTTCCTCTGCTCCTTCCTCTTCATTGGCCGTCCTACTTCAGCCACCTGCCTCCTCAGACAAACAACTTTTGGGATTGTGTTTACTGTAGCCATCTCCTCCATTTTGGCCAAAACCATCATTGTGGTCCTGGCCTTCAGGGTTACAATTCCAGGGAGCAGGAGCAGGATATGGGTACAATCCAGGGTGTCTAACTCTGTTGTCATTATCTGTTCTGGGAGTCAAGTGATTCTCTGTGGCATCTGGCTGGGAACCTCTCCCCCCTTTACTGACATGGACCTGCACTGTGAACCTGGTCACATCATCATTAAGTGCAATGAGGGCTCTGACTTTGCCTTCTACTCTGTCCTGGGCTACATGGGATTCTTATCACTGTGCAGCTTTATAGTAGCTTTCCTGGCCAGGAACCTGCCTGACACCTTCAATGAAGCCAAGTTCATCACATTCAGCATGTTGGTGTTCTGCAGTGTCTGGATCTCCTTCCTCCCAACATACCAGAGCACCAAAGGGAAGGCTATGGTTACTGTGGAAATCTTCTCCATCCTGGCATCAAGTGCTGGGTTACTCAGTTGCATCTTTATTCCCAAGTTTTATATGATTGTGTTGAGGCCTGACAAAAATACCCAGGAAAGTATCAAGAATAAAGTATGCTCCATGGGAAGGAAATGTTCTGGATCATTTTCTGCTAATTCCCTGAAAAGTTAGAATCAGTTTTAATAATAAACATACCACTAATGAAATATTTTAAAGGCCTTCATCCTCTTTTATTGTAACTATCCCCATTATACTGAATATTCAACTTCCAAATAGTTCTCTCCTCATCAATATTAAATAGCTCCTTCCTCATTGTCATCTTCCTCAATGCTCCTATCAATATCTTACTCAATATTTAATGCTCCCTTCCATTATGTTCTTTAGAATTTCTCCTGCATAAATCATGAACTTTCCTATTATACTAGCTTCTCACTCCTTTCCTCTTCTAACACTCACTAAGACCTACTTCTCTCCAGATGAAACTTTTTCCTTTCCTACATTTTCCAGTACACTCTACACCTAATTCATTTGTTGGAGTCGGGGCTTCAGAAATGTTTTGCTCCACATTGCTTGCTCCTTGGGTTTTTGTCAAAATCCATCACTCAGCAATCTCTCTTTTCAATTTTCATATGAACAAAATCAGTCAGCCAATCTCTGTTTCTCTATCATATTATATGATACCCACCTTAAATATTTTCCATTTTTCATAACTGCTTGACTCAGTTTTTTTTCTGCCCCTAAATTCTTGATATTATTATATTTGTTTCAAAAGGCCTGTTGAGATGTCCCCCATTACAATAACTCACAAGTCCCACAATTTTCAAAGCCTATTCTTCAATTTCATCTAACCCATAAAAATAGGTAGCAATTATCCCTTGCCTTGCTGACACCCATAAATTTTACTTATATTTATGATCTACAGTTCCTTCATGTGACAATAATCTTTTTTGTTTAAATTCAATTTTCCTATGTTTATGTCTTATTTTTATTTTCAATTCAAAATTAATTCTTCCCTCTCTGCTACTCCCAGGTACTCAGAAGGCAAACAATATGATAACCATTTTATCTATGAAGTCACAAAAATTATTTTTGCTTTAGCTATGTTCTTAAATGAGGAAGGAAAATAAATAGAAAAAAATTGCTTCCATCTTGTATTGAGCTCATCTTTTCTCTATCTGGAGATGGATAAACTTTTTCTTCAGAAGTCCTTCAGAATTTTGGTGAATCATTGCCTTGATCAGAGTTTTAGCTTCTTTTGCAGCCTGTCAGCAATATTGTTGCTCCTGTGTGAAATTTTCTCTTGGTTCTTCTTCATTTTGCATAAGTTCATTCAATTTTTACCAGGGTTTTCTGAAACTGTTCCCTTCATCATTACTTACAGCACAGAAATATTCTTTCAGAGACATCCAGTGCCGATATAGAGGTATAAGGAAAGAGCCCTCCAAATCCCTCTCAAATTCCTCTCCAAACGACTAGAAAACCACTTCAGAATTGATCTAGGAGGAGGGAAGCAGCTTACCAGCATGGCAGGAAAGGTCTGTGTAAATGGCATAGGAAGGGTACAATGTCCAAGAGCAAAGGGAGAAGCCAGCCTCACAGTAGGAAGCCTTCAGCAAGGCACCAGGCCTGAAGCAATCCACCAGAGATCTCCCATGCTCCTTCAAACTAGCATCACCTCTTAATGAGAAATCAGTACAGCATTGCAACGCTGCCCCCTTGTCACCCCACCCACATCACATGCCAATAGTGAGGCATTGATCTCATTTCTCTCCAGTATAGAAACCCTGACTTAGGGTCGGCCAACATTGAGACTCATCTGTGGGGTCACCCAGCACAGAGACACTGTTTCTGTAGGAACCCAAATATGGGGTCACATCCTTTGGGCAAATTAGCACCAAAATTGCTTTTCCAAGGCCAGCCCCCAGAGAGACTCTATTACCAAGGCCACCTAGAAGTAAAATCACACCCCTACAGTGAGCTAGCAGCTAAGTTCCAATCTTAGGTGTCACCAAAGGGGAAGTTCCACATCCAAATACTGCACAGAGAAAGCAAGTGGCTGAACCCTAAACCCCAGTAATGCAAGCAGAAAGACACAGAACCTCAGCACAAAGAGCTTGGGACAGTACATGAACAGAGCAGAACTCACATGAAAACCCAAATAATATGAAAAGGCAGACAAAATGAACACAAAAAGTGCACAAGGGAAAAAGAGCTTGACTCCTGAAGTTACTATGGCAATGGGAGGATGAAGGCAAAAATTTTCAGGCAGACAATAGTGAGAAAGTAGCTACATATGAAACTTCAGAGAAATACATAATTTGTTTTCAGACCCAAAAATAACTGCTGGAAGATCTTTAAAAAGATTTTAAAAGGGGAGGCTCAGTGGCTGGGAGGCTAGGAGGACCTGAGTTCAAATTCAGACTCAGATACTTAACACAACACAACACATACACACACACACACACACACACACAAACCTAGCTATGTAACCTTGGGAAAGTCCCTTGACCATAATTGCCCTGCCTTCCCCCTCCAAAAAAAAGATTAAAAAATTGTAAAGTAGAAGAAAAATTAAAATAAGAAGTGAGAATTTTGGAAGAAAATGAAAATAGAAGTTATGTGAGTAAAGTCCTTCTTTTGGTGTAGATTCAGAACTCTGAGGAAAGAAAGAGAGGTTCTTCCATATTATTTCCTAACAGAGACTTCTGGGACAGCAGATTCATGATTTTTAAGAGGGCAATGGCAAGCGAACAACAAGTACTTAGCACTTTGTTTCAGCTGAGTTTGCCCTTGATAGTATCAAGTCTTTGTTAAGAAACAGGACTTGTGAAACCCATAGTGGGAGGGACTTGCCAAAGACAGGGACAGGAAGGACATAAGAGGTGGGTGGAACAGGGAGGAGCTAATGACCATATAAAAGGAGAAGCCCACCCAGGAAGAGAGCAGAACTGATAAGAGGAACAGTTGTGGAGGCTTTCACTCTGTTTGCTCTGTCTGGGTTGATTTTTGTTTGTGATACTTTCTACAGAAGAAGAAACTATGTGGCCACTTTAGTGACAAGTTCTTATGTCATATTACCGTGAACGCTGTACTTCAGTTTCTGTGAAAGTTTTGCTTTAGTTTACCCCTGAATAAATAGAGAGTTCAGTGTACTATGTGATCAGAACCTTAAAACTGTTCAGCACAGCAGTCCTCTGGAAAGCTTCTCAGGCTTGGCTTTACAAATAGCACGTTTTTAATTAATAGAACAGAGCTGCCTGTTCTTTCAGAAAAAAAAAGTAATCTATCTTAAATTAAATGAGTTGAACTTTTTTTTATTACTCTATCAGTGTCCTGTTCTCTGTTAATTGACAGCCTTCCCCTTCAATCTGGGTCAACGTTACCAATTGTAAACCAGTGACAAATTAGTTCCTTTGATTTGGAACCTGTGGAGCAATGAAATGGAGGAGAAACATGTATCAATCTCTCACTGTGTCCTGAGCCCAGTGCTAAACACTGGCAACAGAAATAAAAACTGATACACCGCCTGTCCTCAAGTGTCCATCAGCCTGATAAAGGATGGTGACACATAAGGGGCAGGTAATGTAGTCTAGATCTGAGAAGTCACAGGAATGGGAAGTGTAATAAAACAGCAGTTCTATAACTTGCCCTTTGAGTGGCAATAGAACTAGTGATTTGAGGACATGTCTCAGGGAAGAGATAGAAGTTAGCAGAGGGTTCCCAAGTCATCAGGAGAGAAAATGGTGAGAGGGAACAACAGGATACAGAGTCCCAGAGAATACCAAGTTCAGCCACCACTCTGTTCCGAGGCATGGCTTCTTGGGAGTTTGTGTCTGGAGCTTCCATGTTACCACAGCTGCTTTTTATGGTCAGATTTATTTTTTGGCTGTTTTCTCATTACTAAAACCTATTTTTAATTTTGGACTTTATGTTAAAGGTCATCTCTGCGCACCTGGGTTGAGGTCGTTGGTCCAAGCTTGAGACGTTATCACTATGCTGTTTTTAGAGCTAATTCTGGAGGTCTGTAGTTTTTTGGTGTTTTCAAGTTAAAGTGATTAAGGGAGTGATGCCTGCACTCTTGTCCTCACCCAAGTATGGTCTGTGTTCACTGGTGGGCACGACTGTTCTCCTCCATGAAACTGAGACCTGAGCCAAGGCAGAGCTACTGGTCCTTTATCACAGACCAGAAATGTTCCTTTCTACCAGAGAACTGTGTCCCAGAACTCAGTAATGTGCAAAGAAACTGCCAAAAGTCACATTGTCATGCATCCAGGTTTAGTATAAGGTTGATGTTCAATCCAAATTGCTAATAGCATGTGAAACATACTAAATATCACTAAGAACTAGAGAAAAGCAAATTAAACCAACCATGAATACCACTTAACCCCCATAATATTTGAAAAGCTGACAAAACGGTTTACAATAAATGCTAGTGAGAAAATGGGTACTAAAAATCTTCATTAATAATGCACTATTGCTATGATTGTGAAAGTATCCATATATTTTGGAAGCAATTTGAAACTATTCCTAAAAGCATTTGAAAACACTTGGACTAAATGATACACTCATATGACAAAATACTAAAGAGATCAGAAAAAAAGACACAGGAATCCTATGTACAAAAATATTTATGCTCTTCTTTTTATGGTGAAAAATAAATAGAAACTGAGGGGTGATGATCAACAGGGAAATGGCTGGACAAGTTCTGATATATAAATATGATGCAGTGTTATTGTGCTATGAGAAAGAATGAAGGAGATAGTGTTAGAGAAACCTGGGAAAATTCATATGAACAGACATAAAGTGAAACGCACAGAACTGACCTCTGATGAGCACAAAGGCCAACAGAAGTTCTAGAGGACTCAAGATAAAACATCATGAAGCTTCAGATAGAGAGGTGGTGGGCTGAGAATGAAGGTTTGGGCTTTATTGCTGTAATGGCAATGGAATTTGAAGATCTACCCTGCTACTTAATAGGTCTAAGGGAATTTGAAGATCTCTGCTCCTTAATTGGCCAAATGTAATCACATGATAGGAGGATTTTGCTAAAGGGTGGAGCAGGAAAGGTGGAGTAGAACCCAGAGGAAACTGGGAGTCAGAGTAGCTAAAGTTGACTGAGGAGAGGATCCAGAAAAGCAGATAACTAGACTAGTGAGTGTTTGTTTGTGGCAAGGCTTTGGGGTGGTGTTATTACCTGCAGTGATAAAGCGTATTAACCTCTTTGTTGCTATCATGGGTTATGTTTTCTGGAATTCTAGAAATTATGCATTCTAGAAAATAGCCTCTGAAAATTTCCTGTTGATATCCTTTTATCATATTTCATTTGGGGAAATACTTGTTTTCTCATATGCTTGTCTCAATTCTGCATGTATTTGAAAGTGAGACTTTATTAGAGAAACTTGTAATTTTTCTTCTCACTTATTTTTTTTGTGTTTCTTTCCATCCTATGCCCCCTCATGTCTATCCTCCTCCATCTTTCACTCTGACCATCCTCAGATATGTTTTCCTTCTAACTAGCCCCTTCCACAATCCATTCTCCAATCTGTAAACTCCTGCCTTCTCTTAGCCCCCTTTTCTTCCACTTTCCTCCAGGGTAAGATAGATTTCTACAGGCAGCTCACTCTGTATGTTATTTCTCTGTGAGTCAATTCTGATGAAAGCCAGTTTCAAGCACCTTTCCACCTCTATCTTACTCTCTCTTTATATAAAAGTTCTTTTGTAACTCCCCCTTCCTCTTGTCACACAGCATTCCTCTTTCTCATCCTCTAATTTTCTCACATATCATCTCATCATGTTAAACTCATGGCCATGCCCTCTGTCTAAATGTTCTCATAATGAAAACATTCACAGAGTATTGTATTTGAAAATCAGAATTTCTGTTTTTCTCTGTTATTTTCATCAGGAATTATTGAAAGGTTTCTATACCATTGAGTATTTACTTTTCCCTTTAAAATTATACTTAATTTTTCTGGGTAGGTGATTTTTAGTTGTAATCGTAACTACTTTGACATTTTGGATGTCGTATTCTAAGCTCTCTGATCCTTCAATATGGAAACCACTAAATTTTGTGTTTTCCTAGCTGTGGCTCCACAATATTTCAAATGTTTCCTTATCTCTTCTTGTAATATTTTCTCCTTGAAGTGGGAGCCCTGGAAATGGTCCATTGGGAATTGTTACAAATTACTTTCCATAACACCAACAGTGTTAATGTACCAATTTTCCTAGTCTCTTCCAACATTTATCATTTTCCTCTTTCGTCATATTAGTCCATCTGACAGGTTTGAGGTAGTACCTCAGAATTGTTTTAATTTGTATTTCTCTAACCATCAGTGATTTAGAGCATTTTTTCTTACTACAGGTAGCTTTGATTTCATTTTCTGAAAAATTTTGTTCATATCCTTCAACCATTTATCACTTGGGAAATGACTTGGAGTCTTATAAATTCATCCCAGTTTTCTATGTATTTGAGAGATGGGGCCTTTATCAAAGACAACCTGCTGCAACCTCCCCCCACCCTCCTCCAGTTTCTGCTTTCCTTCTAATGTTAGTTGTCTTGGTTTTGTGGTGCAAAATTTTGAATTTAATGCAATCAGAATTATCCAGCTTACATCTCATAATCTTCTCTATCAGTTGCTGGGTTACAAATTCTCCCATTCTCCATAGATCTCACAGTAAAGTATCCTTTGCTTTTCTAATTTGTTTATAGGATTGCCCTTTTTATTATTAATTTTTGTTTATTTGTAGTTTACATCATTCATTTCCATAAGATTATGAGTTACAAATTTTATTCCCATCTCTTCCCTACCCACTACCACAAAACAGAGATCCTGCTGTTTACTCCCTCTCCCAATCTGCTCTCTCTTATATCCTCCCCCATAACACCACAGACTTTATGGAATGGCAGGATGGATCTCCCTACCACAGTGCCTGTATATCTTATTTGCCAGTTGCATTGTACATAATAATTATGTATATGAACATTTTATTTTAAAACTTTAAATTCTAGATTCTTTCCCTTCCTCTCTCATCACCTGTCCCCACTGGGAAGACAAGCAATTCAATACAGGTCGAATATGTGTAGTTAAAAGAAAACATTTCCATAACAACCATGTGGTGAAAGACTGGATTTGTTTCCCTCCATCCTATTCCACCCTGTTATTTTGGTACCTCTATACAATAACACTTTTCTATTTTGACACGACACTAAATTAGGAGGGTGATTTTTGAATTATCGTTATTTTTATATCTGCCTAGCTTTGCCATGGGCAATTCATTTTTTTCAGATCTTTGGATATAACATTATACATGTCAAAAGTGTTTACTAACTGTTTTTATTGAATTTCTGGGTTTCCTTGGATATGCTCCCAAGAATTTTGTCAAATATCAGTCAGACACAATGAAAGAAAAAGAAAATGGCAAATATTGGAGAGGATGTGGAATTATTGGGACACTAATACAGTGTTTACAAAGGTGTGAATTGATCCAGTCATTCTGGAGAGCCAATTGAAGCTATGCCCACAAGTCAATCAAATGGAATACCCATTGATTCAGCAAGACCACTACCATATCTGTTTCCCAGTGAGATTATAAAAAGTAAAAGGACTTACAGGTACAAAAATATTTATAATAATTCTGTGGTGGCAAAAAATTGGAAATGTAGGCCATACCCATTAATTGAAGAATGACTGCACAAATTATGATAAGAAATGAATGTAAAGGTATACTATTGGGCTATAAGAAATGATGACCAGTCAGATTTCAGAAAAATCAGGAAAGGATGACATGAATTGATGCAAAGTGAAGTGAGAACCAAAAGAACATTGTGCACAGTATCAGCAACGTCATGTGATGATCACCTATGAATGACTTAGCTTTTCTGAGCTAAGACAATGATCAAAGACAGTTCCAAAGGACTCAACATGGAAAATTCTATGCACATCCAGAGGAAGAAGTGATGGAGTCTTAATGCAAAGGGAAGCATTCCATTTTCACTCTATTTTTTATGACTTTTTTCCTTTTGACCTATTTCTTCTTTCACAACATGATTACTATGGGACTGTGTTTTATATGATTGCATATATATAACCTATGAGAAACTGTTCATCATCTTAGGGAGGAGATGGGAAGGGAAGGAGAAAATTTGGAACTGAAACTTTTAAATAATGAATGTGAAAATTGTTCTTTATATGTATTTCGAAATATAATGTGTAAGTGAAAAAATCTGGTGACTATGTAGTTGCATTTTATGAATTTCTTGGATCAATTAACAAAATTTAGACACCATAGAAAATATTTCTAAAGATAATGACAAAAATAAGGCAACTTGCCAATATTAATAAAATGTAGAGAAAGTAATCCATAAAGAAAATTCTACACCCTATGTTAGAGAGACAGAGACAGAGAAAGGGAGGGAGGGAGAGAGAGAGAGAGAGGGAGGCAGGGAGGGAGAGAGAGAGAGAGAGAGAGAGAGAGAGAGAGAGAGAGAGAGTAACATATAACAAGATCAATGAACTGGGCATTTAGATAGATAAAGGAACACACGTGTATATATCTATATATATGTATATATATGTATGTATATATGTGTGTATATATATATGTGTGTGTGTGTGTATCTTTAACACACACACACAAACATAAAAAAAATATTTCATCTCTCTTCCTATCTATAACTAAGAAGTTTTCACAGAGCCAAGGAAGCAAACTTTCATTTTTCTCTGATTGTTAAGGTTAAACCACATTCTTTCACCAGAGCCTAGAGGAAATGTTAGTGATTGATTGATGAAATGAAGCCAAAGTAGATCATAAATAATCCCCTTTATGACTTCAGTCAATTATATTGTCATGCATTTAATAGTGTGAAGGAGAGTGGGAAATTCCATTATTTTAGTGAGTAGGCTATATCATTAAGGTGCCAAACCATTCCCTCTTAAACAATTAAAAGACACCCTCATCATTGCTGCCCAGAACCTGCATTTTCCGGACTAGTGCTCCCTATATCTTTTATTGAAAGAAGAATTGTTTGGACAAAGAATATTAGTAGTAATATTCATAGTCAATATATCACATGAGGATGAAAGACGGATAATGTGATGTGGTGCTTAAAATAATGAACAAGTATTAAAAAACAAATGGCTTATAGTCTCATCTCTCCCATGACTTTTATTTGAGACTTTGGGGAAGCTGTTTCAACCCCCCATATGCACAAGGGTTTTGGATAATGGGAAATTAGGCCTGAAATATCTCTTGATTTCCTTCATGTGCTAGCAGGTAGATAATGCCCACCGTGTCTTTGATAATAAAGTGGATTCCACACTCAAGGCATGATCACACTCTCCCGTGGGTAAGTTTCCAAAATTGAGTGGATAATGGAATTAGTGAAAGAATATCTAGGGAAGGTACAACTTCTACCAATGAAGGTTATCACCTCCTCTGAAATGTATGATCTCTGAAAGTTGCCTAGAGTATTGAGAGGTTAAGGGACTTGTCCAAGGCAAGAGCTGCCACGTGGCAAAGATAGATTTTTTTAACTTGGGCCCCATAACTCCGAAGCACATTCTCTATCCATTATACCATGATGCCCTCAGGGGTCTGATGAAACCTCAAAAGTTGTCGTGTTCAATATTACCCCCCTGCAGATACTTGTAGAGTTCAAGCAGGGTAACAATATGGACAAAGAGAGCTAATGTAGCCCCTCCAATGATGACCACAGACTTTTCCTGCCCCCAGCAACTGTAGTTAGGGATGAGCTGGCCCTGCCCAGAAAACAACCTCAGGGAGCTCTCCAAGGTCTACTCATCACTGTGGTAAGTGTTGTAGATATGGAATCCCAGGGTAATGTTGGTCAACAGGTGAAGGTTTATATTGATCTCCTCTGCAGCAAACATGAGGGTCAGAGCTTGTTGGTAATTTTTATATAACCACCTAACAGAGACAGAGAATCAGAAATGATTAACAAAGCTTGTTAAAAAACATATAAGATAAGTGGTATTATGACCATATGGGGGTCATTTTGAGTTTATTAATAACAGCTTCCTGTTTTCCTATATTGATTCCTTATTGTGACTGGAATATTGAGGACTATTTTGTTTAAGTTCCAAGTATGGCTCTGATTGTCAAGTCACTCATTTATTCACTCACCCCTTCATTCATTCATTCAACAAATATATAATGAACACCTAAAGTTTCAGAATCACAGAGTTCAAGATTTTGAAAAAAAAAAAACAGAAGCCATCTAGTCTACCATCCAACCTCACAAGTATACTCCATGATATCATTTCCTATCAGGAATATACTAACTTCCCTTAAGAGACAAACAAAGAAGTCCTAGGAAGTTCAAAACAATAAACCAAATCATCAGTAATTCTTCAAGAGTAAGAGTAAGAGTAAGTTCCCTTCTGGAGGCTGTGTTTGAATATCAGCTCACTCACAACTTCCCCCAGGCTTTCCCAAGCTTTAGTCAGCACAATGCCTGAATGTTGGCCCAAGTATGAGTTACCATGGTCCCTCCTCCCAAAGAATGATTCTGTTTCTCCTTGATAATGGCCATATATACCTCTTTCCTTTGTTCCCACCTCAGAAAATTAACTCTTTCCAACACTCCCCAAGAGTATAGTTTTCTCACCTTGTGCTTTATGTCCATCTCCTGGATACCCCACCCCCCCAAATCTTCATTCAGATAATTCTCTACTTCTGTTTCCTTTTTGTTCTCTCCAGTGCTGCTGTGCCCTCCAGACATACTGTTCTTGTAGAGTTCTCTTCTTAGAGACAGTGGTAGCTAAGAACTTAGTATCTGCACCTCTCTCCCAAGATTTCTGACTCATGGAAAATAGCAAAGAATATATGATTTGGGAACTAAGTCCCTCAGTGATCCCTGAGTCCTCCTTTTTACTGTCATTACACCTTTGTCTACAGGCCTTATCTAAAATGGCATGCCTTTCCCCAGCAAGAGAAGTGAGAGATGTGGGAGATTGCTGACTTTTCTTGGTGAATTCTGGTTCCTGCCTCTGTGTTAGGACAGCACCTGACCAGGATATGTTGCCACAAATTACACAAAGAATTGCTGTCCCCAGAATGTTAGAATCCAGTAAGGCTTGTTAGGCCCACAAACCTATAAGATAAGGCAGTGGGGAATATTTGACCTGTGACTTTGAGAGAGGAATTTGGGAATACTGAAAAAGGGAAGTATGTTTGTTGATTGTTATCCTTCATTATCAAAGAAGACAAAAGAGACACGACTATGCTAGAGTCAAGGTCCAGTGTATCTGACTGCTACTGATCAGACAAATAAGAGCCTAGAAAGCTCTACCACAGGTCAGGCACAAACAGTGCTTGTGAATGCTTGTGTCTGATTCCCTAAATTCACACATCTTGCACATCTGAGCTTTTTCCATCATGCTTTGCTCATACAGCACAGCACCTTCTCTGACATGAGCATGGCCTGCTGAGCTGAGCTGTGTCACACAAGGACTTCCCATACTTAAGAGAGACCTGGAGTATCCTCATATCACTTCTCTGGACCACCATGTGAACACTTGCCCTGCGCGAGTGTTCTCCACAAAATAATTTTGGCAAGCATATTTTTGGCATCCAAGCAACACGGCCAGCCCATCAGAGTTGTTTTCTCTGTTGGCAGAGCCAAGATGGCAGCGTAGAAGCAGCAAAGTTCCATAGCTACCACACAGCCACCCTAAAAACACATAAAATATGACTCTAAACAATCTCCAGGGCTCCCAAACTCACAAAAAATACAGAAAACACATCTCTCGCTGAAAGCACCTCAGTAGGAAGGGCTCATTGTGGCAAGCTAGGAGCAGAGGACAGTCCAGCCTGAAATTGAAATCAAGGTGAGGCCCCAGGGTGGTTGGAAGGAGAGACTCCCAAGGCCATGGTGAGTCTACCCCAGGGAGTAGATCTACAGCCCCTGGAGTGATCTCACATCTATCAAGTCAGGAACAATAAGGATTAGAGAAAGGTAAGTGAAAGTGAAGCTTTCAAGCTAATTTTGGGGGAAGAAAAGCAGTCTGGCCAATCTGCCCCCCAGGGCAAGGAAGCAGTAGGGGAAGGGCAGGAACTGTTGTATCCGGCAACAGCCCCCACTGGGCTGATTCAGAGCTCCTCAAAATATGGGGAGAAAAGTCCTAATCATGAGATCCCCATTTCTGACAATGCAGGGGCTGATTTGGGGGAAGCAAGGTGGCTCCTCTGTCCTGTTCTCAGAGGCTGTAAGCTGTAGCAGCATGGAGAGGAGCAGGACAGAAATCAACAGAGAAATCTTTCTCTGTACAGTATGCCACATATCCATGAACATTAGATGAAGTCCTATGCATGAGGAGAGCCATGAGCTGCCAGAACTAGTAAAAAAAATCAGACATTCTAGGGTTAATCTGCTGAGAGAACTCCTCAAGATACAAAGGCCTGTTCTGGGGCAAATGGCCATGTCAAGTTCTCCATCTACTCCAGAGAAAACACAAAGGGACCTTAACTGAGCCCATGTCAAGGGCAAGGATTATGATATAGGACCAAAGCATGATTATAAGGCTTCTCTGGCCCCCAAAATCCACTCCATCCTTTAGTGGCCAGGTTATTAGTTTGTGACAGTATCCACAGAGATGTGCAGGTCCACAAGGAGTTATGTAGACCATTCCTGCCTCAGCCATCTCCAGCTGTGTCCCTGCATCCAAGGAATTAACACAAGTAGAAAAACATGTTTTGAATCTTTTTCCTTGTAATCAGCAGAGACCATTGGTAGCAGACCTCAGGGTCGCCAAGTTTGTGTCCTGGGTCATTCAGGGGCTGCATACAACTGGACTTGGAAAGTGAGACTTTGATGTGAACAAATAAGATGAAGTACTTTCAGAGAGATAAGCTTGGCTGATAGTCTACTGGAGGCATGGCTCTGATATTCACTGACTTTTCAGCCAGGATCCATCCTGTCCTCAGATGACCTCACAAGTCTGCCCTCTCATGATGCTCCATATTATAGAATCACAGAGACTCAGAGAACAGAAATGGGCAATTCCACAGTTCAAGAGATGCTTGAAAAGAATCATCATCTGCAGTTCCCAGCTTACTATATCTTCATAACCTGATCATTTTGTCATATTGACATGATTGTAGAATTCCTAGCTTTCTCCAGAATCAGGGAATCATGAGATTCAGAACCAGAAAGGATGTATAAAGGAAGTTAATCCAACATGTACTTCTTTAGACATAAGAAATCTAAAGTATCAGTTCACCGTTCCACCAACAATGCATTAGAGTTCCAATTTTCCACATACTGTCCAGCACTTGTCATTTTCCTGTTTTGTCGTTTTAGCCAATCTGACTGGTGAGATGTGGTACCTCACAGTTGTTTAGGTAAAATTGTCATTTTTATTATATTAGCTAGGCCCAACTACAAGCAATTGATGTTTTTCCAACTAGTTAGATTTGATTTTATTTGTGTGAAAAGTGTTTTTAGTTGTGTTCATGTAGGTACTGGGTTTGTTTTTGTATGCCAAACACTGGGCTTCGTAGACAGGTGTCATTAAGCGCTTATTGACATTTCTGTTAAAGGGAAAGGGACAATTAGGACACAGTAAACACCTATCTTATGCCTGGAATTTTGCTAAGGAATTTGAAAGTATGATACTATTTCATCCTTAACTCTGAGAACTAAGTTCTAAATTTTTCAGCTGAGAAAACTGAGGCAGACAGAAGTTAAATAACTTGTCTGTGCTCACATGACTACTGTTTGTGAGATAGAATTTAAGCTGAGGTCTTCCTGATTCTGAGGAGCTAGGTCACACAGTGGATAGAGTGTCAGGCCCGGAGTCAAGAAGATACACTTACATGAGTTCAAATCTGGCCTCAAATGCTGTGTGACCCAGGACAAGGTATTGAACCCTGTTTACTTCAGTTTCCTTATCTTTATAATGAGCTGTAACATGAGGAAATGACAAACCGCTCCTGTACTCATGCCAACAAAACCCAGAATGGGGTCAAATAGGGTTGTACATTGCTGAAAATGACTGAACAATAGGAATAACTTTCTGATTCCAGGTCCAATGATCTATCCACTGTACCACCTAGCTATTAAAGGGGTGTGTGTGTGTGTGTGTGTGTGTGTGTGTACACACCAGAGTTTTGTTAAAGTTTTCACAGGTCTTTATGATGGTGTGGCGTCCTGAGCTTTCCAGGGTGCCAACAAGCAGGGAAAGCATGCTTCTTTTTGCTGAACTTTTTCACCTACAAGCTCAGTTTTCATTCCCCTGGGCCTGGCCCACCAAGATTTCATGGGCACCTTTGTCATTACACTCTTGTCCAAGGCTCTCTAATTATTGATTTCCCTTGTCCATAAACAACAACAGCATTTCATTGAATTTAAGTTCTGGACCCTGAATTTTCCTACTGCCACACAATACAGAAGAGGACATAGATCTGAGGAGGAACCTTTGTAAGAGGTGAAATCCACTTCTGATTTTCTCTACTTGCATTACTACTTTAAAGGATAATGTCAGATTTAGAATCAGGCAGAACTGCACTGGGATCTTTCTTCAGCTGCATATGGGCTATGAGATCCTAGTCACAACACTGGACATTCTCTAGTCTGTTTCCTCATTAGTAAAATGTTGAAAATGATGGTACCTATCTCCCAGGGTGGTTGTGAGAATCAGCGTTGATAATATATGTAAAATGCTTTATAAACCAGAAGGTATATAAATGCAAGCCAGAAATGTTAGAGGATTAAGCTGCTTAGTACTAAAATGGTCTTAGACACGCCATTTTACTTTAGATTTATTTCTTTTTTCTTTTCTATTTTTCTTTTCTGGAAGGCAATTGGGGTTCAGTGACTTGCCCAAGGTCACGTGGCTAGTAAGGATGTGAAGTGTCAGAGGCTGGATTTGAACTCAGGTCCTCTTGACTATAGGGCAGGTGCTCTATTCACTGTACCATCTAGCCACACCTAACTTTAGATTTATTTTCTCTAAAATGCCCACGTTGGTTTAACTTGATTTTCAGTCATTATTATGTTTTTGTTGTTGTTCTAAATACCATGATCTTAAAATTCTGGAGAAGACTATGAATTCCCAGAGCATGTCAGTGCAGAAAGATACCAGGTTATGGGGACCAGTAAAGCTGGGAATTGAAGATGATGATTCTTCTCAGACACCAGTTGGACTCTGATGTGACGTTTTTTTCCCTGAGTCTTGGGGATTCTACATTACTGAGCATCAAGTGAGCCAGGACTTCTGAGGTCATCTGAGGACATGATGGACCATGGCTCAGAAGTGAGTAGACATTGCAGCCATAGGTACCATGGACTCTCAGACTAGCTATTCTTTCTGCAAGTTTTTTATCTTGTTTGTTCATATCAAACTCTACCAGATGCAGCACTTTCTAGATCCAGTCTTATTCAGGCCCTGATTGACAAAGGGATCCCCCTGACTCCCACACCCCCTCTATGATGGTTGCTGTCCAATAGTCTCTGTGGATAACAAGGAAAAACATGTTTTTCCACTTGTGTTTTTGCCTTGGATGCAGTGGCACACCTGGGGATGCCTGAGGCCAGAATTGTCATGGGCCTGCATGTCTCTGCAGACACTACTGGTGACTTACCACAAGCTTACTGAGAGACAGAATACAGTTGAGGGACCAAAGAAGCCTTATAAACACCCCTTTGTCTTGAATCACTGTCCTTGTCTTTGATGTGGACAAAACTAACGTCCCTTTGTTTTTTCTCATGTGTAAAGGAAAGATTTGACTTTACCATCTGACCCAGAATAGGACTTTGTAGCTTGAAGAGTTTTCTCAGCAGACCCAGCCTATTATGTTTGATTTTTTTTCTAGTTCTGGCAGCCCCTGGGCTTCTGCCAGGATTGGGACTTTACTTAATATTTAGGGTTATTTGGTCTCTTGTTCAGAGAAATATTTTTCTGTTGTCTTCTGTCTTGCTCCTGTCACTGCTAAAGCTTACATCATCTGAGAACAGGACAGAGGGGTCACTCTGCTTTCCCCAAATCAGTCCCTCCCTTGTCAGAAATGGGGAGCTCATGATTGGGACTTTTCTCCCCATGTATTCAATTGAAGTGAGCAGTGACATCGGAGCAGGACTCTTTGGAAGTAAACCCGACAAGAACTGTAGGAATTATAAGTAAGTGTCTGCATTCCTGTATCTCTGAGAGGGCTGATGATTATTGAGGACTTTATGGAAAATGCAGTCAGGAAAGTGGTCTCCTTCCTGCTGATTTAAGGGTCTCTTCTACCCTCTGTCATATACCTTTTGTTGACCATGGCCATTTTCCATTCATCTAATTTTCTTTCACACTTAAAGAGTGAAAAGATTCTCCTTGTCTCCTTCTCTACCTTCTGTCTCCTCTTAGTGATCTTGAGACAGTAGGGGTCTCTGGATCTGTGTCTTGGCTCTGCTCATGTTGTGAACAACTCCAGTAAACATAAGAGCTCAGTGTCTAGCAAGGAAACCTCAAATGTAAATATAAACAGTGAATATCTTTACTATGGAAATTGGATTTAGATCTAACCCACCCACACACAAATATTCCTTCTAATGTTATCCTTATCCAATTTCACTAGGAGGCCCCTACAACTCATGGCCCTGACAAGGGGTCTGCAGCAATAATTTGGGACACAAAGAATGGGCCATGGAGTGTGACCATCTTTTGTTCTTCTGCATGTCTCTGTGTCTGTGCATATCTATTGCTTTTGAATTCTTTCTGCATTTTACTTTGTCTTGGTGCCTTTTTCCTCCTCCTCCGTATTTTTCTCTATAAGACTAGAATATGAAAATATTTTGATGTTTGATTATATTTCTGGAAGAATTTCAGATATTCCCAATTCTTTTCTGTTCTGTGAATGTTCACCACCTAGGCTGAGTGGATAATGGTTGGCAAGAGGAAGGCCAATATATTCTCACCCTCAGTGTAGTCCTGTGCAAGAAGGCTTTTGGGAATCAAGCTTCCTTTTTGGTTTCTACTATGCCTTTGCTAGTCTTTCCCTGGAGAGCAGTGGTTGTTCAGGTGGAGAGAACTGAATTCTTTTCTCCCTTATTCTAAGCAAGCATGAAGGAAGAAAGAATGGTCAAAAGATTTTAAATTCTCAGAAAACAGGCAGTTGATAGAGGAAACATACATTTGGTTCTTAACAATAGAGTGAATGAGAAGGTCTAAAGATTCCCCTGTGATTGTCTGCCACCCCTTGTAATCCAGCTTTGAATTATCTTCAAGATGAGAGTTGCTGCAAAAACATTTTTGGACTCTAAACATTTTGGAGTATGCTGACATGAATGTGAGATCTGTTTGGCTATAAATTTGGAAATTGTTTTTTAAATTATTGATAGAAATTTACTCTTTAAAAAAGATTTTGCCCTTTTTAGTGCCTGCTATAAAAGGGGAAATGTGAGGAGAGAAGACTGGGCAGAGCAACCCCTCTAGATCTTGACCCTAATTCACTTAGAGAGTACCTTCTAGAAGATTCTGTGGGTTCAAATTTGGAATGCTTTGTGTTCCTCAAGCATGTTTCTTTGCCCTTTTCCTTTGATTTCTCTCTCCTGAAGAACCTCATTTTCACCCATGAAAATGTCCACCATAGTCCCAAGGCTATAATGTAGCTTATGAAACCTTCCTCTATGTGTAAGGTGCCTCCCCATGCTGAGTATTCTTGACTTTCTCTGTACCAGTCACAGACCCAATATTCTCTCCTGCATAGTCTTCCATGTTTGTGGGCTAGTCATACTTTGCTTGACTGTATCTTAGGCATTCTAGGGACAAGAGCTGTTTGACTAAGGTATTGGGACATACCTTTGTGAGAAATGGTCCTAACACAGAGGCAGGTACATTCAGAATACCACCCAGGAAAGACAAAAATATTCCTTATCTCTCACTTTGATTGCCGGAAGAAATGTATGCTCTTTTGCCTAAGGCCTCTTAACATGTTCTTGGATCTAAGGAAAAGGAGGGGTTAAGTGGTACTGAGGAATCAGGTCCTAATTCATCCCATGTTCTCTATTTTCCCTATGTCTGACCACTTGGGAAAGACATGCAAATACTGAATTGTTCATCAAAATGTGTTTAAGAAACGAATTCTGAGAACTGGTACAGCAGCACTGGACAGGACCAAAAGGAAGCAGAAATCAAGCAATTATAAGAAGGAAGATTCTTTTGTATTGTATGAGGGAGATGCTCACAAAGGTGCATGGTACAAAGGGATTCCCTTCAGTTTTCTGGCGACTGAGATAGAGTTAATAGTATAAGGAGGGTAAGAAGGAATATAGATACATAGGGTTTTTATTTCTGACAAGCAGAATCAATCTTTGAGGTTAGAGACCACAGGAGCTCGTACCTGGATGCGGGCCAGAGTTAAGGACTAGTGTCAGCTAAAGCTTAGTGAGGGCAGGAGAATATTATGAGAAAAAGATATTCAAATACATATTCAAGAAAACAACATGGGTTTTGGCAATCAGTCCTGGTCTTACTTTTTAAGGAAGTTCAAGTTCTCTTTATTTCTCTCTTACAAAAAGTTACTATATTCACTGTAGGAAATGTTATGGTGGAGATTAATATGTTCAATTAGATGGCTTCTGGGTTGTTTCCTAAATCTCAAACTCGGTGATTCTGAAACGGTAGATGTTCATTTAGGCTTTGTTATATAGATGAGTGAATTAGTGAATGAGTGATTCTGTGAGTGAATGAATGAGTGACCCCTGCAGGCAGAGCCATACTAGGAGCTTAAAGGAAATAGTTCTCAATATTCCAATCACAATATGGAAGCAGTAGAAGAACACAGGAGGCTGTTATTAACACACTCAAAATGAGCTACAGTCCTTACGTTTATTAACTGTCACATGGCTGGACATTCTCTTTCCTTAAGTCATTCTTTTATACACTTTGCTAATTGTTTCTGATTCTCTCCCCTTTAGGTGGCTATATAAAAATTACCAACAAGCCCTGACTGTGATGTTTGCTGTAGAGCAGATCAACAATAACCCTAACCTATTGCCCAATCTTACCCTGGGATTCCATCTTTACAACACCTACCACAGTGATGAGAGGACCTTGGAAAGCTCCCTGCAGTGGCTGTCTGGGCAGGGCCAGCTGATTCCTAACTACAACTGCTGGGGGAATGACACATCTTTGGCTGCCATTGGAGGAGCCACATCAATTCTGTCTGTCCAGATGGGAACCCTGCTGGAGCTCTACAAGTATCCACAGGCAAGTAATTTGAACCCTGTTACCTCTTCCTCAAGTTTCCTCAGATTCCCAAAGATAGCAGAGTCAGGAGTTACAAGTTACCTCTGCCTCATAATGTCTCAGTGACCCTGGTCAATGCCCTTAACCTCTCAGCACTCTCAGCAACTCTTAGAGACTTTACATGTTGGAGAAGATCGTAACCTTCATTGGTAGAAGTTGTATCTTATCTGGATATTTCTATAACAGTGAAATCATTGGTTTAATTTTGAAAACTTACACATGAGAGATAGTGGGCTTAACTTTGGGTACTGTGCTCCCTTCATTATCAAATACATAGTCAGTGTCACCTCACTTTTAGCAGTGAAGTAATCCCAGAGATTTTGCACATCTCATTTCCCATTATACAGAGAAATGTCCTAAATATCGTGGGGATGAAACAGCTTCCCCAGTCTCAAATACCATAAATGGGTGAATTGGGAGTATAATCCATATGTTATAATACTAAGTCATTGCTTTAACCACTGCATCACATTATCTGTGTTTTGTCCTCATGTGGTATGTTGTCTCTGAATATTTCTATCAGTTATCTTTCCCCAAACAATAGGTCTTTCAAGAAAGGGAATAGTGAGCATTGGGTAGAAAGTGCAGGTTCTGGATAGTAATGATGAGAGTGTCTTTTTATTGCTAAAGATGGGAAAGGAAAGGCACATCCATGACATGGCCAACTCAGTAAATAAAAAGAGCTTACTGATACAAATGTCTGTTCTTTCTGACATCATTAAATGTCTGACAATATAAATGTCTGAAGTCATTGAGATGATTATATTTTAAGCCTTCTTCGGTTTTCCCTTCAAAAGGTCCATCACTGTAAAATTTCCTCTGGGTTACAGTGGGAGAATGTGATTTGACCTTAACTGTCATAGAAAATTAAATGTTTTAGTCACTTATCCCCAATTGCCCTCCAAAAAAAGGAAAAAAAGAAGAAATTTAAACGTTTTCTATAAATGCTTTCAAATGCTTCCCAGACTCAGAGAAGTCTATTTCGTCATACATAGGGAGAGTGATGGAAAAGGTTATTTTTTATTTCAACATTTAAAGTTTTATGGGTATTAAGGAAAGAATGAAGAACTGTTAGGGTCAAATTTGAGAATTTTGAAGCCATCTTCCTGAAAGATAATGTACACAAATATTCCAGTAGAGTTATTGAGTTACACACTGGCATGTTAGAGTCATGGTATACTTTCAAAAACAATGTCCTCATCCTCTGAAACCATATTTGGCCACTGTTAAATATTAAAGATCTTATGTCTTTCAAAGTTTTTTAAAATTAAATTTTTTTGTATGAATTTTTCTCCTGTGTCTGTTCACTTCATTTGCTTTTAGTTCTTTGAAATCTTTTCAGGTGTCTCTGATTCAAACTCTTATTCATTAGTGAACAATGAGATTTCAATGCATTCATACACAGTGGTACACTCCCAGTCATTTACTAATTGATTACAATTCTCCTATGTTCAATAACTTGAGTATGACTAAAAAGCTTCTCTTAGTACTTGCAAACACATGGGCTCCTTTTCTTTTTGCTTGTTTTATATTGCTGAAGTGAGGATGTTGGAATTCTCTTTCCCCCACTTCCAGTTCTATACTCTGTCTCTCTTATTCCTTTACTCAGCAAACTAGCTTCCTATGGAGAGTTTGAAAGTTTCTTTGGAAGTTTACTCAATCAGTGTTTATCTCCAACCAGCATTCGAAATTTTGTTATCTACTGGCCTCCAGGACACACTCCTTTCTCAGTGAGTTCTGGACTTGAATCTGTCTCTCTTTTCTACACAACTCCTATTATACATGACATCAACAAACATAGTGATATTCCCTTAAACATCCTACTTTGTCATTTCCAGTCATCTATTCCTGCCTCTCACCTCAGCTGCACACAGAGAGGGTCACACCATTCACCTTGCCATCCCTCAAAAATGTTCCATTTCCTTGTTCATAAATGTAGAAATTCTATTATTCAGAGACACTCTATTGTGATTCTAGAACTTGTTCTGCACAACTTCTTCATCTTTCAGTGAATACACTTCTTGAAGAAGTTTGTGAAGGGATAACCCCTTAAATAAACAAAAATCAGAATGGGAGAAGACCCTCAGGATTGCTGACCCAAAGAGAAGCCCTTACTATTTATATTTGTTCTGAGCAAGGGGGTCAGAGACTTATTGCCTAGTTTGTGATCTTTGGAGTGAAATGGTTATGAGACTTGCTATTTGAGAAAGAAATCAATCCAGAAAAACCCTAGTTAACAAGTAGCTTTCAGCTGTCACAGTGTTCCTTTCTTTGGGCAGAGCACCTTCAGTGGAGAGGATAAGGAAGGAGAGAAGAGGAGAGGAAAGAAGGAGAAGAGAGGAGTGAGGGTAAGACTACTCACAGGTTGTATTTGCCCTTTGTTACAGTCACATTAATTGATGTGCTATGTCATTCACACAGTGACTTTACAAAGCTTGTAATACCTCAAACTTTTCCTGGCTTCCCTTCCTGCCAACTCTTTCAACTGAGAAATTTGTTTTATATTAAATGAATGAGGCTATTTTCTGAATTATCTCTCTTATTCTCAGCTCTACCTATAAATGACAGATGAAAGAATATGGGCCAAACTTTTATATATTTAGCCCAAGAAATCATTAGAGGAAAAACATAACCTACAATTATTCCTTATATGAGAGACAGAGACAGAGACAAAGACAGCGAGAGAGAGAGAGAGAGAGAGAGAGACAGAGAGAGAGAGAGAGAGACAGAGAGACAGAGAAACAGGGAGACAGAGAGACATAGAGACAGAGACAGAGAGAGACAGAGACAGAGGCAGAGATTCCACTAACCATTAATCAGAAAATTCTAATTTTGCTTTTTGGAGGGAGAAAGGCAGGGCAATTTGGGTTAAGTGACTTGCCCAAGTTCACACAGCTTGTAAGTGTAAAGTGTTTGAGGTCTGATTTGAACTCAGGTCCTCTTGAATTCAGGGCCACTGCTTTATTCACTGTGCCACCTAGCAGCCCCAGTAATGGCATTTTAAAATCATGTCCATTATTTCGACAGGATATGTTACTAATAAATGTTTGATGTTATTTAGTAATCACAACATTTTTTGCAAAATGAGCATGAACCATCTATATAAAAAATCAAATCATTATATATTAATTTAGAATGCATACCAAATCTTTATGTCATCTAGCCTTTACATGACAGCTTCTAGTGTTCAACATGGAATTTACAAATTTCAGAGTCAAATCTATCTGTTGGAAATTATAAAAAAAATATGTTCCCTAATTGTGTTTCCTAATGGATAATCACCTGTTTTGTCAAGCTCAGTAAAGCCCCGACACAACCTGAAAGGCTTGTTGTAGTACAGTGTAGCTCTTAAATTGAATAAATATAACTGAATACAGAAATTTAATAAAGAATTGAATTGAAAAAATTGAATAAAGAAATAAAGAGAATTGAAGAAAGAAAATTGAATAAAGAGAAGTAATCTTTGTCCAGTTTATAGATTACATAAGAGGTTGGCTAAATATTTGGTGTTCAAGTATACAGACTCTGTGTATGAATAGGTAAACTGATATTTGAAGCATCATAATCATAGCATTTAGTTTACAAACATAGATTTAGTTTAGCATTTATTCCAACAATTATTTGTTAAGATTATTTCTAAGTGTCTTTGAATAAGAAATATCCTAAATTCAAGCCAACTTTCACTTGACTATCAGTCTAAGGAAAGTATGTAAAGAGGGCCAAAAAGACCATATGTATTTTCCTTATTAACTTATTTTCAATTTTCAGCATTCATTTTCACAATATTTTGATTTCCAAATTTTCTCCCTACCTCTCCCTTCAACCTACTCCAAGATTAATTGCCTTTGAGGACAACATTTTTGTTTTTTTATTCATTTCTTTCCTGACTAACCCTTTATAACCTTATGTGGGGTTTTCTTCCTAAACATACTAACATCGTTTACCATATCTTTCTCCAGCTCATTTTATAGATGTGGAAATTGTGGCAAACAAAATCTAGTGACTTGTCAAGGGTCAACACATCTATTAAGTTTGTGAGGCCATATTTGGACACGGGTCTTCCTGACTCCTGGCCTGGCATTCTGTGCACAGGGCCACCTAGATGGCCTAGCATAATATTCAAGCACTGCAAGTTGACCTTGAAATTAATTACTGGCTTTGTCTCATCAACATATACATATGCAAACACATACACACAAATGCTATTCAATTTTTTTGCATACGTATATCATACCCACTATAAGTTGAATGTTACAATTTTAGCCTGGACTCTACCTTAACAGATGAACCAAGACAAGAAGTAAGGAATATATTCTTCGTGGTATTTGTGCTAAAGATGTAAGGTATACTTTATAAAGCAGACAAAATAGAGAAAAAAATCCTTTCTTTAATCAACAGTTGTCTTTTAGACGGCTCAGAAAAAGGAATAAATGCAAAGATTTGGGGAAAACAAAAATGCATGTGGTAACACAGTATTCTGAATGTTTCTCCTAACAAGGAAATATGACATGGATACTTTTACACCCTTAATTTTTACACCATTAAAATAATTAGTCTCTTTAAAGGTCTCTATATGTCCTTTTTCATTTTTTCGGTAAGCTTTTGTTGACTGCCATGTTAAATGTGGTTCCAATAACGAGGAGTCTCCAGTTCTGAAAAATCTTAATATTTAAAAGTAAGTTACCTAACATTACATTTACATGTATCTCTGCTTGGTTTCTGGTCTCTTTATGGTCAAAGAAAAATTGAGCTTACTGAAAATGTTTGTAATGGGTAACGAAATGACAATTTGTATGATATGTCTTGGGAAAGACAGGCCCTTGAAGGGGTAGCAGGGGGAAGTCAGTATAATCTCACCATTTCCTACTCTGCTCTGTCTGAGCCCTCTGCTCAGAGTTGCCTATTGGAGTATGACTCTCCCTGATTCCCCTCTTCTTTTCTATGACTCTTTCTTGGTTTTGCGTCTTAGAGGTGTGCTGAAAACTCATCCATTTCCATTTATGGACTTATTGTCTCATCTCCTTTACACTAATAACTTGGAGATGACATCTAGAGGAATGAATCAATTTCCCAGACTGTTGAGAAAAGATTTTCTGTTCAAATTCATTTTGTTTCATTCCATGACTTTAAACAGCCTCATACGTAGTCAAAGGTTTTGATTAATTGAGACATAGTCTCTCCTTATTAAAATACAGATTATAAAATTGAGTTGATTTCCTATATTCCCACAGTTACATGATGATTATATTCTTAGGTCTCAGATTTTCTTGTGTTTCTTTCACATCCAGATCACCTTTGGACCATTTGATCCCATGCTGAGTGACAAGGTGCAGTTTCCTTCTCTTTACCAAATGGCCCTCAGGGACTCTTCCCTACATAAAGGTCTGGTCAGATTGATGACTCACTTTGAATGGACATGGGTAGGTCTGGTGACAGTAGATGATCTGAGAGGTGAGGAATTTCTTCAGAAACTGACACTGGAGATGGCAAACAATGGTGTCTGTGTGTCTTTCCCTGTGAGTGAGAGAAGACACACAGAATCACAACTGACATTCATGCCCAGGATCAGCGGATCATCAGCCAGAGTGATTTTTATTCATGGTGACACAGACTCATTAATGATCTTGAGATATTCACAATTTCCTTTACTTGCAAATTACAAGTTGTGGGTCACCACTTCTCACTGGGACATTACCATGAGACCCAAATATATTTATGGTTATGCTTTCCATGGAGCACTTATATTTTCACACCTAACAAGTGATGTTCCTGGTTTTAATGATTTTCTTAGGACAGTGAACCCAACTAAATACCCAGAGGATAGAATAATGAAAGAATTCTGGCACTCAGCATTCAGATGTACAGATGAACCCAAAGAGCGGCAACAAGAGGAATGTTCACCAAATGCCTCCTTGGAGACTTTGCCTTTGTTTTACTTTGACATCACCATGTCTGACCTGAGTTATACCATTTATAATGCTGTCTATGCTGTGGCTTGGACGCTCCATGAATGGTTCCTGATGAAATTAGAAAAAGAATCCAAGTTACAAGGAGAAAGCTGGATGCCTTATCCATGGCAGGTAATATTCCTTTAAATTTGTGTGTTTCCCATTAAGCAGGCTGAATGAATCAAGATCATTATGAAAAGAAATTTATCAGCTTAGTAAAAAAGGCAAAGAATTACAGAAGAAATTGGAAAGCAAGGAATAGCTTTATTGTCAGATTTGTGGAGAAGGGAAGACTTTATAACAAAGCAAGGGTTAGAGAACAGTATAAAATTTGAAATGGATAATTTTGATTATATTAAATTGAAAAGTTTTTGTACAAACAAAGCCAATGTAAGCAAGGTTAAGGGTGAAGTGGAAAATTGGGAAAGAATGTTTATAAGCAGTATGTCTGATAAA
The DNA here is from genome assembly GCA_028646575.1 of Pseudocheirus occidentalis. NCBI lineage: Eukaryota > Metazoa > Chordata > Mammalia > Diprotodontia > Pseudocheiridae > Pseudocheirus > Pseudocheirus occidentalis. Next base: position 2,303,773 of record CM053594.1, on the reverse strand, counting down.
GGCTTCATTTCTAAAATATACAGAGAATCGAGTAAAATCTTTAAGAATACAAGTCATTCCTCAATTCATAAATGCTCAAAGGATATGAACAGGAAGTTTTCAGAGGAAGAAATTAAAATATATCTATAAGCATATGAAAAATGCTCTCCTTTACTATTGATTAGAGAAATGAAATCAAAACAACTCTGAGATGGCAATCTCACCTGTTAGATGGGCTAAGATGACAAAACTGAAAACTGATAAATGCTGGAGAGGATTTGGAAAAATTGGAACACTAATGCATCATTGGCGAACTTGATACATGATTCAACCATTCTGGAGAGAAATCTGGAACTATGCCCAATGGCCTATAAATGATTTCAAACCCTTTGACCCAGCAATACCACTTCGAGGGTTGTATCCCAAGGAGATCATAGAAATGGGATAAAGACCCATATGTACAAAACTATTTATACCTGCTCTTTTTGTAGTGGCAAAGAATTGGAAATTAAGGGGATGGAGAACTGCTAAAGAACCTATGGCATATTAAAGTAATGGAATAATATTTTCCCATAAGAAATGAGGAGCAGACTGCCTTCATATTTACCTGGAGAGGCTTATACAAACATGCTGAGTGAGAAGAGCAGAACCAGGAGAAATTTTTACAGAATTACAGACACAGTGTATTTGTGATGACTAAATTTGATAGACTGAACACTTCTCAGCAAAGAAAACTCTAAAAGATTGCCCCAGCTGTTAGTATAGAAGCAGGAAAATTCCATAAACTCTTCCCACAACCGCTTTATATAGCTATAAAATCTGACTCTAAACAGACTTTAGAACTACAGAACACACAAAGTGACAGAGAGAACCAAATCTCCTGCTGATGGCAGCAGGGTAGGTGGAGGAATGGTACAACCAGTGGGCTCAGAGCTGAGTATAGCCCTGCTTGAGTCTGCAATTTTAGTTCCACGGTTACCCCAACCAGCAGTGGCTAGAGCAGACCTCAGGAGAATGGATCACCGGCAGTTGTGGCAGGTTCCAGAATTATCAAATCATGAATGCCAAAGACAAATAAAAGGTCTGTAGATCTCTGTTGGAACTGGGGGAGCTGCTGAAGGAGCACAGAATAATCCCTCCTGCCAGGCCTGAATCTGCCTCTACATGGGCTGCTTCAAAGCTCGTGGCTTGTAGATGGAAGGGGGACCAAACAACCATTCAGGGGGTAAAAACTCTTGCTTTAACCTGCTTGGATCTAGATCCCTCTCTTGGGTGGAGGTACTGGGGTGTGTGAGCAGTGAGCCACAGCTTGTGGGGGCTGCAGAAAGGGAACCCAACTAATAGCTCTGACAGCTTTAAAAACCACAGCAGTTTGGGACAAAATCTATCCATTTGCGAAGTAGAGTTCTACTATGGTAAAGAGCTCAGAGTTCAAGTAATTGAGTGGCAATATGAGCAAACAAAAAAAGAAAAGAAAAGTGATCACAACAATAAAATCTAAGATTTTTGGGGGGGGATGAAATGGATCAAAGAACATAAGAGGAGGAAGGCAATGAAGTCAGAACTCCTGCACCTAAAGCTTACAAGAAAAATACATATACTATGGAAATGTTTCATGTAAAGGCACACGTACAACCTATATTGAATTGCTTATCTTACCAGTAAGGGTGGGTGACCAGGGAAGAGGGGAAAGAATTTATAATTCAAAGTTTTAATATAAATGTTTAAAAAATTATTATTGTTATTATAAAAAAGGAAACAGCTTGTTGAGAGATAATTTTAGAATTATTGGGCTGCCTAAAAGCCATGATAAACCAACAAACTTGAAATTAAATTCAAAGAAACTGCAGGGGATTAGTCCACAATCAACATTGATTTAGGGGGTAAAAGAGAAATTGAAAAAAATCCAATGATCTCTTTCTAATGAGATTCCAAAATGAAACCTCCCAGGAACATTATAGGAAAATACCAGAGTTCCTATATCAAGGAGAAAATATTGTAAGAAGGTACAAAGAGATTGCTTAAACATCATGCAGCTGCAATCAAATTACAAGAGCTTCCGCATTAAAGAAGAAGTAAGCTTGGAATACAATATTCAGGAAGCTGAGCTAGGATTACAACTAAGAATAATCTATACAGAAAAAATGAGTATTGTCTCTCAGAGAAAAATGGATATTTAATGGAATAAAGGACCTTCTAGTATTCTTGATCCAAAACTAGAAAAAATTTTAAAAAAATTTAAATTCAAAAATAAATGATAGAAACCAAAAACTTTTAAAATGAAAGAACAACTATAAGGGACACAATAAAAGTAAATTCTTTACATTCTTATACGGAGGGTGAAAGGTAAGGCAATTTGGACTCAGTGACTTGCTGAAGGTCACACAGCTAGTTGTGTCAAGTGTCTGAGATTGTATTTGAACTCATGTCCTATTGACTTCAGGGTCAATGTTCTATTCACCGCACCACCTACTGCTCCTACATTTGTATAGGAGAAAAAATTACATAACTTCTAAGGACTTTATCATTACTGGAGCAGTCATAAGGAGTGTATGTAGATAGAAAATATGAGTGTGAGTTGATTTTTCAGGGATCATGTCAAAAAGTAAAAGGGTGAATAAGGAGAAGGGGTGAGGGTGAGAAAAAATCAGGAAAATTAACTCACATAAAAGAGGAATGCAATTAAATATTTTATAGTGGAGAGTGAAAATATGGGTCAGTTTTTGGTTATTGCTTGGACCTCACTCTCATTACAACTCATTCATAAGTGGAATTACTGGGTTGAAGGGTATGCACAGCATTATAGCCTTTTGGGCACTTTTAAATTGCTGTCCAGAATGGTTGGATCAATTCATAACTCCAACAATGTATTATTTCCAATTTTCTTATATCTTTTCCAGCATTTATCATTTTCCTATTTTGTCAAGTTAGCTAATCTCATAGGGGTGATACAGTACCTCAGAACTGTTTTGATTTCCATTTATCTAATCAATAGTGATTTAGAGCATTTTTATATGATTCTAGATAACTTTAATTTCTTCCTCTGAAAACTGCTTGTTCATACCATTTGACCATTCATCAGCTGGGTAAAGACTTGAATTCTTGTAAATTTGACTCACTTCTCTCTGTATTTTAGAAACCAGGTCTTTATCAGAGATACTGCCTACAAAATTATTTTTATTTATGTTAAATTTTGTTTATTTTTACTTTACATCATTCATTTCCATGAGATTTTGAGTTACTAGTTTTCCCCCCATCTTTCCCCTACACACCACCCCAAAACATCAATCCTGCTGTATATGTTGTCTTCCAATCTGCTGTCTCCTATATCCTAACCCACGACCCTTTTGACTTTCAGGTAGGATAAGATTGATTTCACTGTCTCAGTGCCAGCATATCTTATTTCCCAGTTGCATGTAAATAATAATAATAATGATAATAATAACAATCATAATTGTTATATATTTAAACATTTTACTTTAGATCTTTAAATTATAGATTCAATCCCTTCCTCCCTCATCACCCACCCCCACTGGAAACACAAGCAATTCAAGATAGGCCGTTTATGTGTAGTTATCCAAAACATCTGTACAATGGACATGTTGTGAAAGACTGACTATATTTCCCTATATCCGATCATGCCCCCCGCTTGTTCTATTCTCTACTTTGTCTCTGTCTCTTATAAAAGTGTGTACTTCTCACAAACCTCTTCCTGACCTTGCCCTTCTATCCATCATCCCCTCTCTCATCCCCTTCCCCCCTACTCTCCTATAGGTCAAGATACCCAAAGCAGAGTGTATGTCATTCCATCCTAAGCCAAATTCAATGAGAGTAAGGTTGACCCTATCCCTTTTGCCTCCCTGTTTTCCCCTCCATTGTATCAGTTATCCCTTGTTTCTTCTTTTTGATGATAAACCCCATTCTGTCTCTCCTTGTCTCCTCTCATTAAATTCCTCTCCCACCTCTTAATTTCACCTTTTAAAATATCATCCCTTCTTATTGAACTGATCCTGTGTCCTCTGTATATGCACACATACATACACACATTCACATTTGTATTCATATACATGTATATCCTCCTATATCAACATATCTGTATGTATATATGTATGTGAATACATATATGTATATATGTACATATGTATATATGTATATACACACGTATTTCTTTATATTGTCTTCACCTATCTTCATACTGAGAAAAGTTTCATAAGTTATAATTATAACTTTTACACGTAGGCAAGTAAATAGATCAACTTTGATAAGTTCCTTACTATTTTTTTCCCTGTTTACCTTCTCATGATTCTTGTATTTGAATGTGAAATTTTAGATTCAGCTCACGTTTTTTTCCTTGAGAATGCTTGAAAGTCCTCCACTTCACTGAATAACCATGTTTTCACCTGAAACATATCTTCAATTTTGCAGGGTAGGTGATTCTTGGTTTTAGTCTTAGGTCACTTGATCTCAAGAATATTGTATTCCAGGGCCTTCAAACTCTTAATGTAGAAGTTGCTAGATCCTGTGTTACCCCGATTGTGTTTCCAGAGTATTCAATTCATTTCTTCTTGACAGCTTGTAATATTTTCTCCTTTACCTGGGAACTCAGGAACCTGGCTACAACATTCCTAGGAGTTTTCTTTTGGGTATATTTTTCAAGAGGTGATCAATAAATTATTAAAATTTTTATTTTGCAGTCTGGTTCTAAGATATCAGGGCAATTTTTCGTGAGAGATTCTTGGAAGATGGTTCCAAGGTTACTTTTTTTGATCATGGCTTTCAGGTAGTCCAGTAATTTTAAATTGTCTCTCTTCTATCTATTTTCTAGTACAGTGGGTTTTTTTTCAATGAGATATTCCACGTTGCCTTCTATTTTTGTGTGTTTGAATCTTATTAATAATATCATAATTTCTCATTGTCATTTGCTCCCAGTGGCTCCTCTCTAATTCTGAAGGAATTATTCTCTTCATTGAGATTTTGAGATTCTTTTTCCATCTGATAAGTTTGGCTTTTTAAGGCATTCTTCTCCTCATTGGCTTTTTGGCCTTCTTTTGCCATTTGAATTAATATATTTTTAAGGTGTTCTTTTATTCAATCGGGTTGTTGACTCTTTTCAGGATTTTCTTGCATCATTCTCAGGTCTCTTCCCAATTTTTCCTCCACTTTTCTTATTTGGTTTTCAAAATCCTTCTTAAGCTCCTCTTTGCCCTGTAACCACTTTACATTTTTTGGAAGCTTTTGGTATGGGAGCTCTGACTGAATTGTCTTCCTCCCATTCCATGCTTTGATCATTTTTGTTCCCAAATAAAGAATCTAAAGTCAGATGGCTGTTCTCCCTTTACTTCCTTTATCTGTTCATATTTCCGATCAATTATTTGACTTTTTGGCTCAGATGAACTCTGCTTTCAGAGGGGAGATCTTTGTCTCAAATTTCTGGGGTTTTTCAGCTGCTGGACCTATTAGAAGGCCACAGTCTCTGCAGCCACCACCACCTTTGGCTGACTGGTCACACAGCTCAGGACCACCACCCAAGATCATGATCCTGATCTGGGCACATTAAAGCAAGAACATATATCCTTTGAATGCTTACTTGCCTCCCCTGCAATCTGCAGGCCAGGAGCTCTGAATTAGAGATGTACAGGTGGCTGCAGGGTCACTGTTTCTACCATATATGGCTCTGGGGGCAGATGGCCATACCCACTCCTCTGCCCCCCCCCCCACATTTAGCCAACTTCCACTCACCTTTCACTTTGACTTTGGCATTTATGGGTTGATAATTCTGCAAAATGCCACAGCTGCCAGTGATCCACTCTCTCAAATCCTCCAGCCATAGCTTGTCCTAGATGACTTGTGGCTAAAACATGAGGTGATTTTGTGCTGGTCTCAGCTCCCAGAGTGCTGCAAAGAACATTTACTGTCAGCCTATCAGGCTGCCTTTAGTGGGTGATTTGTTTCTCTGTCACTTTGTGGATTATGGAGCTCTAAAATTTGTTTAGAGTCATATTTTATAGGCATTTGTGGTAGTTGTGAGGGGAACCATGGAGTTTTGCTGCTTCTATGCCAACACCTTGAAGCCAACCTCTATAAAAATTGTTTCCCTGTTTTGTGCCTTATCCCCTAATCTTATTTGCATTGGCTTTGTGAAAAAAAAAACTTCAAGTCAATGTAATCAGAATTATCCATTTTGCTTTTCACAAATCTCTTTATCTCTTGCTTATAATCAGTTCTTCCCTTCTCCATAAATCTGACAGGAATCTTTTCTGTCCTCTCCCAGTTTGCTTATACTATAAGCCTTTATATTTAACGTGTGTAATCATTTTGAGTTTATTTAGGCATATCGTATAAGATGTTGGTCTATACCAACTTTCTGCTATACTCTTTTCTAGTTTCCCCAGCAGTTTTGTCAGATTGTGCATTCTTATCCTAGAAACTGGAATCTTGGGATTTATCAAATGATAGCTTACCATAGTCAATGATGACTGTGTCTTGTGCACATAACCTATTCAACTGAACCACCACTCTGTTTCTTAGGCACTACTAAGTTTTAATGATTACTGCTTTATAATACAATTTTAGATCTGGTGAGGGTAAATGATCTTCCTTCATCTTTTTTTGTCATTAATCCCCTTAATATTCTAGACCATGTGTTCTTCCAGATGAATTTTCTTATTATTTCCTCTATGAAATATTTTTGTAGTTTGATTGCTATTGCATTTAATTAATAAATAAATTTAGGGAGAAATGGCATTTTTATTATATTAGATCAGCCTTCCCATGAGCAGCTGATATTTTTCCAGTTATTTAGATTTGACTTTATTTGTGTGAAAACTGCTTTGTAATTTTGTTCATATAGTTCCTGGGTTCCTCTTGGTAGGTAAGAATCTTTAAAAATTGTATAATACCTACAATAACTTTAAATTGAATTTATCTTTCTATCTCTTGCTATTAGGATTTTCAGTAATATATAGAAAAGCTGATGATTTATATTGGTTTATTTTATATTCTGAAATTTTGCTTAAGTAGTTTATTATTTCAGGAATTTTTATCTTGTTTTTCGTGGATTCTCTATGTATGCCATGATTTCATCTGCAAAGACTGATTGCTGTGTTCTTTGCTTATTCTAATTCTTTCAATTTCTCTTTCTTCTTTTATTACCAAAGGTGACATTTCTTTTTTATTCTGCAATGATTTTATTTTACCTAGATTTAATAATATTTTAGTGGTTTTCAACATTAATTTTTATATGATTTCAATTTTCATTTTTTTCTCTCTAAGCCTCCTCCCCAAGACTGCAAGAAATCTGATACAGGTTATACACATACAAACATTTTGAACACATTCCAACATCAGTCATGTTGTGAAAGAGAAATCAGAAAAGAAGAAAATCACGAGAAATAAAAACCAACCCCTCCCCCCACAAAGGTGAAAATCATATTCTTTGATCTGCATTGAGACTCCATAGTTCTTTTATTGATGTGGATCATGAGTCTTTTGAAATTATCTTTGTATACAGTTGTATTGCTGGGAAGAGCCAAGTCTTTTGAAGTTGATCATTGTATAATATTACTATTACTGTGTATGAAATTCTCCTATTTCTGCTCACTGCATTTCATATCAGTTGATGTAAGTTGCTCCAAATTTTTCTAGAATCTGCCTGATCATCATTTCTTATAGCACAATACTATTCCATCGCATTCATTTACCACAACTTCTTCAGGTATTCTCTAGCTGATGGGCACCCCCTTAATGTCCAATTCTTTGCCACCACATAAAGAGCTGCTATAAACATTTTTGTACATATGGGGCCTCTTTCAACTTCTATCATCTCTTTGGGATATAACCCTAGAAATGGTATAGCTGGATCAAATGGTATGCTCTTATTTATAACTCTTTGGGCATCATTCCAGAATGCTCTTCAGAATGTTTGAATCAATTCACAACTCCACCAACAATGCATTAATGTTCCAATTGTTCCACATCTTTCCAGCACTGACCATTTTCCTCTTTTGTCATTTATGCCAATCTGACAGGTGAGAGGTGGTAACCCAAAGTTGTTTTAATTTGCATTTCTCTATTCAACGGCTATTTGGAATATTGTTTTCATATGCTTGTAGATATCTTTAATGTCTTCCTTTGAAAATTGCACTCTCTCCCTTTTTTGCTCCCCCCCACATGCATTGAGAAGCAACAATTCAATGTTGGTAGTAGATGAACAGTTATTCAAAATTCCCCCAATCTGCCCTCCCTTCTGTCATCCTGCCCCTTTATCTCCTTCCATACTTACTTTCCTTTAGGGTAAGGTACTCTATTGAATGTGGATGTTATTCCCTCTGTAGGGCAAATCTTATGAGAGTAAGGTTCACTCATTAACTCTCCTCCCCCTTCTTCCCCTCCATTGTTAAATCCTTTTCTTGCCTCTTTCATGTGAGATAATTCACCCCATTTTATCTCTCTCTTTCTCCTTATCCCAATATGTTCCTCTCTCAGCCCTTAATTTTTTTGGGGAATCATCCCTTCATATTCATCTCACCCTGTGCCATTCATCCATAGATCCATCATCTATCCATCCATCCATCCATCCATCCATCCATCCATCCATCCATCCATCCACCCACCCATCCATCCATCCATCCATCCATCCAACCATCCATCCATCCATCCATCCATCCATCCATCCATCCATCTATCTATCTATCTATCTATCTATCTATCTATCTATCTATCTATCTATCTATCTATCTATCTATCTACCTATATATCCATTTCTTTCAACTACTCTCATACTGAGAAAGGTCTCATTGTTACAAATATCATCTTTCCATGTAGGAATGTGAGCAGTTCTACTTCAATAAGTCCCTTGTCCTTATAAAATGTTTTCTTTTAATCCTAGCTCATCTGACTTTCACATTCTAAGTCTTTTCATCTCTTAATGGAGAAGCTGCTAGGTTTTGTGTTATCATGATTATATTTTCACAGTCCTTGAAATGTTCTTTCTGATGACTTGCAATATTTTCTCCTTGAACTGATTACTTGAATTGGGCAAAATTTCTAGCTGTTTTCTTTTTAGAAACTCTTTGAAGAGGGGATTGGTGGATTCTTAAAATTTGTATTTAACCTTCTGGTTATAGAATATCAGGGCAGTTTTCCTTCATAAATTCTTGAAAGATGTTGTCTAAGGGGGGGGGCAGAGCGAAGATGGCGGCTCCCACACAGCCATAATACCCATAAAATATAACTTTAAACAAATCTTAGGGCTCCCAAACTCACAAAAATACAGAAAACACATCTCTTGC
>CM053594.1:2261028-2294004 GCA_028646575.1 Pseudocheirus occidentalis | reverse complement strand
TATTTTTTTCATTTTTCTGTAACAGTTTAATAATATCTTGGTTTCTCATAAAGTCATTAGCTTCCACTTGCTCCACTCTAATTCTGAAGGAATTATTCTCTTCAGAATGCTTTTGAGACTCTTTCTCCATCTGGAAAATTCGACTTTTTAATGCATTCTTCTCCTCATTGGCTTTCTGCGCCTCCTTTGCCATCTGTGTTAATTTGCTCTTTAAGGTATTGTTTTCTTCAGTCAGGTTGTTGACTTTCTTTTCATGACTTTCTCATGTCATTCTCATTTTTCTTTCTAATTTTTATTCCACTTCTCTCATTTGGTTTTCAAAATCCTTTCTAAGTCGATCCATAGCTAGTAGGCATTCTTCCAGTGTCTTGGAAGCATTTGGTGTGGGAGTTCTGACTGTGTTGTTTTCCTCCCACTCCATGCTTTGATCATTTTTGTCCACAAAAAAAGGATTCTAGAGTTTTACTGCTGTTCCTACCTTGCTTCCTTTTCCTCATGTTGGCCAGTCTATTAATTGCTTGGTTTTTTAGCTGTGTGGAACTCTGCTTCCTGGAGGGGGAAAGCTCTGTCCCAAATCCCTTGGGCCTTCACAGCTGCCAGAGGTATTAGTGGGGTGCTGCAGGCCCCCCAGTTTTGGCTCACTGAAAGCACGCCCTAGGACCACCACTCAAGACCACGATCCAGATCCAGGCCACTCAAAGCAACAGCCCTTGGCCCTGATAGATTGCCTCAGCCCCCTTGCTATCTGCAGGCTGAGGGCTCTGAATCAGCCCAGTGGAGGCAGCTTCTGCTCTCAGTAGTTCCTGCTGCTACAGCCTCCTCCTGCTGCTTCCTTGCCCTGGGAGCAGTTTGGCTAGACTGCTCTTCCCCAGATTTAGCAAAATCCACTGACCTTTCTCTTAGCCTTTTTTTCTTCTGGCCTGATAAATGTGGTAACTGTGCTTCCAGTGCAGGCAATCTACTCTCCTGTAGACTGGGCTCTGCCTGATGACCTGGGGCCTGGCCGGGCCAGGATTTCGGTCACAGCTCCCAGAGTGCTGCAAAGAGCTCCACCTGTTGAGCTGCCTTTAGCAACAGATGTGTTTTCTGTCTTTTGGAGAGATTTGCAGCTTGAAAATCTGTTTTAGAGTCCCACTTCATGAGTTTTTAGTGTGTTTGTGTGGGAGCTGCCGTGCTTTGCTGCTTCTGTGCCCTAAAACTACAAATTAAGTAGCAATTTTAATACAACTAGTGATACTTATTTTAGTAACAGAAGGCTTAGAGGCATCATGATGACTGTCTTTTCTAGTGTTCCAAGGAGAAACAAAGGAAGAAGAATTGAATTTCTATCATATTCCAGAGGACATAGATTGGGATAAAGAATGAAGATAAGGGGATTAGATGGGATGTCAGGCAAATACTCCTATCAACTAGAAGACTTCATAAAGGAATGGGATGCCTTGAGATGTGGTTATACTTGGCCAAGATTCCTCAGGGGCACTGGAGCAATGCCAAAACAAAATTTGGTTGACGGTCTGGCAGAAGAGATTCCTGTCCTCATATTTATTGGTTTCATTTATGCTTGATGTCTCTTCTTTCTTGACCTCTCTGTAGCCTTTGGCAATATTGATAAAAATCTTCTTGTTACTCTCTTCTACTCTTTAGGTTTTCACAACACTACCACCAAGTTTTCCACCTACTGATTTGGCAACATTATTGGAATGGAAGTACATGGACACAGAGAAGACATTTCTAGGCAAGAATAGATCAAAATTAAAAAGGAGGGAATACAAGGGCAAGTAGTTAGCACAGTGAATAGAGCACTGGCCCTGGAGTCAGGTGGACCTGACTTCAAATCTGACCCCAGAAATTTAACACTTACTAGCCATGTGATGTTGAGCAAATCACTTATCCCCAATTGCCTTGCCTTCCCCCTCCAAAAAGGGAGAAAGAGAGAGAGAGACAGAGACAGAGAGAGACAGAGAGAGAGAGAGAGAGACAGAGAGAGACAAAACAAATTACTGGTAGGGAAGAGGCCTACGATGGATCAGTATCTTCTCTGACACCTTCAATAACTGGCATTGTTTTCTGAGAAGGAACAAAGGAATAGGATTGGAGTGGGGAAAATTTTTTTCATTTGAAGGGTTTCTTCTATAAAATTTGGATTCAGTCAAAGAGTCACTCTTAAGCATCTAGAAGACCACATGTGGCCTGAAGGGAGCAAGTTCTCTACCCCTGGAATAGGGAAATATATGAGAGTAAGCCCTGTGAGGCAGTGACAGAAAGTATCTAAAAGGCAGAGCCTAGAAGAGATGCATTAGAAATTTGACAGTATGAAGAATGCTTATATATATGTGTGTTTGTGTGTGTGTGTGTGTGTATACACGCACACACATACACATGTGTTTATATAGGAGGATATACATGCATGGGAATACAAATGTAAATGTGTGTATATATTATACATAAGCAGACTACACGGTGTAGTAGACCAGATTTTCAGGGCCCTGGCCCCATTAAGGAATTGCCCCACTCTTATATAAGGTCAATAAGCAGATAAGCAGGGAGAGTTCAGCCTTGTTGGCTGGATGCTATCATTGGTTCTATGAACATCTAAAAGAAAGTTAATTTGCAAATCTTGATTGTGACTCCCTGTTTGTTTGTGCCTCTGGACTTGATCCTAGGATAAAATCTTAATGAATAATTAGCCTTGGGCTGGAGTAGGGAGTGGTCAATTCCAAAGGAGGATTGTTGCATTCTGGTTACACAAGAATCTCTGCTGTAGAGAATATAAGCGCTATGATTTTCTTGTATCCTTGCCTCTGTATGAAATGGTTCTGTAATAAACAGACTATTGAACACGTCCCTGTCTCTTTCTTTTATTCGGCTGGTAGCTAGGCCATACAACTGTGCTGGACACAGCAGCACAGGATCAATTGAATAAGAAGGGATGATATTTTAAAAGGTGATATTAAGAAGTGTAAGAGGAATAGAATGAGAGGAGACAGAATGAGGTTAATCATCATATGGAAGTGGCAAGAGATAACTGTTAAAGTGGAGGGGAAGAACAGGAAGGCAAAAGGGAATGGCTCAATCTTACTCTCGTTGAATTTGGCTTAGGGAGGGAATGACATACACTCTAATTTGGGTACCTTGCCCTATAGGAGAGTAGGGGGAAGGAACTGAGAGGGGGGATGATGGAGGGGAGGGCAGTTGGGGGAGGGTGTTAGAAGCACACACATTTATAAAGGGACAGGGAAAAAGTGGAGAATAGAACAAGTGAGGGACGGGATAGGATGGAGGAAAATATACTCAGTCTTTCACAATATGTCCATTGCAGAGATGTTTTGGGTAACTACACATATATGGCCTTTATTGAATTGCTTGTCTTTTCAGTGGTGGTAGGTAACAAGGGAGGAAGTGAAAGAATCTAGAATTTGAAGTTGTAAAATCAAATGTGTGTGTGTGTATACATTATTATTATAACTGTTTACATGAAACTTGGAAATAAGATATGCAGGCATAAGGGTAGGGAGATCCACCCTGTCCTAAAATAATTTTATGGTTAGGGGGTCACCACAACATGAGGAACTGTATTAAAGGATCATGGCATTAATACGGTTGAGAACCACTGGTATAAGTTATTTTCTACAAGTTGAATTAATTTAAAATTTTCTAAACAATTATGACTTAAAGCATTTATATGACTGCAGATAACTTTAATTTCTTCACCTGAAAATGTTTTATTTGACCTTTAGCTATTCATATATTAATAAATGGCTCTTCTTTTTATAAATTTGAGTGACATGCATATAGTTTTGAGAAATGAAGTCTTTGTCAGAGAAACTTGGGCTAAAACTTTTTCATATTATATCATTATCTATAGTAATTTTAGAAAAAAAGGTGTTTCCTTGATTATCTCTTTTTAATTGGATTTGTTCCCACATTTGCTTTGTCTGAAGTCATGCCTTTATTTTTGCTTCAAATGAAGCACAATAGATCCTGTTCTGGTCTCTTATTTTAAAGCTGTTGTATGTCTTTCACTTTCAGTTATGTGTCTAGTGGAAAAAAAAACAACAAAAAAGCATATTGTTGGGTTCTGATTTAGGATCCACTTTTGCTATCCATTTATGTTTTATGGGTGAGGCCATCCCAGTCACATACAACTGCATGATTACTGTGGGTTTTCTTCCATTCTACTTCTATTCATGCTTCCCTTATTTTAACCTCTTCCCTCTCAAAAGTCTTCTTTCTGACCACTGCCTCCCTTAAATCTTCCTCCGTTTTATCTTCCCCACCTGAATTTCTTGTGCCCCTTTCTCCTCCTATTGCAAGACATGTGCAAACACACTTATATGCATATATACATATAATCTTTCCTCTTTGAATGAGTTCTAATGAGAGTGAGGTTCAAGTGTCATCCACAACCTACCCCACATGTTCATTCTCCACTGAAAAAGTTTTGTTTTTTGTTTTTTGTTTTGCTTTTTGGAGGGCAGTTGGGGTTAAGTGACTTGCCCAAGGTCACATGGCTAGTTTTTTTGTGTTAAGTGTCTGAGGCCGGATTTGAACTCAGGTACTCCTGACTCCAGGGCCGGTGCTTTACTCACTGCGCCACCTAGCCGCCCCCTTCCCCTACCTTTTACATTACATTTGTTCCTTCCTTTTCCCTCCTTCATATTTTTATCTCCGTTGGTCTAAAATAAGGAAATATTTTAATATTTGATCATATTTATTGAATATTTTTAGATAGCCCCAATTCTTTTCTCTTCTATGATTCTTCACCACCTAGGCCAAGTGGATGGTATTTGGAGACAAGCAGGTAAACATGCTCTCTCACTAGGTATGGCATCTACCAAAAAGCCCATTCATTTCTCTGCATCCTGTGACAGAGTTTTCTTTGAGAACAGTGCTTGTTCCTGTGGGTTCTTTTCTCCATGTTCTAATTAAACCAAACGTGAATAAAGGAACTGGACAAAGGGTTTCAAATTCTTAGAAAAAAAGGTAGTTAATACAACAAAAGTCAGTTTGAATGTGAATGATGGAGAAAATGAGAAGGCCAGGAGAGTCCCTAGTATTTGCCTGCCACCTTCTGGGATACAGTTTTAACTGAAAAATGAGAGTTGCTGGAGAAATCGTTCTGGATTCTTTTTTGCAGCAGATTGACATCTGCTTCAGAGAGAACAACTCTGATGGTCTGACCATGTTGCTTGAATGCCAAACATATACTTGCCAAAAATAATTTATGGAGAACTCGCTCAGGGCAAGTGTTCACATGGTGGTCCGGAGAAGTGATACAAGAATACTCTAGGTCTCTCTTAAGTACTGGAATTGCTTGTGTGACACAGCTCTGCTCAGCAGGCCAAGGTCATGTCAGAGAAGGTGTTGTGCTGTATGAGCAAAGCAGAATGGAAAAAGCTCAGATGTGCAAGATGTGTGAATTTAGGGAATCAGCCCTAAAAATTCACACACAATGCTTGTGCCTGACCTGTGGTAGAGCTTTCTGGTCTCCTATTTGTCTGATCAGTCACAGTCAGACACACTGGACCTTGGCTCTAGTGGAGTCTTGTCTCTTTGGTCTTCTTTGATAACCAAGGACAACAACCAACAAACAGACTTCCCATTTTCAGTATTCCCAACTTCTCTACCAGTCACAGGTCAAATATTCCCCACTGCCTTATATTATAGGTTTGTGGGACTAACGAGCCTTACTGGATCTGAACATTCTGTGGACAAAAATTCTTTGCATAATTTGTGGCAACATATCTTGGTCAGGTGATGTCCTAACACAGTCAGGAACCAGAATTCCACCAGGGAAAGTCAGCAGTCTCCCACATCTCTCACTTCTCTTCCTGGGGAAAGGCGTGCCATTTTATATAAGACCTGTAGACAGAGGCATAATGACAGGGAAAAGGAGGACCCATAGGAACTGAGGGACATGGTTCCCAATTCATCTCTTCTTTGCTATTTTCCATGTGTCAGAAATCTTGGGAAAGAGGGGCAGATACTAGGTTCTTAGCCACAACTGTTTCTAAGAAGAGAACTGTATAAGAACAGTAATGTCTGGAAGGCACAGCAGCACTGGACAGAACCAAAAGGAAGCAGAAACAGAGAACTATAGGAATGAAGATATTGGGGGGTGTATCCAGGAGATGCTCATAAAACACAAGGTGAGAAAGAAAGAGGAACACACTATAGTCTTGGGGAGTGTTCAAAAGAGTTAATTTTCTGAGAAGGGAACAAAGGAAATATATATATATATACATATATATATATATATATATACATATATATATATGGTTGTTATGAAGGACAAACAGAATCAGTCTTTGGGAGCAGAGACCATGGGAATTCATACCTGGGCCAGCGTTCAGGCCTTGTGCTGAATAAAGCTTTGGAAATGCTGGGGGAAGTTGTGAGTGAACTCACATTCAAACACAGCCTCCAGAAGGGAACAGGGCTTTGGGAAGTCACTTCTGCTCTTACTCTTGATGAATTATTGAGGATTTGGTTTAGTGTTTTGAACTTTCTAGGACTTTATCATTTATCTCTTAGGGGAAGCTACTATATTCCTGATAGGAAATGATATCATGGAGTATACTTGTTAGACTATATGGCTTCTGTTTCTTTTCAAAATCTCAAAATCTTTGATTCTGAAATTTTAGGTGTTCATTATATATTTGTTGAATGAATGAATGAAGGGGTGAGTGAATGAACGAGTGATTTGGGCAAGCAGAGCCATACTTGAAACTTAAACAAAATAGTCTTCAATATTCCAGTCACAAGAAGGAAGCAATAAAGGAAAACAGGAAGCTGTTATTAATAAACTCAAAATGAATTATAGTTCTTTGGTTTGATACTTATGGGGTCATTTATCACTTTCTTTAAATGATTGTTTTTACAGGCTTTGTTAATCATTTCTGATTCTCTCCCTGTTAGGTGGTTATATAAAAATTACCAACAAGCCTTGACCCTAATGTTTGCTGTAGAGGAGATCAATAAAAACCCTCACCTGTTGACCAAAAATACCCTGGGATTCCATATCTACAACACTTACCACAGTGATGAGAAGACCTTGGAGAGCACCCTGAGGTGGTTGTCTGGGCAGGGCCAGCTCATCCCTAACTACAGCTGCTGGGAGCAGGAAAAGTCTGTGGCCATAATTGGAGGGGCCACATCAGCTCACTCTGTCCAGATGGGGAGCCTGCTTGATCTCTACAAGTGTCTGCAGGTGGGTAACTTTCACCATGACAACTTCTCAGGCTTCATCAGACACCTGAGGACAGCATGGTATAATAGATAGAGAATGTGCTTCAGAGTCATGGGGCCCAAGTTAATAAAAACTGTCTTTGCCTCTTGGAGGCTCTGTCCCTTGGAAAAGTCCTTTAACTTCTCAATACTCTAAGCAACTTTCAGTGTTCATACATTTCAGAGAAGGTGATAACCTACATTGGTAGAAGTTATATCTTGCCTAGAATTTCTTTCACTAATGCTATCATCAATTCAATTTTGAAAACTTACCCATGGTAGAGTGTGGGCCTGCCTTAAGTGCTGCACCTCCTTTATTATCAAAGACATAGTCAGCATCATCTACCTGCTAGCATATGAAGGTGATCGAGAGATATTTTAGGCCTAATTTCCCATTATCCAAAGTCTTTGTGTGTATTGGGGATGGAACAGCTTCCCCGAAGTCTCAAATAAAATTAATGTGAGAGACGCTATTATAAACCTTTTGTTTTTAATACTTGTTCATTACTTTGACTTACACATCACATTATCTGTATTTCAGCTTCATGTTATATGAATATTACATGTGGCTATGAATATTACAACCAATTTTCTTTTCCCAAACAATTCTTCTTTCAATAAAAGATATAGTGAGCACTAGTCCTGAAAATGCAGGTTCTGGGCAGCAATGATGAGAGTGGCCTTTAGTTGTTGAGAAAGGGAAAGGATTGGCACCTCAATTATATAGCCCACTCACTAAAATAATGGAATTTTCCACTCTTCTTCACAGTATTAAATGCATGATAATATAAATGACTGAAGTCATAAAGGGGATTATTTATGGTCTACTTTGGATTCACTTTGACAATCAATCACTAACATTTTGTCTAGGCTATGGTGAAAGAATGTGATTTAACCTTAACAATCACAAAAAAAATTAAAGGTTGTGTCCTTGACTCAGTGAGAACTGCTTAGTTATAGATAGGAAGAGAGATGAAAGAAGATTTTTTATGTGTGTGTGTGTGTGTTTGTGTGTGTGTGTATTATGGATATACCAAAACATACATACATATATATACACACACACATATGCTCACATATATACATATTATATATATACTTCTGTGTTCCTTTATCTCTCTTATCTAAATGCCCAGTTTATTGATCTCATTGATCTGTTTCTCTCTCTCTCTCTCTGTCTCTCTCTCTCTTTATCAATAAATAACAGAGGGTACAGAATTTATAGATTACTATCTCTATATTTCATAAATATTGGCAAGTTGCCTTATATTTGTGATTATCTTTAGAAATATTTTCTATGGCATCTTAAGTTTGTAAATTGACCCAAGAAATTCATAAAATGCAGCTATATAGTCACCAGATTTTTTTCACTTACATATTATATTTCCAAATACATATAAAGAACATTTTTCACATTCATTATTTAAAAGGTTCAGTCCCAAATTTTCAACTTCCCTTCCATCCCATCCCTAAGTTGGTGAACAGTTTCTCATAGGTTATGTATATACAATTGTATAAAACATAGTCCCATATTAATCATGTTGTGGAAGAAGAAATGGGTCAAAAGCAAAGAATCAGAAAAAAATAAAGTGAAAACGGAATGCTTCCCTTTGCATTAAGACTCCATCATTTCTTCCTCTGGACGTGTATAGCATTTTGCATGTTGAGTCCTTTGGAACTGTCTTTGATCATTGTCTTAGCTCAGAAAATCTAAGTCATTCATAGGTGATCATCACATGACGTTGCTGATACTCTGCACAATGTGCCTTTGGTTCTCTCTTCACTTTGCATCAATTCATGTCATCCTTTCCTGATTTTTCTGAAATCTGACTGGTCATCATTTCTTATAGCTTCATAGTATACCTTTACATTCGCTTCTTCCCATAGTTTGTGTAGTCATTCCTCAATTAATGGGTATGGCCTACATTTCCAATTTTTGGCCACCACAGAAAGAATTATTATAAATATTTTTGTACCTGTAAATCCTTTTACTTTTTTATGATCTCACTGGGACACAGACCTGGTAGTGGTCTTGCTGAATCAATGGATATTCCATTTGGTTGACTTGTGGGCATAGTTTCAACTTATTCTCCAGAATGGCTGGATCAGTTCCCACCTTTGTAAACACTGTATTAGTGTCCCAATAATTCCACATCCTCTCCAATATTTGTAATTTTCTTTTTATTTCATTTTAACTGACTGATAATTGACATTATTTTCTAAAAGTATTTTATTTAAGCCTAATTACATGTAAACAAATTTTAAGATTTAGGTTTTTTTAAGTTTTGAGTTCCACATTCTATTCATCTCTTCCTTCTTTCTCCTCTCCCTTAGATGATAAACAATCAAATATAGCTTTTACATGTATGTTCAAGTAAAACACTTCTTTATTAGTCTTTTTAACCAAGAAAACTTTAAGAGAAAAGAGAGAAAGAAAAGAAGGAAGAAAAGAGGAAGCAAGAAAGAAAAATACCATGCTTCATCTATATTCAGACAACATTAGTACTTTCTCTGCAGGTGAATAGCATTTTTCATCATGATTCTATGGGAATTGCCTTGGAGCATTGTATTGCTATGAAGAACTGAGTTCTTTATCATATAATATTCCTTTTTTCTATGTACATTGTACCCCTGGTTCTGCTCACTTCACTATAATTTAGTTTATGTAACTCTTTCTAGGTTATTCTGAAGTCTACTTACTTGTCATTTCATATAATATGATATTATATAGGGATATTATAGCTATATATTATATTATAATTAGCCATTATTATAATTATAATGAATCTTATAAATCGACTAATATTCCATTACCATCATACACTTCAGGTCTTTTCACCTATTCCCCAATTTATTGGTATCTCCTTAATTTCAAATTATTAGACACACTAAAAAGAACTATTAGAATTTTTGGTACCAGTAGGTTCCCCCACCCTTTTTAACAGTCTCTTTGGCATATAGACCTAGTGGTGGCATTGGTGGATATGGGTATGCATGGCTTTGAAACCTTTTGAGCATAGTTCTAAATCAGTCCCCAGAATTGTTGGACCAGTTCAAGATTACACCAATAGTGCATTAGTGGCCCAGTTTTGCCATATCCCCTCTTGGCATTCATTATTTTCCTTTCTTCTCATATTAGCCAATCTCCTAGTTGATTCAAAGGTTAGTCTTAATTTGCATTTCTCCAATATATATAAATTTCAGGCATTTTCATGTGTGTATTGATAACTTTCATTTCTTTTTCTGAAAACTGTTCTTGTCCTTTCACCATTTCTCAATTGGGAATTGAAATGTATTATAAAAAATGGACTGATTTTTCTATTTTCTTGAGACATGAGGACTTTATCAGAGATACCAGCTATAAGCATTTTCCCCAACTTCCTACTTTCCTGAAAGTGACAATCACATAAGTCCTGGGCTCATCTGACCTTTTGGAAGACATATAAGCTGCTGACTAGGCAAGTGTTGTTTGCAAAGTCTATGTTAGATTCAAAGCACTCCCTATCACTGAGGCCAGCCCAGGAAAATGTGTATCCAGCTCTGACTTCTGTAAGCTGCTCTTACATGCCAGTCTTATTTCACCCTGCGCTGCTTTTTTGGTGTTTGTCTGTTTGTCTTTCATGTCCCCTGGATTTCTTGTTGTCCATAAATATTCATACATCCCATATACCAGTGGTGAATGGAATCATCTTAACAAATGTTTTTGTACAGTTTTTTTTTCTGTTAATACCACTGTATGCAATGCGGGCCTACTGTGGTAATCAGGCCAGGGTTAGGTTAGGTGAAACAGACACTTGTTAGGCCACCTTTTCTAGCAGAAGGTGATCAGGGCAGTTCTTAAAAAGAGCTGCTTAGACACCAAAGAAGCTGCCAAATCCCTATGCTGCTTCAGTCCAGTGAGATGACCCCGTATGCCCTGGGATGCCTGTGTCATGGTTGTGAATACAGCTCCCATTATATTTGAAACTGCCACTTGATCACTCGACTATCACCATAGGACTTTGCAGTAGGCAAAAATGATAAAAGGGCATAGGTGATGTCTTTTGACTCATGCATACACTGGATTTAATGAGACAGAATTGTCTGAAGTGCTCAGCCTCACTTTTTCTTTCAGTCATCAGGGAAGTCAAAAATCAAGAAGACTGGTGATGTCTAGGGTATCAGTGGATAACCTTGGTGTCTTCAATGACTAACCAAGTTCTAAGGCCTCACCATAGCCTACTTCCAACAGCTTCATGGGCCAGGGGAACAAATTATTGTAATCCACCCATTCAAACAGGAGAAATCTTCACATGATTAGGCTAGATATCCCTGTAACTCATAAAAGGGTTTGATACAACATTTGTTACTCTCAACCTGGTTTGACTCATCTGCAGAAATGGTTTTCCAGGGTGTGGCCACTGACTTACTATAGTTTCTTGTAGCCAAAGGTGAGAGTTGGGTGAATCAGCTGAACAGTGACAGTGGAGAGCAGTTCTGAAGAGGGCTTGTCAGCCCTCACACCAGGGGTAACAGTCTTTGTTAAACACACCCAAAACTCTTCTCTTTAAATACTGCTTTCTCTGCATCACATAAACTTTAGTATGTTGTTTTAATGTTGTCATCTGAAAAGGATCTACTTTTGGGTTTTTTGCTTTCTGCAGGGCAAAAGGAAAGGCAGTTGGGGTAAGTTACTTGCCTAAGGTCACATGCCTAGCAAGGGTTAAGTGTGTGAGGCCAGACTTGAACTTAGTGCCTCCTCACTCCAAGGCCAGTGCTATATTTACAGTGCCACCTAGCTGCCCTCTGCTTTTCTATGTTTTGATTTGAGGTTTTTACATTTTAATACTGGGCCAATTTTTATGTAGGTGACATACACCATTGCAAAGAAGCTATACATTTTTCTTTTCCAATTCCATTTTCTCCAGAGGTCTGTCATGTTTAACTTTTCTCAAATTCTACTCACCTCTTTAAATTATTTCTTTTTTTAATTTTCTGTTTAGATTCATCTGGTTCTGAGACGAAAAGTACACATCCCCCAATAGTATAGATTTATTGTTTATTTCCTCCTGTAATTTGCTTCACTTCTCCTTTAAGAATTTGGATGCAGAGGCAGAGCCAAGATGGAGGTATAGAAGCAGCAAAGTTTCTCAGCTCCCACACAGACACCCTAAATGTCCATAAAATATTACTCTAAACAAATTTTAGGGCTTCAAAACTAAAAAAAAAATACAGAAGACACATCTCTCACTGAAGGTCACTCAGCAGGTGGGGCTCATCCTGGCAGGCTGGGAGCTGAGGCAAGCTCACCCTGAAAACCCCTGGCCTGGCCCCAGGACAGTTGGGAGGAGCCGCAGCTCCAGTCTACAGGAAAGCAGATCTGCGGAACCTAGGGCAGTTTCCACATTTCTCAAGCCAGGAAAAATAAGGCTAAGAGAAAAGTAAGTGGAATTCAAGCTAAATTTTGGGGGTAAAAGTGGTAAGTCTGAACTGCCCCCAAGTCATGGAAGCAGCAGGAATGGCTGCAAGGGGCAACTGCCTCCACTGGGCAGCTTCACAGCTCCTGGCCTGCAGATAGCAGGGGGGCTAAGGCGATTGATCAGGGTCAAGGAGTCTTCTGTTGAGCAGCCTGCAGCTGGATCATGGTCTTGGGTGGTGGTTCTGGGGTGGACTCTCAGCAAACCAAAGCTGGTGGGGGCTGCAACATCCACCTAATGGCTCTGCCAGCTGTGAAAACCCCAGAGATTTAGGACAGAGTTTACCCCTGGAAGCAGAGTTCCACAGAGCTAAAAAATCAAGCAATTAATTGACTGGCCAACATGCAGAAAAGGAAGCAAAGCAAGAACAGCAATAAAAATCAAGAATCTTTTTGGGGGGACAAAAGGGATCAAAGTATGGAATGGGAGGAAGACAACACAGTCAGAAATCCCATACCAAATGCTTCCAAAATCATGCAAACAGCCTACAAGCTATGGTTCAACTTAAAAAGGACTTTGAAAACCAGTTAAGAGAAGTAGTCGAAAAATTGTGAAAAGAACTGAGAATGATGTGAGAAAATCATGAAAAGAGAGTCAACAACCTGACTGAAGAAAACAATACCTTAAAGAACAAATTAACTCAAATGGCAAAAGAGGCCCAAAAAGCCAATGAGGAGAAGAAATCCTTAAAAAACTGAATTTCCCAGATGGAAAAAGAATCTCAAAAGCATTCTGAAGAGAATAATTCCTTCAGAAATAGAGTGGAGCAAGTGGAAGCTAATGACTTCGTGAGAAACCAAAATACTATTAAACAGTTACAAACAAATGAAAAAATTGAAAGCAATGTGAAACATCTCCTTGAAAAAAACACTGACCTGGAAAATCGATCCAAGAGAGACAACTTGAAAATTATTGGTCTACCTGAAAGCCATGATCATAAAAAATAACTTGGAAAACATCCTTTAAGAAATTCTCAAGGAAAATTGCCCTGATATTTTAGAATCAAAGGACAAAATAGAACTTGAAAGAATTCACCAATCACCTCTTGAAAAAGATCCCCAAAAGAAAACTCCTAGAAATGGTATAACCAGTTTCCAGAACCTCCAGATCAAGGAGAAAATATTATAGACTGCCAAGAGAAAACAATTTGAATATTGTGGAAACAAAATTAGGATAAACCAGGATCTGGCAGCTTCTACACTGAGGGGTTGAAGAGCCTGGGATATGATATTTCAGAGATCAAGGGAGCTCGGATTAAAACCAAGAATCACTTACTCAGAAAAAATGAGTATGATGTTCCAGGGGAAAATATGGTCAATCAATGACATGGAGGACTTTCAAGCATTCTTGCTGAACAAAAACCAGAACTGAACAGAAAATTTGACATTCAAACACGAGAAGCATGAGAATGTAAACATGGGAAAGAAATCATAAGGAACTTATCAAAGTTGAACTATTTCTATGGGAATATGGAAAAACAATAATAGCAACTTATGAAACTTTTATTAGCATGAGGATAGGTGAAGGGAATAAAAATGTATATATATATATATTATATATATTATATATATATTATATATATACACACACACATATGTACCTACACATATGTCTATATAGGATGCTATATATGCGTATGAATATATATCTGAGCATGTGTGTGTATGTGTACATAGAGGGTAAAGGATCAATTGAATAGGAAGGTATGATACTTTAAAAGGTGAAATTCTGAGGTAGGAGAGGACTAGAATGAGAAGCAACATGGAGAGACAAAATGGGGTTAATCATCTCATATAGAAGAGGCAAGGGATAAATGTTACTACTTTACTTTTGTTTACTCTCTTTGAATTTGGCTTAGGGAAGGAACAACATAAACTCTAAATTGGATATCATGCCACACAGGAGAGTTGGGGGGATGGGTATGAGAGGCGGGATGATGGAGGGCAGGGTCTGGGGGAGGGTTGCTGGAAGCACACGCTTCAGTAAAGGGACAGGGACAGGGTAGAGAACAGAACAAGGGGAGGGTAGGATAAGAAGGAGGAACATATAATCAACCTCTCACATTATGTCCACTGTGTAGATGTCCTGCATAATTACACACATACAGCTTGTATTGAATTGCTTGTCCTTCAAGTGAGGGTGCGTGACAAGGGAGAAAGCAAGAGAATCTAGAATTTAAAGCTCTACAGTACATTCAACTGGGAATTAAGATATACAGGGCCTGGGGTAGGGAGACCCTCCCTGCCCTACCAGAAAATTAGAGGAGCATTGGAGGAGGGCACAAGAGAGAGCAGATCGGGGGAGGGACTTTACAGTGGGATCTCTGTTTTGGGATTGGGGGTAGGGGAAAGAAGGGGAGAAAATTTGTAACTCAAAATCTAGTGGAAATGAACGATATAAACAAGAAAATAAATTTTAAAAAATTGTATAAAAAAGAATTTAGATGCAGTACCATTTACCACATATATGGTGCATAGTTTATGTTACTTCATTGTCTATGGTGCAACTGAGGAGGATAGAATTTCCTTACTTATCTCTTTTAATTAGATTTGCTTTTGTTTTGTGATAGATTGCTAACCCCGCTGATTTTACTTCAACTGAAACATAATCCTGCTCTACTACCTTACCTTTACTCTGTGGGTGACTCTCTGTATCAAGGGTGTTTCCTGTAAACTACACATTGTAGGATTCTGTTTTAATCTACTCTGCTATCTGCTTCTGTTTATGGAAGAACTCATCCCATTCACTTACATAAGCATAATTACTGTCTATTTATCTCCATTCTCTTTTTTAAAATTTTATTTTATTGACTTGTTTGTTTACTTTTAGATTACAAGATTCAGTTCCAGAGTCACTTGAGTTTCAGATTTTTCTCCCCTTCCTCCCCACCCCCTACCCCGCCCTGGTGGCACATAATCATGTATAGGATCTGCAAACTCTTTCACATTGTACAATAGTCTGGTTATACAGGTGTTATAGCCAATTGAGTGAACAGTGAGAAAAGAGAAACAAAAGCCAAACATAGAAAAGAATGATAGCATGCATTTCTTCAGTCTCCTTTAAAACTCTGATCTTTCTGGATCTTTCTCTGAATGTGGACATCTCCTTCCATCCTGAGACTTGTAGAGTTGTCTTTTAACTGTGCAATGCTGAGAAGAGTCCAGTTTTTCAAAATTGGTCATCGCACATATGATGTATCTGTGACTGTGTACAAATTTTTCCTGGTTCTGCTCTTCTCACTTAGCATAAATTCATATAAGCCTCTCCAGGTAATTATGAAGTAAGTCTCCTTTCCATTTCTTATAGCACAGTAATATTCCATCACATTCATATACCATAACATGTTCAGCCATTCCCCAATTGATGGGCATCCCTTAAATTTCCAGTTTTTTGCCACCACAAAGAGAGCTGCAATAAATAAATTAATAGAAGTGGGACCCTTTCCCACTTCTATGATCTCTTTGGGATACAATCCCAAAAGTGGTATTACTGGGTCAAAGGTTATGCAATTATTTATAGCCCTTTGGGAATAGTTCCAGATTGCTCTCCAGAATGGTTGTATCAGTTCACAGCTCCACCAACAATGCATTAGAATTCCAATTTTTCTACATCCTCTCCAGCACTTGTCATTTTCCTGTTTTGTCAACTTAGCCAATCAGACTGGTGAGAAGTGGTACCTCAATGTTGTTTTGATTTGCATTTCACAAATCAATAGTGATTTGGAGCATTTTTTCCATGTGCTTAACTATATCTTTAATTTCTACCTCTGTAAATTGCCTGTTCATATCCTTTGACCACTTATCAATTGGGGAATGACTGGCATTCTTGTAAATTGTATTTAATTCCCTGTATATTTTAGAAATGAGGCCTTTATCAGAGACACTAGTTGTAAATATTTTTTCCCAATTTCCCACTTCCCTCTTAATCTTGGTTACATTGGCTTTGTTTGTACAAAAACTTTTCAATTTGGTGTAATCAAGATTATCTATTTTGCATTTTATAATGCTCTCCCACTCTTCTTTGTTCATAAAGTCTTCCCTGCTCCATAAATCTGACAGGTAAACTATTCCTTGCTTCTCCAGATTATTTACAGTATCAGCCTTTATATCTAGATCATGCATCCATTTAGACTTGACTTTGGTGTATGGCGTTACATAATGGTCTATGTTCCAATTTTCCCAGCCGTTTTTGTCAAATAGTGAATTCTTAACCCAGAAACTGGGGTCTTTGGGCTTATCAAACAGTATATTACTATAGTCATTGACTACTGAGTCTTTTGTACCCAATCCATTCCGTTGATCCACTACTCTGTTCCTTAGCCAGTACCAAGCAATTTTCAGGACCGCTGCTTTATAATATAATATAAGGTTGTTTTCCTCTTGTTTAACCTTCTTTTTTCTTTCACCCTTTTCCCTCCTTGGCAGTGTTTTGCTTCTGATCACTTCCTCGGCCAATCTGCTCTTCCTTCTGTCATTTCCCTCTGCCTTCGCTTAGCTGGGTCAACTCCTACTTCCCTGTAGGGCACAACAAATTCCTACCTTCAATTTATCCTGTCTGTTATTACCTCTTTGAATCAAATCTGATGAGACTAAGTTTCAAGTGATGCAAACCCAGCCTCCCATCTCCCCTTCCAATCCCCCTCCATTCCTCCTCCACTCTGATAGATCTTTCTTACCTCTTCATGTTAGATGATTTACCACATTCTATCCCCCATTCCTTCTTTTTCTGTTATAATCTTCTTTCTCAGTCCTTAATTGTTTTAAAAAATATCATCCAATTATTTTAGTTTCACAACCATATACTCTATGTATATTCTTTCTAATCATCCGTACAGTGATATTGTTCTTAAGAATTGCAAATTGCAAGAATTACAAATAGCATCTTGCAGAGAAGAAATACAAGCAATTTAACCTTATCAAGTTTCCTATGTTTTTCTTGTATCTTTTTTTTTACTCTTCTAGTGTCTTGTATTTGAAAATTTCTCTTAAAAAATCATCCCTAATCTGTTATTTAAGAATATTGGAAAGTCTACTTTGTTAAATATTCATTTTTTCCTTTTCTCCTGAAGGATTACACTCAGTTTTGGGGGTAAGTGATTCGTATTTGTCATTCCAACCTTTTTTTTCCTTTTGGTACACCACATTCCAAACCCTCTGGTTCTATGGTGTAGAAGCTGCTAAGTCCTGTGTAATCCTTACTGTGGCTACATGATACTATTTTTTAAAAATTAGCTTTAAAAAAATGTTATCTTTATTATATAATAAACAAGCAATTCAATAATACAGTACAGTCCAAAAGTTGATTGCCCACAAAACTTCTTATCTTCTATGCAATATTCAGTTCCACTTGCCCAATTCTAGTTTGAAAGTTTTTTTCTACCTTAAAATTTAATTTCTCTCAAAAAAAAAATTTAATTTCTCCTTTTCTGATTGGCTAACTTTCTTTTCATAATTTTCTTGATTTTTAAAAATTTTTCCCTAATTATTCCTCAGTCTCTCCCTAATTTTTAATTCCTTTTTAAGTTCTTCTAAGATTTCTTCTTGGGCTTGTGATCATTTCATATTAATCTTTAGGGTAGGAGTGTTTGCTTTCTTTTCTTTTACCTCAATGTCTTCCTCTGAATATGAGCCCAAATGTTCTTTTATAGCAAATTATCTATCGATGGTCATGTTACTTTTCCTTTGTTTCATGATTTTAATTTTTAATTTGCCTTATTTTATTTTTAGCAGCTCAATATTGCTGTGATTAAATTTCATCCTGAGCTCTGAGTAACATTGCCCCAGGACTTTGGTCCTTCTTACAACAGTTTTCTGATTTCTTTCTAGAGGCTCAATCTCAGATACTTCTCCTATTTTTCTATAAGTGCCAAACAAGTTGTGCAAAAAATGCCTTTGCTTCCTGCTTCACTCAGCAGGTGTGTGCTCATTCCTCTTCATCCAGTTCTACAGCTGGAGTTCCAATCTGGTGAGCACTGCTAGCCCTGTTTTCCAGAAACAACAGGTAGGGAGGCCTTCTGTCTTCCCTCATTCAGCATCAGCTTTTCCTTACATGAAAATTCCTGAGTGAAATTGAATCATGTGAAAGGTGAGGCAAAATTTCTGGAAGCCAACACCACTTTCCTAAGGACCTAGTGTTTATTATTTCAGTGTAGTTGGTCTGCATTTGTGTACACTTCACTCAGGCCAAAGCTCAGTCTTCTCTGAGGTCTTCTGAAGATATTTTAGAAGAAAACTTACTTCACCCCTCTATTTTTGCTGCTTTATGATGATTCCAAGGCAGTTTTTGTGTCTGTTTGTGGAGGAAATCTGGAGTGCTTGGAACTTCCTGAGCTCTGTCATCTTCTGAGGATTCACTCCATGTTATTCATTGTTTATTGCCGGGTGCTTGCAATATTTTGTCTGGCATTTGGCTATGTTATTCTTTGGAATTTTCATTTGGGGTCAATAGATTCTTTCAATTTCTATTTTGTCATCTGGTTCTAGGATACAAGGGCAGTTTTTCTTGAAAGTTTATTGAAATATAAATGTCCAAACTTTTTTTTTAATTATGGCTTTCATGGAGGCCTATAGCTCATTTTTTAAAATTTCATTTATTTATTTATTTGTTGGTTTTTAAATTGGATTTATAATCTACTTTAAATTAATTTTTTGATTTTTAAGTTTTCAACATTCATTTCCACATGCTACAAATTTTCTCCCATCTCTCTCCTACCCCCCATGCAAAGATTGCAGGCCTACAGAATGCCCCTTCCCCCAATCTGTTCTCTCTTATATCAGTCCCTCTTTCCCCCTAACTTTCTTGTAGGGCAAGATGGATTTCTATGCCACGTTACCTGTATATCTTATTTCCTGGTTGCATGTGAAAAATGATTTTTAATCATTTTAAATGACTTAAATGATTTTTAATCATTTAAAAATGATATGTTGTTAAAACATTGATTTCCAAATCCTTTCCCTTCTTCTCCACTCACTCACCCCCTCTGGGCAGACAAGTAATTCAGCTGTACATGTGTAGTTACACAAAACACTTCCATAGCAGTTATACTGTGAAAGACTAACTTTCATCCTAACTCTGCCCCATTTGTTCTATTTTCTCCTTTGACCCTTTGCTTCTAACTACCCTCCCCCTGATCTGCCCTCCATTTTTCCCTCATATGTATGTATGTATATGTGTGTGTGCGCACACATGTGTATGTATATGTGGATATATGTCTCTGTGTATTGATAATTATTAAATATCATATTTTTGGCCAAAGTTTGAATTAATCAAACAGACTGCTTTGCTTTAAAAATGCTTTTTCCTATGTCAGCAACTCTAGAGACCAGATCATGCTTAATGTGGGATTTCCCCTTGTCTTGAGACATATTCCATATAGGAGGAAAAGAGAAACATCCTGAGGTCATAAATTGCAAACAGACACTGCATTGTCTGTGCTCTCTGAATAAAATCAGAGAATGCCTCTTCTATGTCAACAAAGCCAGATGAGGCTTACTTTATTGCCCATAAGGAAGAGACCCCTAACTCAGGGCATTAACTTGAGTAATGGGACTTTTCCTGAAGATTTTTTGGACATATACTATGTTACGAAATGTTCATTGTAAAGAAAACACAGATATCCTGAATCACAATTTCAATTGGCACTTTGTCAGCTCTCTTTTTCTATCATATTTACCATCTATTCAATTAAGAAAATTCCTTTCTCATACAATGATCAAACATTTATGGAGATCATAAATTTTTGTGACACAGTCACCCTGAATGGGGATGGTTCTAAAATGTATTTAACTTTTCTGATTCCTTAGTTCAGTCAGTGAGCCTTCACTTCTGGCTCCTTGTACAAGTCCACTAGTTTTAAGGGAATAAAAAGAAATATATACATATGTATATGTATATATGTGTGTGTATACATATATGTATAGATATACACATACACACATAAGTGTGTGCATATCACTAGTTTCTCTCCTTTAACCAAACAGGTTAACCAAATGCAGGTTAACATACGTGCCTGTGTGTGTGTATGTGTGTGTGTATTCCCATCAACTGTCCTTATACTGAGAAAAGTCTCATGAGTTACAAATACTATAAGTAGTTCAACTTTAATAAGTTCTTTATGATTTCTTTCCTGTTTACCTTTTCATGCTTCTCTTGATTTTTATATTTGAAAGTCCAGTTTTTGGTTGGGCTTTGGTCTTTTCATCAAGAATGCTTGAAAGTCCTCTAATTTGTTGAATGACCATATTTTCCTCGAAATATTATGCTTAGTTTTGCTGGGTAGGTCATTCTTGGTTTAATCCTAGCTCCTTTGACCTCTGGAATATCACATTCCTTTCAATTGCTCAGCATAGAAGCTGCTAGATCTTGTGTTACCCTGATTGTTTTTCTTCAGTACTCAAATTGTTTCTTCCTCACTGCTTGTAATGGTTTCTCCTTCACCTAGGAAATGCAGAATTTGGCTAACATATTCCTAGGAGTTTTCTTTTGGGGTTTTTTTTAAGAGGTGATCACTGTATACTTTAAATTTCTATTTTGCCATTTGGATCTAGAATATCCCCGATAATTTCTTGAAAGATGATATCTAGGCTCTTTTTTTGATAGTGGCTTTCAGGTAGTCTAATAATTCTTAAATCATCTCCCCTGTATCTATTTTCCAGGTCAGTTTTTTTTCCAGTGAGATATTTTACATTGCCTCATTTTTTTCATTTGTTAGGATCTGTTTTTATACTATCTTGATTTCTCATAAAGTCATTAGTTTCCATTTGCTCCATTCTCATACTGGAGGAATTATTTTCTTCACTGAGCATTTGGACTTTTTTTCCATTTGGCCAGTTCTGCTTCTTAAGGCACTCCTCTTCATTGGCTCTTTGGACCTCTTTTGCTATTTGAATTAGTATACTTTTAAAGGTGTCATTTTATTCAGCATTTTGTGGGGTCTCCTTTAGCATGCTGTTTACTCCTTTTTCATTATTTTCATGCACCATTCTCCTTTCTCTTCCCAATTGTGCCTCTGCTTCTCTTACTTGATTTTCAAAATCCTTCTTCAACTTCTCCATGAGAACAAGATTCAATAAACATGTATTGATCACCTACTATGTGCCCATCACTGTGCTAAGCTTGAAGATACAAAGAAACATATGACTTTCCTTGCTCTCAAGGAGATCGCCATCTAGTTGGGGAGACAACAAATATAAGAGAAACTAAAAGACAGAAGGAGGGCCGATTAGGTAGCATAGAACATGATGGAATCATACAGTCATGTAGGAAATTCTCTGAGGAGCTCTGACTTTCCAAATTGATTTCAAATTGCAGAATGGTGACTCTGTGGAGATCATGTAGTGTAGCAAAAATGGCTATGCTTGACATAATCTTCTCAACAACAACCTTTTATTCAATGCAGATTTTATTGCATTATGGTTGTTAAAATGACTATTAATGCTTACATGCATTTTATTAGATTTTTATTCCCCTGCCCAAATTCACACATTGAAAAGGTGCCCTGTCTATTTGAGAAATACTAAAATTCCTTTTTTGGAGTTCCTTTTTGGTAGTTCCCAGAAATCTGTTAGACCTAAGAGTTTTATTCAGGGTCTTCACATTTAAAAAAATTCTTATCTTTTTGTTTGGGGTATCTCTCATTTTTATAGCATTTCCTAAAAGCAACATACTGCTGGATTCAAATTTTTAATCTTCTATCAGTTTCTATTTTATGAGTAAATTCACCCCCATTCACATTCTAAACTATAATTACTTGTATATTTTTCACCTTCCTCTTTTTCTCACTATTTTTCTTACTCAGCTTCTATCCCTTCTCATGCCTCCACTTAACTTCTACTTGCTACCTTGCCCTGTGATTCCTTAACATACTTACATTCCAAGAATCCCCTTGTATTCTCTCCCTCCACCCTATTCCTTTGCTCTTTCCTTCTGAATGTAGAAGACTTCGAAGATACCCTTCTCACTTCCTATCTCTCAGTCTCTCTTTCTGTCTCTCTACCTCTTTTTCTCTCTTTTTCTGTCTCTGTGTCTGTCTGCCTGTCTGCCTCTCCATACAAAGAGAGAGAGAGAGAGATGCATAAATACAAACATGCATACATAAATACTTAATGTTTTACACTGTGATGTTTAAAAAGTAAACAATTTGTCCTTGAGTCACTTTTAAATAATCTTTGGTGTTTACCTTATATTTCTCTTGAATTTTCCATGTCAACATTTCTATTTAGTTGGGATCTTTTTGCAATAAAATCCTGGAAGTTTTTCAATTCATTGAATGCACATTTTCTTTCCATTTAAGATTTTACTATACTTTGCTTGGCATATTATTGACCATAATCCCAAGTTCTCTTCTTGTTTGATATATATTGTTCCAATATCTGTTATCTTTCAGTGTTGCTTCTGCTAGATCTTTTGTAATTCTAATTGAGGCTTTGTCATGAATGATTTTTTTCCTCTTGATCATAATATTTTCTGTATAACCTGGGGGTTTTAGAATTTGGCTAAGCTATTCCTATATATTTTCCTTTAAAGGATGTCTTTCAAGTGGTGATTGCTGTGTTGTTGTTGTTGTTTTTTATTTCTCCTTTTCCCTCTTATTCTAAGACTTTGACATTTTTCTTTAATTATTTCTTGTATTACTGTATCAAGATTAATTTTTGTAGCTTTCAGTTAGTCTGATTATTCTTATTTTTTATCTTCTAGAACTGTCCTCCAGATCAGTTGTTTATCTTATGTTTCTCATTCTCTTGTAATATTTTCTTAGTATTTTTTTCTTGGTCTCATACCTTTGCTGACTTCACCTTGCCCAATTATAAGTTTTAAGTGTCAAAGTCCTCCTTAATATTCTTGATCCTCTTTTATAGTTGGGTGACTTTCTTTAACAATTTTTTTTCTTGGATTGTGCTTACTTGTTTACAAAATTGTCAATTTCTCATTTAATTTTTGAATTTTTATTTGAGTTGTTCTCTTCTGACAGGTAACCACTTGATGTTACTTCTTGTGGTGGGAGAGGCTTTTTTTGCTTCAGTGTCCTCCGTTGATGATGTCTTCTCTATTCCCATAGTAATTCCCCATAGTTGGTTTATTTTTCCTTGACATGCTCATTTTAAAAAACAGCTTATTATTATAATTACTTCTAACCCTGGCATGTGGAGGATGATACCTCTCATCTCAGGTCCTTCTTCCTGTAATTTTTTTGAGCTTTGTCCTGGACAAAGCTTTGTTCTGTACCCTTTCTCCCATCATTCCCAGCGTTCCAGAACTCTATGCTGGAAAGGTTCTTGTTCCCTGAGAGCCCACCAGTGGCTATGAACTTCACTTCTCCCCTCTGGGTTGGAACTGACACCAAATAATTATTTCTCCTATAAATACCCACAGACTGCTGTATCCCAGTCCCATGCCCCACTGTTTCTAAACTCTCAGAGCATGTGCTGGTTCCTTCTCACCCCTGATTCATCTTGACAGCACTCGAGGACCTAGAATCATTTTTTTTCAGTAGAGGCTCCCTCAATCTTTCCTTTGTTATACTCCTGATTCCCCACATTGGCCATGAGGTGAAAATACCTGTATCTGAGTCTAAAAGTACCTCACAACCCAGCTGCCCTGAGTGCTCACTGATTTCTTTTTCAGTGAAGCTAGCCTAGAGATGTTTACACTTCATTTGGTCTGAACTTCCATCCTGGGATCTTTCTTTGGATCTTCTCCAACTGCTCCAGAGGAATCACTGTCAAACCCAATTCTTCCTTTTGCCATTCTATATTAACCCTGAATTATGATTTTGATTTGTTAGTGGAGGAATTATGGAGAGATTGAAATTTTCTAACTTGTTCCACCATCTTGCCATATTCCCCATTCAAAAAAATTAAGTAATAGTCCTTGCTCTCAGTGACCTCACCATATAATGAAATGGGCCTGCAAACAATTATGCACCAGTAGAAAGTATAGAGAATAAGTTAGAGATGGTCTCAGAGGGAAGTCACTTGCATTAATATCAAAAGGAAAAGTCATCTAGTAAGAGGGTGGGATTTTACCTGGGTCTTGCGATAAATGAGGAGTCAGAGGACAGAAATAATTAGAGATCATTCTGGAAGTAATAACAGCAGTAAGACCACTACCAGCATCACTAGCAATTTCTTTTCCTTCTCCTCTTCCTCCTCTTCCTAATCCTCCTCCTCCTTCTCCTCCTCCTCCTTTTCTTCCTCCTTCTTCTGTTCAATGATTTTATTTTGCTCCTTGACCAATTTTATCAGTCAATTGTACCTAATATCAGGTAAAAATATTTCATTTTTTCTAATCTTTCTATGGTTTTCTTTTTTCTCAGTGTCATTGACTTCTATTTTTCTAACTTACTTTTCATTGATCATGTTACTTAAATAGAAAATATCATTTATTCAAACAGCAGAAAGCTTAATCCCAACATTGGGAAGCCAAATCCATCATAGAAACCAAGAAGTTGGTAAACATAGCCAATACAGTGAACCCCAACATCTCCAAGCCTTCCCTCCATCAGGCCTTCAAAACAAAACAGCTTCCCTTGAGCAAAAATGCCCCTCTCTCACTCAGCTAACTGCTATGCCTCCACACTGCTTGCTCCCAGGTCGGCTTGTGCTCTGCCCTGCTCCTTGCTGCTCCACCTTTCCTGTTCCACCCTTTCAGCAAACTCCTCCCACTGTGTGCTCCATGTGATCACATTTGGCCTATTAAGGGCAGGGAAGCTTTTCAAGTTCCCTTAGGCATATTCCCTTAGGAAGAGATTATGTTCAAATCCCCATTACCATTATATCCTGACAATCATTTCTTCCCTAAGCACTATGATAAGAAGTTGCAACTTATCCAGGGCTCTTTGGGTACTAGGGTGGAAATACTCTAGTGGAATTCAAAACAATAGAAGATTTAAAGATATTTTCCCACAAATAAAACCTTTCTTAAATATCTTAGAAGACATAAATGTGGAGGTTTGTTATCTTCTTTGGGTTCTATGTTGTGATCTTCTTTTTCACCAAAGAAATATTCTTTAGTCTTAATTCTCTTCCTCTTTTTGCTCATTTTCCCAGACAATTACTTTCCTTTTGAGCTCTTTGCCAAAGTATGAAATCTAAAATAGAGTTGATTGGTTTCATTCCCACACTTACATCATGGTGGTATTCTTAAATCTCAGATATTCTCATGTTTCTTTCAAATCCAGGTCACCTTTGGGCCATATGATCCCATCCTAAGTGACAAACTGAAATTTCCTTCCCTTTACCAAATGGCCCCCAGGGAATCTTCCCTGCATAAAGGTCTGGTCAGATTGATGACTCACTTTGAATGGATATGGGTAGGTCTGGTGACAGTAGATGATCTGAGAGGTGAGGAATTCCTTCAGAAACTGACATTGGAGATGGCAAATAATGGAGTTTGTGTGTCATTCACAGAGAAGATCCCTGTCAGGGAGAGAAGACACACAGAATCACAAATGACATTTATGCCCAGGATAATGGCATCATCAAGCAGAGTAATTTTCATTCACGGTGACACAGATTCATTAATGATCTTGAGATATTCACAATTTCCTTTTTACCCAAGTTACAAGGTGTGGATAACCACATCTCACTGGGACATTACCATGAGACCCCAATACACTGATGGTTACAATTTCCATGGAGCACTTACATTTTCACACCTAACAAGTGAAGTTCCTGGTTTTAAGGATTTTTCTCAGGACAGTGAAACCTGCTAAATACTCAGAGGACATTGTCCTGAAAGAATTCTGGCACTCAACATTCAGATGTACAGATGAAACTGAAGAGCTGCAGAAGAAGAATGTTCACCAAATGCCTCCTTAGAGACTTTACCTTTACTTTACTTTGACATGACCATGTCTGACATGAGTTATACTATTTATAATGCTGTCTATGCTGTGGCTTGGACTCTCCATGAAATGTTTCTGAAGAAATTAGAAAAAGAATCCATGGTAAAGGAAGAAACCTGGGTGCCTCATCCATGGCAGGTAATATTCTTTTAAAATTCTGTGTTTTGTATTGTGAGAATGTCTAAAGCTAAGAGACTGTCAGCGTGTCTTCTTTTGGAAGAATACTAAGGATGCCAGTGCACTGGGTCCTAGAGTATAGAAAGGAGAGGGAGAGAGAGAAAGAGAGAGAGAGCGAGAGAGAGAGAGAGGTAGAGAGATGATAGAGACAGAGGTATAGAAACACACATGTATATATTTATTTGGGGTATATATTGGGCAGGTTATGGAGGACTCTGGAGTCAAAAGAGAGGTCTTTGTAATTGATGCTGGACTTATGTTCACTGGATTGTGAGAAACAGTAGACAATAGCTCAAGATTGCCCACTATGTCTGAATGACTGGCAGCAAAATGGAATCCTAAACAGTAATAGGATAAATGAAAGCAAGGAAGGGTTTAGGAGAGGGGAGAAAACTCAAATGGAAGTCAAAAGAAGCCATACAATGACATTGTCAGTTTCTGGGAAAAACTTTTTATCGGTTATGAGACAGGGGAGACATTCTCTTAGGCCTTCCCTGCATGGTATGATAGCATCAAAGAATGCATTGTGCTCTATCAGCAAAGCAGGATTGCAGTAGCTCAAAAGAAAAGTAATATGTGCAAATTTAGAGACATCTCCACTCCAAATGTTCTCATGAATTATTTGTTCCTAATCTGTGGTAGAAGCTTTCCAGCTCCTGTTGATCTAATTGGCTATAACCAGATATAGTGATGTCATTTGGCTTCTCTTTGAGCATAAGGGACATCAATCTTACTAGAATTTTATTTAAAATTTTGATGAATATACATTGGAAAATAAGCCTAAAATTCCCTGTTTTTAATCTCCTTGGCTTAGGTATCATAAAAAATTTATGTAATAAATTTTTGGTAATAAATATGAACAGTTTTGTGGGACTCTTTTAATTATATACCATTCCCTTTCCTTCTCATTTTCAGAGCCTTCACGCATTTTACTATCCTGTCACTAGGTTCCCCACGCCACATGCCGTGAGAGCTGTGGCCCTGGATTCAG
Organism: Pseudocheirus occidentalis; assembly: GCA_028646575.1. Classification (NCBI taxonomy): domain Eukaryota; kingdom Metazoa; phylum Chordata; class Mammalia; order Diprotodontia; family Pseudocheiridae; genus Pseudocheirus; species Pseudocheirus occidentalis. Next base: position 2,266,310 of record CM053594.1, on the reverse strand, counting down.
GCAAACACCTCTGGAGGGACAGCCCATCTGCTGCTTCAACTGTTCTCTGTGCCCAGAAGGGGAGATCTCCAATAAAATGAGTGTCTGCAGATAGTTTTCTTCCTATGCCAATGGTGCTTTGCTCCAGTGTCACAAACAATGTAAGTTGTCTGAGCAACTGGCTATTCAAGAGCTGAGAGCCTGAAAAATGTTCTGGGCAAGGCAAGTGGCTTAAATTAATGCTACATGGTTAAAACATGGTGATCAACGTTACTCTTCTCTTCACAATGAAACCCACAAAATAAAAAATAACATCTGTATTTCCCTGTCTCTTTATAGAATTTAATTGTATGTTCTTTTTAGGTTCTCACACACAATGGGACAGAATTAGCTAGAGTGTGGTGGAATACGTACCCTGCAAAACATTTGTGAAAACATGAGGCTGAATTTATGTGTTTCTAGGGTATAAAAACCATGAGAAACTTTGCACTTAGGAAAGATTGGAAAAATTATTCCCAGAGGGATTGGGTGCCCATGATATGCTGAATGTGCTGTCATATGTACCCCTTCCTATATTTAGAAGTTATAATTTGCTAACTCATCCAGAAAGGGAAGTGTCTCTTGGTATGTATAAAAGCCTCTGCATTCCCTCTGACCTTTGTCACAAGACAGGGCTGGTTACTTGGGTCATTGATTAGGCAGCCCCATATTTAGAGCCTGGGAAAGGCACACTCTAACAGTAAAAAGAAAAAAAATAAGACAAAACAATAAGTGAAAGATAACACATTGAAAACTTTCTTTGACTCTGTGCATGAGCAACTCCAGAGCACTATGCCTCCTAAAGTGGCTGCAGGATGACAGAAACAGAGAATTTTTGAGTAGAAATGATCTTCCACAGTGGGAGGGGAATAATCCACCTGGGGATGATTGATAGATAAATGGGGAAATTTTTCCGAAGTATTTGAGAAGTTTGGAGAAAGGAAATTTCAGAATTCTCCATCCTTCCCTGGGTTTGAATTTCATAGTTGGCATTGAGATCTAATATGGTTCTTGGGGCTCGATGGACTGACCAAGTTGTCGGCTCCCTTCATGTGGTTCCCACTTCCTGCATTATTCTTTCCATCTGTTGCATTTGTATTTCTTGAATTAGATTTTTTTCACAGAGGAGGCCATGAGGCCATGGAATGCTAAATACAATTGCAGTTTTCCTTTCTTTTCTTTGAGGTAATTCAGATTAAATGACTTGCCCAGGGTTATACAGGTAATAAGTGTTTGAGACCATATTTGAACCCGAATCTTCTGGATTTCAGGGACTCATGTGACCCTGTACCCACTGTACCACCTAAATGATCCCCAAAACTTCTTTTTCTCCATTTTAAGGCAACCACAAGGAAGTCATAACCTCTACCTTGATCTTAGTACTCAGAGACATGAGAGAATGCTGGTGCAACAGGACAAAATGGAACAAAGGTCATCCCAGATGGAAGGATGCAGTCAATTCTTGGGTGCAGAAATAGCAATTATCTATTCCTCAGTTATGGAGGTGCTGTTAGGTCTTGAATAAGATGCTTTTCAGGACTTGGAAGTGAATGAAAAGAAGCTGGGGATTCTTTGAAAGATATTCTCTTGGCATGCCAATGTCTGAGATGGCAAACATTCATTCAAGGGTCACTATGTTCCAGGCTCTCAACTATTTCCTGAAGTTATAAAGAAAAGCAGTAACAGTCCCTGTATTTGAGGAAGTCATGTTGCACAGGGTAGTCAATTGTAAAATAATCAGTAATTAGGAAATCAATGTAGAACAGATGAAGATAATCTGAAAGAAAAAGGTGAAAGAGGCTGACTGGATTACAAAATGTTTCCTAGAAAATAGGAATTAATCCTTGTCTTGAGAGGCTAGTGGATCCAAGAGAAAGGGGTGAAAAAGAAAGCATTCATGAACAAGATGCAAGCTTTCTATAAAGAATATTAAGGGAAGTGTGATGAATAGGAAAAATATCTGTATCAGATTCATGAAAGAGGTTTGTTATACGTCTGAGATGTCATACCAAGGCCTGGGGGTCACATGGTGCCTGTCAAACTCCCCGGTAGCCAGAACCAAATTAAAATGTCACTGGGAAATTTTTAGGAAAATTAATAACAGAATAGAACTTCATAAATAATGGTAACGTGTGGTTTTCAGAGTCACTATAGTGGCCTTCAGGTATCAAGGTCTATTTGGCTGTTTAAGCACCAAATCTGTCTGGCCATACCCAATTTACATATCTATTACTAGACTGTCTCTCTTCACCTGTAAGAGGGCTCATTGGTGGAATTTCTTCTCACTGACCAGGTGAGGCCCCATGAGTAATAGTCTGTATAAGAGGAAAAGTACTCAAACTTTAAGAATTAGTGAAATAACAAAAAAAGTAATTCAAAGCTACAGCAATTATTTTAGCTAGTCTTAAATATCTCTCTTTAGGCATAATGTAGGTTTTTTTTTAATTTTAGGCTCTTTGAAGACCCTGGAATCTCCTTTCCTCACTGCATTAGGTCAGTTCTTTGCTTCAAATGCATACCATGTGGGTAAGCATTATGCACATGATATAAGCATGCCAGCAAAAAAAAATAAATAAAACTCCAAAGACTGCTAATACTTCAATTAAGAAGAGATTCTCAGCCAGTCAAAGAGGGGGAACTAGCTTTCCACAAAGCCTAAAGTTTCCCAGTCTACTCTTGTCCTACTAATTCATGCCATCGGAGAGGCATATCTGGAAGAGTCTCTCCTCTGTCCAATACCAAAAACTAGTCTTTCTGATTCCATCACTCTCCTTGGAATTGTACAGGCTCCTGAAAATAAGGATAATCCCCTCAACCATCCCAATTTAATTTCTGTTTCTGTCTAGTGATATTCCATAAATCACTCATGCCTAATGACTAGTTGAGGTGTATTGTCACCAGATGAAGGAATCAGGGAATGATCTATGATCATTTAATCTAGTAAGGCTAGATAATTGGACTGATTTACTCCAACTAACACGTGAAGTATGGTAATGTACAAATTTGGTGGGCATCACCATAAAGACCATTAAAGAAGATGAGATGTTGTATCATTATCTATAACCTACTAGAATGTAAATGCCATAAGGGCAGTTTTTGCTTAAGTCTTTGGAGCTCCAACTCAAGTCCCTGGTCCACAGTAGAAGGTTAACTGTTGGTGTATAGCAAACTTATCAGATCATCTCAATCTTGAGTTATTGTTACAACATAACGGATTCAGAAAGGATTGAGAGAATGAAAGGAAAAGGCTTCTTTTTCTATGTCACTGTAGTATAACAAAAGATCCAAAGGAAAAATTTGTATTCAGTTAGAAAATATGGATACAAAAAATAAAATAAAAATATAAAAATAATAAATATAGAAACAATGAACTGGAATTGGCCATATTACTATTCAATGACCACCTTCCAACACAGAAAGATCTCTTATGTCTTGTAAAGCAAGAAACACTATTTTGACCAATTTTACCTGTTTTATGCACATGTGGATGGGATTAACATGTTGAATCTAAAATCCTAAGATCTTATTTTTCTCTGTCAGACATAAAGCATTGTATGAAGTGCCCAGAAGATGAGTATTCCAATAAAGAAAGAAATCAATGCCTCCCAAGGTTATGACTTTCCTGGATGTTTTAGAACCCTTGGGGATGACTCTGATCTGTGTGGCTCTTTCCTTTTCTCTAATGACATCAATGATTTTCTGTGTTTTTGTGAAGTTTCAAGACACCCCCATAGTGAAAGCCAACAACCGGGCTCTCAGCTATACTCTCCTCACCTCCCTCATCTTTTGTTTCCTCTGCTCCTTGCTCTTCCTCAGTTGTCCTACTTCAGGCACCTGCCTCCTCAGACAAACAACTTTTGGGATTGTGTTTACTGTAGCTGTATCTTCCATTTTGGCCAAAACCATCATGGTGGTTCTGGCGTTCAAGATTACAATACCAGGGAGCAGGAGTAGAATATGGGTACAATGCAGAGTGTCTATCTCTGTTGTCTTTATCTGTTCTGGGATTCAAGTGGTTCTCTTTGGCATCTGGCTGGGAACCTCTTTCTCCTTTCCTGACATGGACCCACACTCTGAACCTGGCCACATCATCATTAAGTGCAATGAGGGCTCGGACATTGCCTTCTACTCTGTCCTGGGCTTCATGGGATTCCTATCACTGTGCAGCTTTATAGTAGCTTTCCTGGCCAGGAACCTTCCTGACACATTCAATGAAGGCAAGTTCACCACATTTAGCATGTTGGTGTTCTGTAGTGTCTGGGTCTCCTTCCTCCCAACATACCAGAGCACCAAAGGCAAGGCCATGTTTACTGTGGAAATCTTCTCCATCCTGGCATCCAATGCTGGGTTACTGAGCTGCATCTTCATTCCCACTTTTTACATGATTCTGCTGAGGCCTTACAAAAACACCCAGAAAAGTATAAAGAATATAATAAGTTCCAGGGACAGGAAACTTTCTGGATCACTGTCTGCTAACTCCTCCCTGAGACATAATCAATTTTAAGGATAAGCATATCAATATCTCATCAACCTCCTATCTAGGATCTCACAATTCTATCACATACCTCTCTCTGTTTGTGCCTGACCTCAGATGAATATCATGACCCTCCCCAAGAAATGGAAACCACAACATACCATCAAGTCAGGATTGAGCAATGTCAGTAACATTCTAATCATGTGTCTCATTTGGCAGAAATATTGCCATTTACTGATGTCCTTCCTAGAGTACTATCCTAGTTACACTGAACAGCACAAAAGTATTACTTCTGAGACTTATAGTGCCAAGATAGAAGAGCGAGGAACTCTCTGAATCCCTCTAAAGTTCATTGTCCAACCATTCCCCAATTAGTTGACATCCCTGTGATTTCCAATGTTTTGTTGTGATGAACACAGGATTTTTGGTTCAGTAAGAAGGCAGATGAATTTCAGTTTTATGCTGATAGTAACAATCCAAAGAACTTTAATGATATTCTGAAGGCTCTTGATGAGCCAAAGATGTATGTTGCATTGCAACTACTGGAGCCTGTAATAGTAATCAGTTTATGAGATACTTAGAACTTAGTAACTTAGGGCTAAGTAGCAAGTAGCACCTAGTAACTTAGGGCTAAGTATAGAAGGTATGAACTCTGTCCATTGTTGAAAAGGCATGAACTCCCCTGTTGACTTGGAAGAAGGCTATTAGCTGAAGCAGGAGGCCAGTGCTATATATAAAGAAGAATTAGAGAGAGAGACAGAGAGACAGAGAGAGAGAGAGAGAGAGAGAA
>CM053594.1:2213488-2260928 GCA_028646575.1 Pseudocheirus occidentalis | reverse complement strand
GGGAGAGAGAGTTCCTCTCCCAGTATCTGGAAGCTAACTGAAACATGAACAGGATGTGACTTTGTTTGTTTGTGGCCTGGCTGATCCTTGAGTTCCAGGCAAGAGAAGTTGTGAAGGGTTTGAGGTGTGCTGAACCCTGTGAACTTCAGCGTGTGCTGGGGATTGCCCTGAGGACTGGACAAGGACCTGGGAGCTGTTTATTTCTGAGGAGTGGACGAGAACTTGGCAGCTGTCTGCTTGTGAATCCAGGTGATTGTTTGGCAGATTCAAGAGGGAGCTGAGACCAGGGAAGAGGATCCAGGGTATCAGAGGGACCACCCAGAGTCAAAATGAAGAAAAGGCCTCCCCTTGGACTAAACTGAGGTTTGTTGGAAATCAAGGCGTAGAAAGTTTGTGTGGTTTTCTAAGGATTTTATTGGAGACTAATTAATGGTTGCCCCATGAGTGGAAGATCAGTATATTGTGAATTGTTGATTAAATCTTTAAGTGCTAAGCTGGTTTCCCACTTAGGGAAACCAGGTGATTCTTCTTTGTTCCTTGTTCTAAATAGTGTGACTTTCTGTAATAAGATATAATATTGAGAATATTATGCTGTGAATATTGTACTGACTCTTGATTTGTAATGGAATAAACATAGTGTTCACTACTACTGCATAATCTGAATCTTAAAAGCTGTTCACAGTAGCATGGCAATCTACTGTTGTTTGGCTTTACAGAGCCACATTGATTAGTGGAAGGACATGATCCTAGATAGATGGGCTGAGCACTTCCATTATCTCAACAGATAATCATCAGTAAATGCTGAAGCCTCTGACCATTTACCTCTGGTTGAAGTCAATCCCTCCCCAAATGAAGTTCCAACTGAAGAAGAGGTTTTGGATGCCATTAGGCTCTTTTTGTGTGGCAAAACACCGGGTGCAAATTATATTACAGCTGAGGTTTATCATATAGGGGGCCTATTACTCATACAAAGTCTGACTGAAATTTTCCAGGTTATTTGGAAAGAGCAAGTTATACTCCAGGAGTTCAAGGATGTTTCCATTGCTTATTTGTATAAGGGAAAAGGAAATAAATTGTGACAATCACAGGGGAGGTGGGGTGATCTCAGTCAATGCTGGCAAGATTCTTCCCAGAGTCCTCCTTAATAGGCTGATCCTCCACCTGCAAGATGGTTATCTACCTGAGAGCCAGTGTGGCTTCAGAAAGGACTGAGGAACAGTTGATATGATGTTTGCTGCCCTACAATTCCAGAAAAAAATACCAGGAGTAGAACAGAGTTGTGTAGATAATTTTTCTAGATCTGACCAAGGCCTTTGATACTATTAGTCATGAAGGCATATGATAAATTATGTCAAAATTTGATTGTCCAGAGAGATTCATCACTATTTCACATCAATTGCAGGATGGCATGCTTGCCCAGGTTCTGGGTAATGGAAGATGCTTCTACATTTTCCCAGTCACCAATGGAGCGAAACAAAGCTATGTGCTTACTCCTGTGTTTTTTAGTATTATGTGTTTAGCCATGTTGTCAAACACCTTCAGTGAGGAAGAACCTGGCATTTTTGTGCCTAAATTGAAATCCCAGGTCATGTGCCAACCACCTGATCTGTGGTCCACCCATGGCCCACCATTAAGCCCCTTTTTTATTTCTGTTTTTGTTCCTATTCTATATCATGTTATAGCTTGGAACAGCTGTAAGGCATGACTGGGCATTGCTCAGGACAAAGTTCCCTATTATTATTCTATATATTTATTTCTTTCCTTGAATCATTATGAGTGTACAAAGTGCAACTCAGGGTTATGGCACAACATAGAGACTCTATTATGTTCTGTTAACCAAAGAGGGTCCCCACACCTTCTGCCCAGAACATGACCCTAGCTTGTCCTGGGACTTTCCAGTTCCCCCTTACCCCATGACCTGCCACCCTGTTCTGGAAAGAGCTGACCACCCCTGTTCTTCTGAGGGACACATAAGTTACAGGAAATTGCACCCCTGTACCCTCATACCATATTCCAAAATTAGCCCTGGACTATAGATCTAACCAATGGCTGCTCTTTTTTCTTCTGTATGTTATGCTTCTGCTTATGTGGTTTTGGCCTATTAAATCAAATCTGTAAAGCCCAAAGATCACTGCCTGATTTGAGTGTACACTCCTGGTAGTCGTGTGATCAATAAATCCACACCTAAATTTGTCTTGAACCCAGGGCTCGGGCTTGCTCTTATTCTCTACACAACAGCATCAAGATCAGCAGCCACAATAAGCAATATCCTACTGACTCTAAGAGACTGTATGAGAAAGTAAAAGGAGGAGGTAATGAAAACTGTTCTCGTTGTTGGAGATGCAAATGTGTATCATGACATCTCCTTAGCAGTTCCTCATAGAAATAATAAAGGGGTTTAGGCTTTGGGAACCCCTTTATATCTTAGTAGCTTTTGTCCACAAATCACTGCACTCCCCTCACCCACACTTTCTTGTTTTCATCACTCCTCTTCCTTTCTCAAATGAAGGGGTTTAGGCTCTAGTCACCCACTTGAATCTTTCTACTTGATAAGACATTTGCCTGGGGCCATAAATCTTTCATTATCACTAGACCTAGATCTCTGTTACACTTAACCTAGCTTAGTCCTCCTTTGTCCAGCTGGTTCTCACCCTTGGTCTCATACCCAAATCTGTTACCCTTAAACTAGGCTAGCCCTCCATTGTTCATCATCCCCAGGCAGCCTTCAGCTATTTCCCACCCTTAATCCCTTTCCTGGAGTCTGACCTCAGTTCCTCAAGACCCTCCTAAAACTCCTCCTCAGAACTGTCAATGAGTTTGATGCTTGGCTTACATTTTTTCCTCTCCTTTCCAACTCTATCTTCATACTAAGAGAGTTTGATATACAAAACGATTCTCCCTTAAATAACCTAACCACTCAGTTCCTCAAGCTATTCACTTTTCACAAAGATGGTCATTCTTTAGATTTTGCCATGCCCCACAAATATAAGCACCTCCATGTTCAAGAATTCTGAAATCCTCTTATTTGCCCATAATCTACTGACTTTTCACCTCTAGAGCATATGGTACTTTGCCTGTTAGAAGGACTCACAACTGCATTTCAAAAACAAATACATTTCCAAAAAGTTAGGGAAATTAGGAAATTTTCTCCTCAGGGAAAAAAGGAAAACCCTGCCCTTATCCAAGACCAGCTGGTAGAAGTGATTACAAAGTATTTCTTAAAGTATACAAATTTAGAATCTGACTCTATAGAGGGAGAGAGAACAAAGGGAATTAGCCGGAGGCAGAGAACATATTCAATTCTTAGCTGCTGCAATGACCAAGGAAAGACCCATGGAAAGCCTCTCAGAGAAAGCCTGGTGATTTGGGCAGTGGGAAAACCTGATTTCAATGCCATAGGGAAAGCCATGGTCCAAGAAGTGCTCCTCTAGGGCACCCCCCAGGAAAAAGCCCCAGAACCATCACTAGTGGAACCATGCCCATGTGACCATGAGGGACACTGGAAAAAGGATTATCACTGAGGTTGGAATAGTGGTTGAGTTGTTCATCAGTACCCTGTCCTCCTGTCTTTTCAAGATTCAGAAAGACTGGGGGAAGAGGGAAGCCTGAGGCTTGGCAAGGCTTCCACTTTATCAGTCTCTTATGCCCAAGCTTTGGACAAAATTCAAAGCTGAAGGTAAGCTTACTCACTTTATCATTGCTAGGTTCTCTGTTTTAACAAATTACTCTGGTTCTACCCTCCCCCATACCTGTCAGGTCAGGGGCACTGAAGGGGAAACTAAGAGATGTCTCCATACATACACCATCTCCTCATTACTTGAGTATCTGTTGTTTGAACACTGCTTCCTCATGCTCTCCTCTTATCCTGTTCCCTTGTCAGAAATGGACCTGATGTTGAAATTGGGAAGCCAGTTTTCTCTAGTTAGGCTTCCAAGACCTTCCCATGTTCCCCTGGAAGTTTGGGAGATAGTCCAGAAAATTATTTGGGATCAGGGAATTCCTGAGAGAACTATTTCAGCCACCCCAGCCAACCTTTGACTCCTAGATCCTAAAGTGTTCCCCCATCATCACCTAAATCCAATTAAGTCAAAGTCCTGGGAGGGATGGCAACCATTAATTGCTACTCAAGGACCTGACTCACTCCCTCCAGAGTGGGGCCCTGACTAAGCTAAAGCATTTGACACTTTGGAAACTAAATTGACCACCACTCCAGCATTAGCTCTACTCAATCTAGAAAACCCTTTCATTCTGTACTTTTATGAAAGGGAGAGGACAGGCTTTGGGAGTCCTAATACACTCCTTAGGACCTGACTCCATGCTAGTAGCCCTATTTTCAAAACAATTAGATTCTGTGGCTGGTACTGCTTTCCATGTTCTACATGTCCGTGGAGCAATTCAGAAAGAAAGGGGATATCTGACAGCAAAACATTCCCCTATCAAACATGCCCTTTTATGTTTTGGCCTTGCCATAGTCATCTTTAATTCCCTCCAGGGAATAGTCCTTTCTCTATACTCTTTTGTGTCTATTTGGTTCTCAAACCTCCTTGCCAGGTTTGCCTCATCCACTGTTCAAGTCATCAACTTCCAGATGACAGCTCATGCTATGTACCCCTTGAATGGGAAACAGAGAGGCAGGGACAGCTCTGCCTCCCTTGCCAGCAGGAAGCATTTTCAGAAGCTGAAACTTTCATCCTTTACCCCAACAAAGGAATTTGGGTCCCTGTTTGAGGGGAGAATGATGGGGTTTAGGTTCTGTGAACCCCTTTGAATCTTCCTACTTGAGGAATTTGCCTGGAGCCATAATCCTTTCACTATCAATAGGCCCAGATCTCTATTATTCTTAACCCAGTCTAGCTATACCCAAATCTGTTACTCTTAAACAAGCCTAGCCATCCATTTTCCATCATCTCCAGGTAGCCTTCAGATACTTTCCACCCTTAATCTCATTCCTGGAGTCTGAACTCAGCTCCTCAAGATGCTCCCAAAACCCCTCTTCTAGACCACCTCCGAGATCCCTCCCACAGTCTTTCTGTATATAAGATCCATCTTGCCTCCATGATGGAGCTGAGATTCGATCTAGTGCATACTCAGCCTGGGTCAGATTGTTCTGGCCCACTTGACCAATACAAACATCACAAATATTTAGGCTCCTCAAGAGTCTACCCATTATGGCAAATCTTAAACAAAACGAAACAAAAACTTTGTTTTACTTTGACTGAGAGGAGGCTTGAGTTGAATTCACTTGGCAGGACCCAGCATGGTCTATTTTGGAGTCTTGAGCACCCCTAAACCACACACCTCAAAGCAGATGGCTCTGCTTTCTTGTAAGCACCTAATTCTAACTCTACTAATTGGTGAAATAGGGCACCTTTTCTTGGAGGTGCTGGATAAGATTTCACAATCAGATAACTTAGGGGAATGGGAAAAGATAAATTTCCTCAAGAGAGAAGAGTAAATAGTCAGCAAATTCGAAGTCAGAATGGATTGACAAGAATTGTTTAGTGCTCTACTGAGAGCACTATTTTAGAAGAGATGGTACTCCAACTAAAGAGGTATGTAAGATGTACCAAGACAAAGCACTTAATATTAGACTGAATAGGGAAGTAGGAACCATGCCTACAGATACTCCTGAACCATTGTATCCAAGTTTGTCACACCTTCAGGGAGAAGAGGGAATAGGCCAAACCCCAGCCCAGATTAAAGAATTACACAGACAGGATTACAGACCCCATGTTGGGTTAACCATATACTGGAAAAATAGATCAACTACTATAAGCAGGGCATTTATAGAATAGTAGCAGCCACAGAGTCTAATTGTTTTGAAAAACAGGCAAACAGCATGGGTTCCAGTCCTAAGGAGTGTATTAGGACTTTCAAAGTCTGTTCTCTCCTTTTCATCTTTAAAACTGATAACTTTAAACATGGAACTCCTATTACCATCACAGGACTGGGAGGGGATGAAATATCAGCCAAACAAGGGAAATTAACAATGAAAATTGGACAATTACCTAAGGAATAATACACCGAGGTAATTGTACCCATCCCTGAATACACCATTGGAACAGATATGTTATTAGGTATGACTCTAAATTTACCTGAGGGGAGATATCAATTTGAGGTAAGAAAGATAGGAATCAATATAGTTTTAGTGGGGAAAAAATGGATCCAGTCACTTTACCTGACCCTTCTAAAGTACATACTTAAAAAAAAAGGGGTGGCTAGGTGGCGCAGTGAATAGAGCACTGGCCCTGGAGTCAGGACTACCTGAGTTCAAATCTGGCCTCAGACACTTAACACAAAAAACTAGCCGTGTGACCTTGGGCAAGTCACTTAACCCCAACTTCCCTCCAAAAAGCAAAAAATAAAAAATAAATAAAGTAAATACTTGAAAGCAGTATCATTTGCCAAGTGAACAAGATGAAATTTCCAATACTACAATGGAATATGTTGAGGCAGGAGTGTTAGTTACTATAACCACTTAATGGAATAATCCTGTCTGATCAATATGAAAGTCAGATGAAATGTGGAGAATGACAATGGATTATAGACAATGGAAGAAGGTGACTCCTCCCTTATATGCTGCTATTCCAGATACCATTACATTCACTGAAAGGATACAGAAATGTTGGCAATTGGAATGCAGTTTTTTATTTAGCCAATGCAGTTTTTTTGCTTTCACTTGGCAAGGCAGACAATATACTTTCACCTGCTTGCCAAAAGGACATCTACAAAGCCCCACTATTTTTCATAGGATTGTGGCTGAACATTTGGATGAATTCGAACTACCTGGTGTACAGCTTACCCATTACAAGATGATATTATGATACAGGGGAAAAAAAGTAAAAAAAGCGAAGAAGAGTTTGCCACATTTAATTGAGCATATAAAAAAGCAACGGGTGGAAAATTAACCTTGTAAAGATTCAAGGACCAACTCAAAATATAAAATTTTGGGGTATGCAATGGAATAGGCGGTTGCAAGAGATTCTTCCACAGGCTTAACAAAAGATTCAGAATTTGTCTATACCCCCAATAAGAAAGAGGCCCAAAAGTTTATAGGATTATTTGGATATTGGAGGTACTATATTCCTTACCTGGGACAAATTTTAAAACCTTTATATAAAGTTACTTGGAAGAAATAAGATTTCATTGGGAACTTGAGTAGAGTAAGGCTTTTGAAGAAACCAAGGATGCTATACAATTGGCCCTAGATGTATGGCCTATGCAAAATGGCCTTATGGAATTACAAACATCTGCACAGGATAATTACACAAACTGGAGTTTATGGGAAAAAAAAACAACAAAGTTGAAATGTGCTCTTGAGATTTTGATCTAGGAAACTCCTTTCAGCTGGAGTTCGATATATACCTTTTAAAAAGCAGTTGTTAGCTGCATATTGGGTTTTGGTAGAGACTGAACAAATGACTCTGGGTCATGAAGTGTTATTAAAGCTTGGAATCCCAATTACAAGCTGGGTAATGGGTACCCCAGCTTCTCACAGAATTGGACATGCATAAGAGGCTAGCATAATCAAATGGAAATGGTATATTCAAAATTGAGTGAAAACAGGCAAAAGTAGCATTTCTGCTCTCCATGAATCTATAGCAAACATAGATACTGAAGAGAATAATACATCCTCTGAACCAAAGCAACAGTTGGTAAAGTCCCTGGTGAATGGAATGAGGGATACAATGGATTAACTGAAGAACAAAACAAACATGCATGGTTTACTGATGGGACAGTGAAATATTTGGGTTGCAAAAGACTTTAGAAAGCAATGGTCTATAACCCATGTACTACATAGTCTTTGGAAAGCACTGGAATAGTAGGAAGTAGTTAATATGTTGATCTTATAGCAGTACATCAAGCCACCAAAACAGAACAAGGAGAACAGTGTCATATATTCATTGATTCATGGGTGGTATCTAATGGGTTAGCTACATGAATGCCCATCTGGAAAAATCAAAACTGGGAAATTCATGGTAAACAATTCTGGGGCAAAGAATTAAGGGAAGATATGTGAGACATGTCTTTAGTTATTAATTTGTCAGTTTTTCATGTAGATGTTTATGTGGCCCTCACGTCAGAACATGAGTACAACACATATGATTGATTGACTAGCAAAGATTGCTAGTCCATACCCCTGCACCAGTTGATGATCTGGTATTTGCAAAACGGTTCCATCAAACTGTGGGCCATTTAGAGGTCCAGGTCACACACCAATGAGCACAAAATTGAAGTACTGGCATCTCACATTCATTGTTAAAACAAGTAGCAGAGGAATGTCATATATGTCAATTGGAAAAGAAAAAAATCCTGTTCCTTGCATAGTAACTGGAGAAATAGCAAGGGGAAAGATCCCAGTCCTGATTTGACAAATACATTATATTGGTCCCCTGCCCCAAAATAAATGCTTCAAATTTATGTGTATTTCTGTTGACACTTATTCAGGCAAACTAGTGATTATCATTATAAGAATGAGATCTAGAAAAACACCTGCAAAACTCTACATCTTATAAGTCTATATTATAGAACCCAAATGCAGATTCAAAGTGGCAAAGGGTCACATTTCAAAGGTAATGAAATGAAGAGATGTTGTATATTAAACAATATAGAGTGGATATATAATATTCCATTTTATCTACAAGCATCTGTGTTAACTGAAAGAATTAATGAATCATTGAAAGAACAGTTAAGTTCTAATAATTCATATCAACATTGGAAGGATAATTTGTTCACACTTTTACGTAATTTCAATAATAGACCATTAGGAGGAAGTACACCTCTAACCAGAATGCTGACCCCAAATCTGAAAACTAGAAAACAACAAATGAATAAGATCCCAAACCTTGAGTATTGGCCTGTTGCAATGGCTACTCAGGTCAGTAGCCTAAGGGCCACCTTTAGGCTATATTCTCAGGAAGGACTAAAGAGACCAGAGGAGAGAGAAGCTTGTAGCAGCTGTGTTTATTGCATAATGGTGCTCTCCTTTTATACCCTAAAGGCAACCTTATTCAAACATGATCTCCTTGTGCACAGGGAATATGGTCCAATGGAGGAGGGCCAAACTGGTCATGTCATCTACTGCTCATCAATCCAGCGGTCTCATGAAAGACTTCCTTGCAAACCAGCAACTGGGCTGTGACCCTCAACACTTCTTTATCTCTCACCAGTACAGGGAGGCCTTGAGACCAAGAAGCTCCGAGGCAATTCCCTGATTTCCCATGGGACAAAGGTGCTTTTGATTTGCATTGACCTCTACAGCCAGTAAGGTCACATGTCCCAGCATCATATCCAGGAACACCTGGTTTGGGAAGATATGATTATCATTGTTTAGGGGACTTTTGGTTGGATAGAAAAGAAATAAGAAAAATCTCCACTGGAATATATATGAGAATCCCAAAAAATCATTTTGGACAGATATTGCCTAAATCAAGATCAGCAGCTTGAGGAATTCACATATTGCCTGGAGTGATAGATTCTAATTATCAAGGAGTAATTATTGTGACATTCCAAAATTTAGTCAAGAATCTATACACTTTTGTAAAAGTGATAGAATAGCTCAGGTGATTATTATTCCTTTTGAAACAATACCACTTGTGGAAACATACCCTCCTTCCAAAATAACTGTCAGAGGAAATTAAGGGTTGGTTCTAGTAACAGAATATAATTGGGAGCTAAAGTATAGGTAAAAAGGAAGCCAGATGATGTTCCAAAGGTTGTGGAAATCATAGCACCTGGGAAGCATAGTACTGTAACTGTTGTTTATTCAGGAAAAGATGATTACCAAGTTGTACCCTTAACTCATATATTCTACTGTAAGTGAGGCTGCAATACTGGGATCATGGAGTCCAGAAGCATGTCTGACTCTATAGCTACCCTGTTCCTGGTTATTGTCTTCTTATTTCTTCTTGGAAATTTTGTCTGTTCTCCTTGTGTGCTTGATTTGTTTCCTGCAGGCTTGGTACCCTCCACCTGTAGATGCCTGATCACTTAAGCTGGATACCATCCCCTGTCCACAAGGGTGACATATCACCCCTGGATCTGGCATTGACCACACTCCAGATTCTAGCTAAAGAACTGACCATTCAAATGGGACCTCTTGGGACAGGGGCAGCTCTATGTTCTATTTCAGTAGGCAGTAGCCATAGAAGAGACCTTCATCTCTTACGCCAATATTTTGGGTCCCATTTGTTCGAGGGGGAATGATGGGATGCTTGTGCTCAAGCGTCACCCTAAGATATTGTTTTCTGTGTATATTGTGTGTTCTCTCTTATATTACTATAAAGTTGTGTTGACACCAGTTGCCCCTAAACTCCCACTGACCTATGTAAGGGACATGAATGATCTTGGGGTTGAATGTAATGTAATGGTAATTTGAAGATCTTTCCTGTCCCTTAATAAGCCTAGGGGAATTTGAAGATTCCCTCTGCCCTTAATACGATAAATGTAATCACATGGAGCCTATGATGGGAGGAACTTGCAAAAAGGATAGAATGGGAAGGGTGGAGAAGGAAGGAGTAGAGAAGAGCACAAGCAGAGCTGGGAGCAACCAGAGTGGAGACAGAGCAGCAAGTGTGAGTGAGAGAGTACCATTTATGCTTAAGGGAGTCTGTTTTCTTTAGAAGGCCTGATGGAGGGAAAGCTTGGGGATGTTGGTGCTCACTACATTGGTTATGTGTACCAACTTCTTGGTTCCTTTCTGGTATTTAAATAAATGGTTTTGTTCTGTCTTCTGTGTGAAGAGTCTGCTATATTTTGTGATGCAGAACTACATCAATATGTTTATAGCCACCAAGGGTGATGTGAGTATAGCATTGGCATTACAGAAGATTGCGAAGGTCACCTGACAGGAAAAGGTACCAAATACTGAGATTTTCTCATGAAAAAAACTGCCAAGCATTCAATCTCTATTGTAGCGAATGTAACTCCTATGCACTTTTTGAATGTCAGATGTGTGCTTGCCAAAAAGACTATTTTATAGAGAACTCACAGAGGACAAGTGCTCACATGGTGATCAGAAAAAAAGCTATACAAGGACACTCTCAAGGTCTCTCTTAAGAACTTTGTAATTGATTTGTGACCTGGGAAAATTGGCATAGGACCTCCCCCCCCATACGGTGATCCCTTATCACAGAAGGTGCTGAGCTCTATGAAGAAAGCATTATTGATGTAACTAAAAAGAAATACAAGATCACTAAATTTAGAGAATGCACCAAAATGTTCACTTGACCTATTCTTGCCTGACCTGTGGCAGAGCATTCTAAGATCATATTAGTCTGATCAGCAGCCATTGGGTACACTGTACTTTGACTCTAACATAGTGATATCATTTTGATTCTCTTCGAGAACAAAGGAAAACAGCAACCAACCAACCAGCCAACCAATCATCATTTATTAGTGGGTGTCATTTATCTATTCTATTTCACGGATATGCCACTTTATATCTCAGCCAGTAACAGATTATTTCAATGACTACCACTTTGGAATAAAGTTTGAAATCTAAAATGACTAGTATGCCTTCCTTCACATTTTCTTTCATTCTCTTGATATTCTTGATCTTTTGTTTTTTCCCAATGTATTTTGTTACTCTCATGGGTTCACACCATGAGAATGGTTCTCTTTTTCTACAGAATTCACTATTTTCCTTTATATCCTGGCCTGTCTCCCTAGGCCTGTACAAAGATAGAGGTTTGTGGAGGGCAAAGCACTCTAGTAACTTTTGCCAACAAAACCCCAAATGGGGTCATGAAGAGTCAGAAAAAATGGAAGTGAATGAAGAATGAAAATAATAGTACATTATAATTTTATGTGACTGTTACCTTTTTACATCTGCTAAGTGCGATTCCTGGTTCTCAGGTTTTTCTAGAGATGGTGAAGTCTTCTAAATGCCTAGAGAGTATTTTTTCTAAAGTTATTCTGTGGTTCAGGATTTATATATCTCTATGAACCTAAGAAGCTGGAGAAAGAAGTCTTCACTGAATAGCTTTGGGGAGGATCTCACTCTATAATTCTTTGGCTTGACTCTGCCTACCCTGAGTTAGACCATTTATAATGTTATGTATGCTCTAGTATGGACTGTCCATGAAATTTTCCTGATGAAATGAGAGCGAGGAACAATGGGAGAAGAAGACAGCTGGATGCTTTACCCAAAGCAGGTAAAATTTCCCTAAAAGTAGTTGTCTATTTCTAATTGTTGAGACCCTGCCTGTTCAGTCTGAGCTTCTTTAACAAAATCCCTAATTTAGGAATGACCTCAGACCCTATCTAGTCCATCATGTATTTGGACAGGGATCCTTTCTTAAAGAACCCTGACAAGGGTTCACAGTAGGCATTAATCCAAGCCCCCTGGTGTGGGAGTGAGGGCAGGGGTTTTGTGGGTAGTAAAATTCTGGTAACAATAGTACTTATCTCACAGAATTGTCGTGAAATTGAATTTGATAAAATATGTAACATACTTTATAAACCTTAAGGCATTAGGTAAATGCAAGCTAGTATTATTACCAGATTGAGCTACTGATTAACAGGATGGATTAGGTAAGTCAATTTATTATAGATTTCTTTTCTCTAAAAGCACATATGATGAACTAGATTTTTAGGTTATATATGGTTCTGAATCCCATGACCCTAGGATTCTGGAGAAAACTGCATTCCCAGAGCATGTTATTAGGGTAAGATAACAGGTTATGGGGGTCAGTAAAACTAGGAACTGTAGATGGTGATCCTTTTCAGGCACCAGTTGAAATCTCTGTTGCCCCATTTTCTTCCTTCAATCTCTGTGATTTTTTTTGATACTGAGCATCAAAGTAGACTGGATTTGTTAATTCATCCTAGGATAAGATGGATCCTGCTTCAGAAATCAGCAGACGGTACAGCCAGTAGTCCAGTAGACTCTCAGTGCATCTGCCCTCTCCGAAGCTTTTTATCTTGTTTATTCACCTAAAACTTTCTCTGATGCAACATCTGCAACCTCAGTGATTCTGCAGCTCCCTGGGTCATGCAGAAATCTCTGCGTGCATTTTCCTGCCCAGTACACTTTATTGTTAACAAAGCCAGAGATTACAAAACATGCTTTTTCCACTTATGTTTTTGCCTTGGATGCAGGGACACAGCTGGGGATTCCGTAGGCAGGAGTGGTCTCCAAAACTCCTCATGGACCTGTATGTCTCTGTGGACACTGTCAGTGACTAACCACAAGATCACTGAGAGAATACAGTTAAAGGGACAGGGAAGCCTTATAATCACTTTCTTACTCTCACATCACTGTGCTTGTCCTTGATGTGGACACAGCTAATGTCCCTTTATTTTTCCTCAGGTGTAGAGATAGGTCATGAACTGAACATCTACCCCAGATCAAAACAGTGCATCTCCAGGAGTTTTCTCTGAAGAACAAGCCTAGAATGTTGGATTGTTCTCTAGTTCTGGTAGCCCTTTGGCCCCTGCCAGGCTTGGGGCTTTATCTAATGTTCAGGGATTTGTGGTCTTCTGTTCAGAGAAAGATTTCTCTCTTGCTTTATGTCCTGCTCTTTTCACTGCTGTTGAAGTTTCTAACCTCTGAGAACAGGGCAGAGGAGTCACCCTGCTTCCCACAAATCAGCCCTAGTCTTGTCAGACATGGGAATCTTGAAATTGGGACTTTTCTCCCCATGTATTGAGTTGAAGTGAGCAGTGACACAGGAGCAGGACTCTTTGGAAGTAAACCTGACACAGACTGTTGGAATTATAAATAAGTGCCTGCCTGTCTGAGTCTCAGAGAGGGCTAATGATTCCAAACAGGCTTTTACGGAACGGGAAGAAAGGAAGATGGACCTCTGACTGATGATCTGAGGGTCTCTTTTCACTTTTGTTGCTCATGGTCAGTTTCTGTCCATTGGATTTTCTTTCAGACCTATAGAGTGAAAGGCTCTTTTTCTGTCTACCTGGCACTGTCTTCTATCTCTTCTGTTTATGTGTCTCTGTGTGTATTTACAGCCGTCTTTGTGTGGCTTTTTCTTCTCTCACTGATCTTGATGCAATGGAGATCTCTGGAGCTTTGTCTTAACTGTACTCTTGTGAACAAACCCAATAAATTCAAGAGCCCAGTACCTAGCGACACAACCTCAAATATAAATGATTAGTATTTTTACTAGAGAAATTGGATTTAGACCTAAACATACACAAACACACACACACACACACACATGCATGCACACATGCAAGTGCGCACACACACACACACACACACATGTTCCATCTACTGATATCTATGCCCAATGTCACTGCAAGGTCCCTGCAAGCCATAGGCATGACAAGGAATTTGCAGCAATGCTTTTGGAAGATGAAGAATGGGATTTGGAGGATGAACATGTTGACCTCTTCTGTATGTGTCTGTGTCTGCATATATCTATTACTTTTGAATTCTTTCTGCATTTTCCTCACCTTGGTGCCTTTCTTTTCCATCTTACATATGTTTATCTATCTCTCTTGGTCTAAAACAAGGAAATATTTTGATGATTGCTTCTATTTCTTGAATATTTTAAGTCATCCCCAATTCTTTTCTATTCTGTGATTGTCTACCACCTAGGCCAAGTGGATGGTAGTTGGCAAGAGACAGGTAAACACCCTATCAGCCTATGTGTAACTTTGGGGGAAAGGCCATTGTGAATCAAATATCCTCATTGGTTTCTATGTAGCTTTGGGCCAGCTTTTCCTTGAGAATTGTGTTCCTTCATGTGTACAGAAAAATTGGGTTCTTTTCTCCCTTATTCTAATTGTAGCAAGTGTGGATGAAGAAATAATAAATAAAAGACTTCAAATTCTCAGAAAACAGGCAGTTAATAGAGGGAAAGTCAGTTTGGCCATTAATGACAGAGTAAATGAGAAGGTCTGAAGATTCCCCCTGTGTTTGGCTGCCACATTCTGGAATCCAGGTCTGAATTACATTAAAGATGAGAGCTTCTGGAGAAATATTTCTGGATTGCTAACTTGGAGTTTAATTTTGGAGCTTATTGACATGAATATGAAATCTGTGTGGCTCTATGTTTGAGACTGGTTGAATACATTCTTAATAGTTTTTGACTCCTTTTTTGGCTTTGGACTTTTTTCCATAAAAGGGAAAAGGTGAAGAGAAATGATGGGGCAGAGTGAACCCTCCAGATCTTGACCCTGATTCCCTCAGACAGCACCTACTTGCAGATTCTGTGGCTACAAATTTGGAATGCTTTGCTTCCCTCAAAGATGATTCTGTGACCTTGTTCACTGATTTTTTTCTCCTTGATATCCTCATTTTCACCCATGAAAATCCCCATTCTTCCAGGGCTATGGACTACTTCACGTAGTGTTCTGATAGGAACTTGCCTCCCCTGCTCAGCATTCTTAACTTTCTCTGTACTGTCACAAGTCAAATAATTGCCACTGCCTTTTGTGATGGGTTTGTGAGCCTATCATGCTTCCCTTGACTGTATCCTAGGCATTGATCCTAGGGTACGATTTTTTTAAGTTATAGAAATGTACCCTGGCCAGGTATTGTGCTAACACAGTCAGGAACGTTCAGAATATCAACCAGGACAGCAATATCCCTTATCTCTCACTTTTATTACTAGAGAAAAGTTATGCTGTTTGAATAGCACATCTAGACACAGGCATGGTGTCAAGCAATAGGAGGGGCCAGTGCTTCTGAGGCACCAGCTTCCCAATTCATCTCATGTTCTCTATTTTCCCTAAGTCAGAAAAATTGAGAAAGCAGTGCAGATACTGCATTGTCAGTCACCTATGCTTTTAAGAAGCAAACTCTACAAGAACTGGAATGCCTGGAAGGTATAGCAGCATTGGAAAGAATAAAAGGAAGCAGAAATAGAGAAACTATAGGTTGGAACATTTTTGTGGGTGCTCAGGGAGATGTTCACAAAGTTACAGGGTGAGAAAGGAGAAGAGACACACTTTAATCTTCTGGGGTCTTGGATAGAGTCAGTTTTCTGAGTGTAAAAAGTGATTGCGTTACACAGGGGTATTGTTAGGGACAAGTAGAGTCAGTCTTTGAAAGCAGAGACCATGGAAGATCATTCCTGAGTGTGGGTTAAGGTTCATTACTGGTGCTGACTAAAGCTTGTTGAAAGCTGTAGGAAATAATGAAAGAGTTGATATTCACACCCAGACTCCAGAAGAGAACATGGCTGGTAGCCAATCCTTTTATTCTTGATCTTGCAGAATGACTGAGAATTATTTTTACTTTTTTCAACTTTCCAGGAAATCTTCATTCATCTCTTATGGAAAACTACTATTTTTCTTAGAGGAAGCATTATAGTGGAGATTCCTTGTGAGAACATGTTAGGTTACATGACTTCTGGGTTGTTATCAAAATCACAAACTCTGTGATTCTGAAATGGCAGGTATTCATTATTTCTTTGTTGAATGAATGAATTAGTGAGTGAATGATTCTGTGAGTAAATGGGTGACTCAGGCAGTCAGAGTCATACTAGTAACTTAAAGACATTAGTCCTTGATATTCCAATCACAAGAGTTTGGTAGTATAGGAACAAGGGAGGTTGTTATTAATATAACCAAAATTAGCTACAGGCCACAGGTTTAATCATCACATGGCTGGTACACTCTTCTTCCTTTAACAACTTCTTTTTGCAGGCTTTGATAATAGTTCCCAATTCTCTCCAATTTAGGTGGTTATACAAGAATTATCAACAAGCCCTGGCCCTAATGTTTGCTGTTGAGGAGATCAACAAAAACCCTAATCTGTTGCCCAATGTGACTCTAGGATTCCACCTCTACAACACCTACCACAGTGATGAGAAAACCTTGGAGAGTTCCCTGAAGTAGCTGTCTGGGCAGGGCGGGCTTTTCCCTAACTACAGCTGCTGGGAAAAGGACAAATCTGTGGCTGTCATTGGAGGAGCCACATCAGCTCTCTCTGTCCAGATGGCGACCCTGCTAGAGCTTTATAAGTATCCTCAGGTGGGTAATATTGACCATGACAAGCTGAAACTTCATCAGACCCTTGAGAGGAAGCAGAGTGAGGAAACCCAAGTTTAAAAAAGCTACTTCTGCTCCATATTGGCTGTTTGACCCTGGCCAATCGCCTTAACTTCTCAGTACTCTAAGCTAATTTCAGAGACTATAAATTTCAGGGAAAGTGGTAACCTGCACTTGGTAAAAGTTGTATCTTGCCTGGAAATTCCTACACCAATGATATCATCAGCATAGTTTTGAAAACCTACACATGAAAAAAAATGGGCCTACCCTTGAGCACTGTGCCCCCTTTATTATCAAAGATGTAGTTAGTATAGCCCAACTTCTATCACATGAAGGAATCTCAGAGATTTTGTGGAAGTAATTTCCCATCATCCAGAGAAAGTCCCTGAGCATCAGGGAGATGACAAGGCTTTCCCAAAGTCTCAAATTTAATTGATGGGACTATAACTCATATGTTTTTAACATATAACCCATATGTTCATTACTCTCAGTACTATATAACATTATCTGTGTTTCCTCCTCATGTGATATGTTGTCTCTGAATATTACTATCAGTTTACTTTTCCCAAAGAATATCTCTTTCAATAAAAGGAATAGAAAGCACTGGTGTGGAAGGTGCAGGCTCTGGGCAACGATGATGAGGGTGTTTTTTGATTGCTGGAGAGGGGAATGGAAGGGCACTTTAATGAGGTGAGCTAATCACTAAAAAAAGAGCTTGCTAATACAAATCTCTGCTCTCCCTCAAACTGTTGAATGCATGACAATATAAATGCCTGAAGTCATAGAGGTGATTTATCTTCTTAAAGTCTACTTTGGCTTTCACTTCAATGACCAATGGCTGTTACAGTTACTCTAGGCTACACTGAAGGAATGTGATGCAAACTTAACTCTCACAGCAAAATGAAAGATTTTCTATGCATCCTCTCAAAAACTCCCCTGACTCAGAGAAATCTACTTAGTCTAGATAGGGAGAGAGATGAAAGAAGCTTTTTTAAATTTCTACATAGAATGCTTGATGGGTACTAAAAGAAGACTGAACTGTTAGTTAAATATGAAAATGTTAAAGCCAACTAAAAGAAGGATGACGTAGCGAACTTTCAGAAATATACAAGTATCCCAAAGGAGTTACTGAAGTACATGCAGCCATGACACAGTCTAAAATGAATAACTTTCCAAAACTGTATAATCATCCTCTGCCACCATGGTTGGCCAATGCCAACTATTAGAGGTCTCCTACATTTCAAAATAATTTTTATTTACAAAGTAAGTTTTGTATGAATTTTTCTCCTGGTTATGTTTACTTCATTTGCTACCAATTCATACAAATCTTATAGCACAACTTGTTCAGTCATTCCCCAACTGTTAGGCATCCCCACAGTGTATAATTTGTGACCACCACAAAGAGCTCCTATAAACATTTTTGTACATGTGTGTCATTATCCCATTTTTGTGATCTCCTTGGGATAGAACCTTGTAAGTGGTATTGCTGGATCAGAGGATATTCACAATATTATAACCCATTGGGCATAGTTCCAAATTACTCCCCAGAATGGTTGGAAATATTCTCCAACATTTATCATTTTCCTGTTTTATCATATTAGCCAAGCAGATAAGTGTGAGGTGGTGTCTCAGTTATTCTAATTTACATTTGTCTAATCAATAGTGATTTAGACTTTTTTCATAGGACTATAGAAAATAGCTTTAGGGGAAGTTACAGAGCACAGTGAATCAGATCACTGGCCCTGGAGTCAGGAGGACCACTCAAATACAGCCTAAGACATTTGACACACTTACTAGCTGTGTGATCTTGGGCAAGTCACTTAAACCCAAATGCCTTCCCCCCCCTCACAAAAAAAGATAACTTTAATTTTTCATCTGAAAAGTACCTGTTGACAAGTTTTAACCATTTATCAATTGGGAAATGACTTGTATTCTTATAAATTTGACTCCATTCTCTTTATGTTTTAAAATTGAGTTCTTTATCAGAGACACTGGCTATAAAACTGCTTCCCAGGTTTCTGCTTCCCTTCTAATCTTGGTTGCATTGTCCTTATTTGTGCAAAACTTTTTTAATTTAATGTTTTCAAAATTATCCTTTTTTGTATTTCAAAATGTTCTCTATCTCTTGTTTGGTCATTAATTGTTCCATTCTCCAGAGATCTGACAGGTAAATTATTCTTTGTTCTACTGATTTCTTTATGATATCACACTTTATGTCCAAATCATGTACCCATTTTTGATCTTATCTTTGGTATGTAGTGTAAGTTGTTGGTCTGTACCTGGTTTCTGTCATACTATTTTCCAATTTTCCCAGTTATTTTTGTCAAATCAGGAGTTCTTGTATCACAAGCTGGAATCTTTGGGTTTATCAAATAGTAGATTACTATAGTAATTAACTATTGTGTTTATTATTCCAATGATCCACCACTCTATTCCTTAGCCAGTGCCATGTTTTGATGATTTCTCCTTCATAATACAGTTTTAAGACCTTTTATGACCAAGCCACATTCCATTGCATTTCTTTTCCTTAATTCCTTTGATATTCTGGACTTTCTGTTCTTTCATAAGAATATTTTTATGAATTTTTCCAGCTTTATAAAATAATGTTTTGGTAGTTTGATTGATATGACACTAAAGAAGTAAATTATTTTAGGTAAAAATCATTGTTTTTATTATGTAAGCTTAGCCTATCCATAAGCAACTGATAATTTTCCAATTATTTAATGTGACTTTATTTGTGTGAAAAACGTTTTGTAATTTTGTTCATATAGTACTTGGGTTTGTCTTGCTAGACTCCCAAATATTTTATATTGTCTATAGTAGCTTTAAATGGAATTCATCATTCTATCTCCTGCTGTTGGGCTTTGTCAGTAACATATAGAAATGCCAATGATTTATGTGTACTCATTTTATATCCTGCAACTTTGCTAAAGTTCTTTATTATTTCAACTACTTTTTTACTTGATTCTTTAGGTATATCATTATATCATCTGCAAAGAGTAATGGCTTTATTTATTCTTTTCCTATTCTAATTCCTTCAATTTCTTTTTCTTGTCTCATTGCTAAAGCTCAACTTTCAAGTGCAAAATTGAATAACAGTGGTGATAATGGACATCCTTGTTTCACCCCTGATCTTTTTGGAAATGCATCTAGTTTATCTTTATTACAAATATTATGGTTTTAGATAGAAGCTCCTTATCATTATAAGAAAGGCTCCATTTATATTTATGTTCTCCAGTGATTTTAAAAGAAATGGGTTTTGTATTTTGTTAAAAGCTTTTTCTGCATCTATTGAGATAGTTACATGATTTCTATTATTTGTTATGATATGGTCAATTATGCTGATTAATTTTCCTAATATTGAATCATACCTTTATTTCTAGTACAAATCCCACTTGGTCATAGTAGATTGTCCTCATGATAAATTGCTGTAATCTCTTTGATAGCATTTTATTTAATTTTTTTGCATCAATACTTGTTAGGGAAATTGGTGCATAATTCCCTTTCTCCATTTTGGCTCTTCCAAGTTTAGGTATCATCACCATATTTGTATAAAAAGTATTTGGTAGGACTCCTTGCTTGCCTATTTTTCCATTTAGTTTATGTATTATTGTAATTAATTGTTCTTTGGTAGAATTCACTTGCAAATCCATCTGACTCTGGAGACTTATTCTTAGTGAGTGCATTAACAGCTTGTTCTATTTCTTTTTCTGAAATGCGGTTATTTAAGTATTTCACATTTTTCCCTATTAATCTGGGCAAATTATATCTTTGTAACTATGCATTTGTTTCAGTAAGATTGTTAGATTTCTTGGTATACAATTGGGCAAATTAGCTTCCAACTATTGTTTTGATTTCCTCTTCATTGGTGGTGAGTTCAAACTTCATTTTTCTCAAGGTATTTTTTAAATCAAATTAAATAAAATTTGTTTATCTTTTCATAAATCAGTTCTTAGTGTTATTTATTAGTTCAATAGTGTTCTTTATTTCAATTTTATTGATATCTACTTTGATTTTGAGAATTTCTAATTTGGTAATTAAGTAGGAATTTTTAACTTGTTCTTTTTCTAACATTCTTTGGGCTCTTCTTTTTTCTATTTTATTCATATAAACATTCAGAGATATGAAACTCCCTCTAAAAACTGCATCACATTAGTTTTGTTATGTTGACTAATTATTGTCATTCTCTTGAATGAAGCAACTGAGTGTTTCTATAATTTGGTGTTTGACCCACTTATTCTTTAGGATTAGATTACTTAGTTTCCAATTAATGTTTAATCTATCTTTCCACAGCCCTTTATTACAATATAATGTTTATGGCATCATCATATGAAAATAATGCATTCAATATTTCATCTTTTCTGCATCAGATTGTGTGAGTTTCATGTCTTAGTACTTGGTCAGTTTTTGTTTAGGTGCCCTGTACGACTGAGAAAAATGTATATGCCTTTTTAACCTTATTCAGTTTTTTCCAGAGGTCTACTATATCTAACTACTCTAAGATTTTTTAAACCTCCTACAATGCCATGCACCAGCAGATTCCCAAAAGAATGCTACTGTGAACAGCTTTTAAGGTTCAGATTACACAGTATAGTGAACACTCTGTTTATTCCATTACAAATCGAGGAAAACATTCACAATATATCACAATATAATATTCACAACATTACATCTTATCACAGAAAATCACAATATAGTGTTCACAACAGTTCAGCATTAGAATGGCCACACAGTTTTCACTACAGTGGTCACAATGTTTATTTATTTATTTTATATGCTTTCTTTCTTTTAATTTTTTTTATTTATTTTCTTGTTTACATCATTCATTTCCACGAGATTTTGAGTTACAAATTTTCTCCCTGTCTTTCCCCTAGCCCCAACCACAAAACAGCAATACCACTGTAAAGCCCCTCCCCGATCTGCTCTCTTTTATGCTCCTCCAACACCCCTCTAACTTTTTGGTAGGGCAGGGAGGGTATCGCTATCTCAGTCCCTGTATATCTTAATTTCCAGTTGCATGTATTGTAAAGCTTTAAATTCTAGATTCTTTCAGTTCCTCCCTTGTGACCCACCCCCACTAGAAGGACAAGCAATTCAATACAGGCTGTACATGTGTAATTATGCAGGACATCTCCACAGTGGACATAATGTGAGAAGTTGATTATATGCCCCTCAGTCCTATCTCACCCCCTTTTATTCTGTTCTCTACCCTGTCTCTCTCCCTTTACTGAAGTGTGTGCTTTCAGCAACCTTCCCCCAGACCCTGGCATGCCCTCCCCTCCATCATTCCACATCTCATCCCCATGCTCCCTAGTCTCCTGTGTGTCAAGATACCCAGTTTAGAGTTTATGTTGTTGCTTCCCTAAGCCAAATTCAATGAGAGTAAATGAAAGTGAAGTTGTAACAGTTATCCCTTGCCTCTTCTATGTGGGACGATTAACCCCATATTCTCTCTGCCTGTCTCCTCTCATTCCAGTCCTCTCCCATCTCAGAATTTCACTTTTTAAAGTATCATCCCTTTGTATTCAATTGATCCTGTACCCTCTATATACACATATACACACATGCTCAAATATGTAATCATACACATATATAGCCTCCAATATAGACATATGTGTAGGTATACATATACATACATAAATACATACCTATATCTATATATGCATTTGTATTCCCTTCACCTATCCTCATACTAAGAAAACTTTCATAAGTTGGTGTTATCATTTTTCCATATTGTCATGTAAATAGTTCAACTTTTATAAATTCCTTATGATTTCTTTCCCATGTTTACCTTCTCATGCTTCTTGTGTTTGAATGTCAAATTTTCTGTTCAGATCTGTTTTTTTTTTCAGCAAGAATGCTTGAAAGTCCCCCACCTCAAGGAATGACCATATTTTCCCCTGAAATATTATACTAAATTTTGCTCGGTAGGTGATTCGTGGTTTTAATCTCAGCTCCTTTGACTTCCAAAATATCATATTCCAGCCCCTTTGATCCCTAAGTGTAGAAGCTGCCAGATCCTGGGTTATCCTAATTGTGTTTCCATAGTATTCAAATTGTTTTCTCTTGGAAGTCTGTAATATTTTCTCCTTGATTTGGGGATTCTGAATGCAGCTATAACATTTCAGGGAGTGTTCTTTTGTGGATCTTTTTCAAGAGGTGATCAGTGAATTCTTTCAAGTTCTTTTGCCCTCTGATTCTAAATCATCAGGGCAAATTTCCTTGAGAATTTCTTCAAGGATGCTTTCCAAGTTCTTTTCTGATCATGGCTTTCAGGTAGATCAATAATTTTCAAATTGTCTCTCCTGGATCTATTTTCCAGGTCAGTGTTTTTTCAAGGAGATATTTCACATTGCTTTCTATTTTTTATTTGTTTTTAACTGTTTAATAGTATCTTGGCTTCTCAGAAAGTCATTAGCTTCCACTTGCTCCACTCTAATTCTGAAGAAATTATTCTCTTCAGAATGCTTTTGAGATTCTTTTTTCCATCTGGCAAATTCGACTTTTTAAGGCATTCTTCTCCTCATTGGCTTTTTGGGCCTCTTTTGCCATTTGAGTTAATTTGTTCTTTAAGGTGTTGTTTTCTTCCATCATGTTCTTGACTCTCTTTTCCTTGGATCATTCTCATTTCTCTTCCCAATTTTTCCTCCCACTTATCTTATTTGGTTTTCAAAGTCATTTTTAAGTTGATCTATGGCTTCTAGGCAATCTTCATGTTTCTTGGAAGCATTTGGTGTGGGAGTTCTGACTGTGTTGTCTTCCTCCCATTCCATGCTTTGATCCTTTTTGTCCACAAAAAAGGATTCTAGAGTTTTATTGCTGTTCTTACTTTGCTTCCTTTTCCTCATGTTGGGCAGTCAATTAATTACTTGATTTTTTAGCTCTGTGGAAGTCTTCTTCCCAAGGGGAAAGCTCTGTCTCAAATCGCTGTGATTTTCACAGGTGCCAGAACTGTTAAGGGGGTGCTGCAGCCCCCACTAGCTTTGGCTCACTGAAAGAGCATCCCAGGACCACCACCAAGACCATATTCTGGATCCAGGCAATTCAATGCAAGAGTCCTTGGCGCTGATCAATCACCTTGGCCCCCCTTCAAACTGCAGGCCTGAAGTTCTGAAGCATCCCAGTGGAGTCAGTTGCTGCTTGGAGCCATTCCTGCCACTACTACTGCTTCCTTACCCTGTGGGCAGTTTGGGCAGACTGCTTTTCTCCCCCATATTTATCTAAATACCACTGACCTTTTTCTTAGCCTTATTTTTCCTGGCTTGATAAATGTGGAAACTGCCAAAGTCCTACCTATCCACTCTCCTGGAGACTCCAGCTCTGGCTCCCCCTGCCACCCTGGGGCCACACTGTGGTTTCAGGTTGGGCTGGATTCAGCTCCCAGCCTGATGTGGTGAGTCCCACCTGCCAAACTGGATTCAGCGAGAGATGTGTTTTCTGTATTTTTGTGAGTTTTGCAGCCCTAAAATTTGATCAGAATCATATTTTATGGGCATTTAAGGTGGCTGTGTGGGAGCTGCTTCTACACCACCATATTGGCTCTGCCCCTTCCTATTGTGGCCACAATATTTAGAACAAAGGACAAAAGAATAATCATCTGGTTTCCCTAAGGGGGAAACCCTCCTTTGTTAATCATTCAGTCAATTCACAATATAATAATCAAACTTCCATTCATGGGGCAACCATTAACTTAATCATTCAATCAATTCATAAAACAATAATCAATCTTCCACTCATGAGGCAACCCTTAACTTAATCAGTTGCAATACAATAATCAAACTTCCACTCATGGGGCAAACATTAACTTAATCAGTCACAATACAATAATCAAACCTCCACTTGTGGGGCAACCATTAACTTAATCAGTCTCTATTCTAGATTCACAATTACTAAATATCATTAATCACTAGTACAGTTATTAGGAAAACCTCACAAACCCTCCACCCCTTAGTGTCCAGCCAACCTCAGTTTCATCCAAGGGGAGGCCTTTTCTTCATCTTGACTCTGGGTGGTCTCTCTGATTCCCTGGATCCCCTTCCATGGTCTCAGCTCCCTCCTGAATCCACCTAACAGTTACCTGGATTCAGAAGCAGACAGCTGCCATGTTCTCATCCAGTCCTCAGAGGTAGACAGCTCCCAGGTCCTTGTCCAGTCCTCAGGGCAGTCCCTAAAACATACTGAAGTTCACAGGGTCCAGCACATCCCAAACCCTTCACCACTTCTCTTGCCTGGCAGTCAAGGATCAGCTTGGCCATGAACAAACAAAGTCTTATCCTGGTCATGCTTTTTCAGTCCTCTAGCAGTTCAGCTGTCCCTAGGACCCAGAAGGAATATCAGCCTTCTGTTTGGCCTTCACTAGACTCTGGTCTCAGGAAAACTCCATGGGTTCGAGATGCTGGGAGAGAATCTCTCTCTCTCTCTCTCTCTCTCTCTCTCTCTCTCTCTCTCTCTCTCTCTCAAGAAAACCCCAACTCACTTCTTCAGTCCAGCAGCCCAGCTCCCAGATGCTGAGACAATCCTGCTTCTTCCAACATGAGAATTCCAATTCTGTCTCTTTGTCTCTGAAATTCTTGCTTATATACATGCACTGGCCTCCTGTCTCAACCAATCCCCTTCTTCCACCTCAACAGGGGAGTTCATGACCTCTTAACAGTAGGACAGGGCTCACACCTTCTATACTTATCCTTAAGTTACTAAGTGCTAAGTATCTGCAAAACTAATTGCTGTTACACCTCCTTAACTTCATTCTTGTTTATTTTCTGCTTAGATTTATCTAATTTAAAAGGGGGACATTGTGGTCCCCCATGAGCATGGTTTTGCTGTCTACTTCTTCCTGTAACTCCCTTAACTCCCCCCAAAATCTGGATTCTATACCAATTGGTGCATATGTATTTAGTACTGATATCACTTCATTCTCTACAGTACCTTTTAGTGGGGTGTAGTTTCCTACCTTATCTCTTTTAATTAGCTCTCATTTTGTTTTTACTTTGTCTGATATCAGGATTCTACCCCTGGAGAATAAATGGGGCAAACCAAAATGGCGGTGCAGAAGAAGGAAAACTCCACAACTCCCTGAAAGCCACTTCAAATACCCATAGAATATGACTGTAAACCAATTTTAGGGCTCCAGAACTCAAAAAAGTACAGAAAAACACATCTCCCACTAAAAGCAGCTCAGCAGGCAGGACAGGAATAGTTCATCACAGCCGCTGGCAGCCAAAACCAGCTTGGGCTGAAACTGCGACTTACCCTTGGGGTAGCTGAGACAAGCCACAGCTGGAGCCTTAAGGAGAGTGGATCAATGGCAGTTGTGGTGATTTCCAGAATTATCAAGCCATAAGAAATAATGACTAAGTGCAAGGTTAGTAGAACTCCACAAACTTCAGGGGAGAGGGTCTGGCCAAACTGCCCCCAGGGCAAGAAAGCAGCAAAAGCAGCACAGCTGTCTCCACATGGCTGCTTCAGAAGCTCCAAGCCTGCAAACTTCAGGGGGGCCAAGGATCTAAGTGTTCTTGCCTTAACCGGCCTGGATCAGAATTGTGTGCATTTTCAATGAGCCAAAGGTGGTGGGGGCTGCAGTGGTCTCCTAATAGCTCTGGCAGCTGTGAAAACCCCAGTGATTTGGGACAGAGCTTTCTCCTCTGGAAGCAGTTCTACAGAGCTAAAAAGTTAAGTAATGGACTGGCAACACGATCAGGCAAAGGAAGCAAAGAAGCGTAATCCAACTTTAGATTCCTTTTCTGGGGACAAAAAAGATCAAAGCATGGAATCGGAGGAAGACAACACAGTCAGAATTCCCACACCAAAATCTTCCAAGAAAAATGTAGACTGGTTGCAAACCACAGATCAGCTTAAGAAGGACTTTGAAAACCAAATAAGAGAAGTGGAGGAAACATTGGGAAGAGAAATGAGAGTGATGCAAGAAAATCATGAAAAGAGTGTCAACAACCTGACTGAAGAAAATAACACCTTAAAAATAGATTAAGTCGAATGGCAAAAGAGGCCTAAAAAGCCAATGAGGAGAAGAATGCCTTAAAAAGGCGAATTTGTCACATGGAAAAATAATCTCAAAAGCTTTCTGAAAAGAATAACTCCTTCAGAATTAGACTGAAGGAAATGGAAGAAAATGACTTAATGAGGAATAAGATACTATTAACCAGATTCAAACAAATGAAAAACAGAAGGCAGTGTGAAATATCTCCTTGAAAAAAACCACTGACTTGGAAAATAGACCCAGGAGAGAAAATTTAAAAATTATAGGAGTACCTGAAAGCCATAATCCAATAAAAGAACCTAGAAAGCATCCCTCAAGAAATTCTCAAGGAAAATTGCCATGATATTTTAGAACCAGAGTGCAAAATAGAACTTGAAAGAATTCACCAGTCACCTTTCGAAAAAGATCCCCAAAAGAAAACCCCTAGTAATGTTATAGCCAGGTTCCCAAGCTTCTAGATCAAGGAGAACATATTGCAAGCTGCCAAGAAGAAGCAATTTGAATTCTGTGGAAACACAATCAGGATAACTCAAGATCTATCAGCTTCTTCATTGAGGGATAGAAGGGCCTGGAATATGATATTTTGGAGATCAAGGGAGCTAGGATTAAAACCAAGAATCACCTACCTAGCAAAACTGAGTATTATGTTCCAGGGGAAAATATGGTCATTCAATCAGGTGGAGGACTTTCAAACATCCTTGCTGAAAAAATGAGAACTTAAAAGAAAATTTGACATTCAAATACAAGAAGCATGAAAAGGTAAACATGGGGAAAAAAATCATAAAGAACTTATCAAAGCTCAACTATTTACATGCCAACATGGAAAAACGAAAATTGTAACTTATGGAAGTTTTTTCAGTATGAGGATAGATGAAGGGAATACAAATGTACATAATATACATATATGTGAGTATGTATATATGTATATATGCATACACACGTATATATACTCTATATGGGAGGGTATATATATGTGTATAAATACATATCTGAGTATGTGTGTATATATGTGTACATAGAGGGCACAGGATCAATTGAATAGGAAGGGATAATACTTTAAAAGGTGAAATTCTGAGAAGGGAGAGGAATAGAATGAGAGGAGACAGGGAGAAACAGAATGGGATTTTTCATCTCATATAGAAGAGACAAGGGATAACTGTTACAATGGAGGGGAAGAACAGGAAGGCAAAACGGAAAGGGTCAACTTTACTTTCATTGAATTTGGTTTAGGGAAGGAATGACATAAACTCTAAACTGTTTATCTTGCCACACAGGACAGTAGGGGGAATGGGGATGATGGAGGGGAGGGGAGGGTAGTGTTGCACACTAAGCACACACTTCTGTAAAGGGACAGGAACAGGGTAGAGAATATAAAAAGGGGGGAGCAGGATAGGAAGGAGGGACATATAATCAGTCTCTCACAATATGTCCATTGTGGAGATATTCTGAGCAACTACACATGTACAGCCTGTATTGAATTGCTTGTCTTTCCAGTGGGGGTGGGTGATGAGGAAGGAAGGGAAAGACTCTAGAATTTAAAGTTCTATAATCAAATGTAATATGTGTGTGTGCCTGTGTGTGTATGTGTTTATTAACTACATGCAACTGAGAATTAAGATATACAGGCACTGTGGTAGGAGATCCATCTTGCCTCACTGGAAAGTCAGAGGAGCAATGGGGGAGGACATAGGAGAATAGATTGGGGAGGGGTTATACAGTCAGATGGCTATTTTGGGGTTGTGGGTGGGGGAAAGATGGGGAGGAAATTTGTAACTCAAAATCTTGTGGAAATGAATGATGTAAACAAGAAAATAAATAAATGAATTTTTTTAAAAAAGTATTTCTACCCCTGCATTTTTTTCCTTTTCCTTTATTTAGCTAAAGCATAATATATTCTACTCCGGCCTTTACTCTTTGTGTATTTCTCTGCTTCAAATGTGTTTTGTTATCAAGCCAATTATAAGCAGTTCTCCTGGAGAGTGCTGCTGTGAAAAACTTAAAGGTCTAATCACATAGTATAATGAGCTCTCTATTTATTCAGCAATAAAGTAAAGCATAATGTTCAAGAAACAAAAGTATAACATAGTAACTTATAACTAAGGTGGCCATACAAGTCTTAAACAAAACATATCATTCAGTATATCTTATAGTCTTCTTTAAGAGGCAGTAAAAAATACACCATTCACATCTAGGTCAGAGTAAGTTAGAATCTCCTCGGTCAATACCAAGAATGCAAGTAAAGTCCTCTTTCATCTTGACTAGAGGTTGGCTTCTAATCATCCTTAAGGGATAGAATGTACAAACACCATCCACCCCTAGGTCACAGCAAATTACAAATCTCATCAGTCAATACAAAGTATGCAAAATAAAGTTCTCTTTCACCCTGACTGGAAGCTGTCTGCCACACCCCATTGCTCCTCCTTCTCCACAGGCTGACTGCTCCAACTCTTGCCTCAATCACAGGTAGGCAATTCTCTGCTCCTATTCCATTTCTCAGCTCATGAGGATTGCTCCACTACAAGCTTTTCACAATTTCTGGTCTTGGGAAAACAAAGCTTAACAGGGCTACAACAATATTTACACACATCACCAGAGCTATCATTTTTATTCAGTTTCTGTCTGGGAAACAAATACAGAACAAAAGACAGGACTTCTGCCTGAGAAATTAACAAAGACCAACAGACAGAGAACCAACATAACAAACATTATCTCTCAGTTCTGCCTACTCCCAACTCTGCTCCTACTCTTAACTATACCTTCCTGTTCCACATTTTTTGTCAGCTCTTCCCATGGTGGGATAGATGTGATTACATTTTGCCTATTAAAGGGCAAGGGAGATTTTCAAATCCTCTTAGGCCTATTAAGGGCAAGGAAAATCTTCAAACTCCCTTAAACCTATTATGGGCAACACATTCTGTATTGTTTCCAATCAAAGGCTCTTCATACAAACAAAGGCAAGGCTACCTGGCAATTGATTGGCTAAAACTGAATCCAGAAAACCAAAAAAAAAATCCTATTTTGCTTGGCATTACATTCATGTAAACAACAAATTATAGGTTTATGGTTTTTAATCTACTCTGCTCTCTCCTTGTTTTATGGGAGAGTTAATCCCATTCACATTCATAGTTAGGATTTCTGTCTTTCCATTATATTTTCCACCTACTTATGCTTTTCTCTCTTCTTTCTCCATTTCCCTCCTCACTAGTGTTTTGCTTCTGAACACTACCTCCCTCATTCTTCCCTCTCTTCTACTTAACTTTATGTTTTTTTCCTCCTTACCCCTATTATGTCTTCCCTTATGCCCTCCCTTCTATTCACCAATGTCAATTTTATCCTCCCTTTCCCCTACCACTTCTTATAGGGTAAGATAGATTTCTATGCACAATGAATGTGTATTTTATTATCTCTTTGAGTCAAATCCCATGAGAGAAAGGTTCAAGGAGACAATAACTGCCTCCCTCTCTTCTTTCAATCTACCATATTCAATCTTTGTACCATTTCCTGTTATTTAATTTACCCTTTTCTTTTTTCTCATCTTTAACTTATTTATTTTTAGTTTTCAACATTCATTTCCACAAGATTTTAAGTTTCCAATTTTCTCCCCAACTTTCCCATACCCACCACTCCAAGATAGTGAGCCTACTGAATACTCCGTCCCCCTATCTGCTTTCTCTTATATACCTCCCCCATTCCCCCTCTCCCACAACTTTCTAGTAGGGCAAGTTGGATTTCTATGCTCCAGTTCCTGAACATCTTATATCCCAGTTGCATGTAAAAAGCAACTTTTTTAATTTAACATTTGTTTTTAAAACTTTGGTTTCTAGATCCTTTCCCTTCTTCCCTCTTCACCCACTCCCAATGGAAAGACAAGCAATTCAATATAGGTTGTACATGTGTAGTTGTGTAAAATGTTTCCATAGAAGTTATATTGTGAAAGACTAACTATATTTCCTTCCACCCTATCCTGCCCCCACCCTTAACTCTATATTCTACTTTGATCCTGTCCCTTTTAAAAAGTATTTCCTTCTAACTACCCTCTCCCCCAATCTGCCCTCCCTTCTATCATTCTCCCTCCTATTTCTGTCTCCCCTACTTTCTTGCAGGGTAAAATAACCAATTGAGTGCATATGTTATTCCCTCCTAAAGCCAAATTCAATGAGAGTAAGGTTGAGTATTCCTTTTCACCTTCCTGCACTTCCCTTCCATTGTTACAGTTTTCTCTTGCCTCTTTTATATGAGATTTATGCTTATCAATCTCTCCGTTTATCCTTCTCCCAATATATTCCTCTCTTGCTTCTTGATGTTATTTTTTGGATACCATCCCTTCCTATTCAACTGATCCTCTACCCCCTGTCTATGTATTCATATATGCACATATACACACACTCACAAATGCATTTATCCACACATACACCCCCATACATACATATATATACACATATATGTATTTATTTCCTTGAACTATCCTCATACTGATAAAAGTTGCATGAGTTACAGTTAGCATTTTTTTCCATGTAGGAATGCAAATAGTTCAACTTAAGTTCCTTGTGAATTCTTTTTCCTGTTTACCTTATCATGATTCTCTTGCTTCTTGTGTTTGGATGTCAAATATTCTGCTCAGTTCTGGATTTTTCATCAAGAATGCTTGAAAGTCCTCTATTTCATGTAATGACCATATTTTCCCCTGAAGCATTAGACTCAGTTTTGCTGGGTAGGTGATTCTTGGTTTTAACCCTAGTTCCTTTGACCTCCAGAATATCATATTCCAAGTCTTTTGAGCCCTTCATGTAGAAGCTGCTAGATCTTGTGTTACCCTGATTGTGTTTCTACAATACTCAATTTTTTTTTTCTTCCTGACAACTTATGATATTTTCTCCTTGAGTTGGGAACTCTGGAATTTGGCTATGATATTCCTTGAAGTTTTCTTTTTGGGATCTTTTTCAAGAGGTGATTGGTGAATTCTTCAAGTTTCTATATTGTACTCTGGTTTTAGAATACCAGAAATTTTGCTTGAGAATTTCTTGACGAAGGTTTCTAGGCTCTTTTTCTACTCACGGATTGCAGGTAGTGCAATAATTTTAAAATGACCTCTCCTGGATCTCTTTTCCAAGTCAGTAATTTTTCCAATGAGATATTTCACATTACCTTCTATTTTTTCATTTGTTTGGATCCATTTTATAGTATCTTGATTTCTCATAAAGTCATTAGCTTCCATTTGCTCCAATCTAATTTCTAAGGAATTACTCTCTTCAGTGAGTTTTTGAAATTCCTTTTCCATCTGTCCAATTTGGCTTTTAAGGCATTCTTCTCATTTCTTTTTTGGACATCTGTTGCCATGCGAGTTACCCTATTTTTAAGGTGTTATTTTCTTCAGTATTTTGGGGTTCTCCTTTAGCAGGCTGTTGACTTGCTTTTCATTATTTTCTTGCATCATTCTTGATTCTCTTCCCGATTTTTCCTCCATGTCTCTTGCTTGATTTTTAAAATCCTTTTTGAGCTACTCCTTGGCCTGTAGCCAATTCACATTTTTCTTGGAAGCTTTTGATTCAGGAGTTTTGACTTCGTTGTCTTTTTTTGGTTCCATGTTCTGATCCTTTATTCCCCCCCCCCAAAAGATTCCACGGTCTGATTGTGCTTCCTCTCCCTGTTCACCTTGCCAGCCAATTACTTGACTTTTGAACTCTTTTCCATGGTAGAACTCTGCTTCCAGAGTGGAGAGAGTTGTGTCCCAAATTGTTAGGGTTTTCACAGTTGACAGAGTTATAAGGAGGGTGATCGCTCTCCATCCACCATGAGATTTTGCAGCTAGTGTTCCTCAATCCAGGACCACCATTCTAAACAACAGTCCAGATCCAAGCAGGTTAAAGCATGAGCAATTACTCTCTAAATGGTCGCTTTTCCCCACTATGGTCTGCAGGCTTGGAGCTTTGGAGGCAACCATGCAGCAGCTGTTGCAACTGCAGCACCTCCCCCACCCCTTGCCCCAGGGCCAGA
This sequence comes from Pseudocheirus occidentalis, assembly GCA_028646575.1. Lineage (NCBI taxonomy): Eukaryota > Metazoa > Chordata > Mammalia > Diprotodontia > Pseudocheiridae > Pseudocheirus > Pseudocheirus occidentalis. Next base: position 2,227,981 of record CM053594.1, on the reverse strand, counting down.
GATTTAACACTCTCTTCTTCACCTAGTTCCAACAGTGTTCCCTACTGACCTTTTACTTTCTCTTTGGCATTTATGGGTTGAGAAGTCTAGAAAATACCACTGCTGCTGGTGATTCACTCTCCTGAAGTCTGCTCTGACTAGTCTGTGATGCTGGTCAGGGCCACCCTGGGTCTTGGCCCATGTGGCTCACACGGGATTGTGCTTGGCTCCCAGACTAGTATAACAGGCCCTTCCTGTCAACCTGCCAGGCTGCTTTCAGTGGGAGATTTGTTTCTGTCTGTCACTTTGTGGGTTCTATAACTCTAAAATCTATTTAGAGTAACATTTTACACACCCTTATTCAACTTTTAAATCTCCTACCCTGCATCTTCTTCCCTCTTGCCCCCCCCAGGTGACCCCTATTTAGTTGGTCTCTCCCCCTCTTATCCCTACCCCTCTTCAGGTGCCAGATGATCTTTTACCTTGCCAGTCAGATCTCTAAGCCTTGCATTCTAATCCAGATCAGTCAGCACCATGTAACAGTGATTAATTTAACATATACTTGGTACTTATTAACTAAGGGCTAAGTACTTCTGTGAAAGAGGCAGAGGGTGTGAACTCTGTCTCTTGTGTGAAAGAAGCAGAAGATATGAACTCTGTCTCCTGTGTGAACAGAGGGCATGAAGTCTATCTCCTGTTTCTGACTTGGCAGGAGCGGGTTGGCTGAGACAGGTGGCCAGGGTGTGTATGCAAGAAGAATTCTAGAGACAGAGAACCAGAATCATGAATTTTCTTCCCGGTGGCTTCTGGTGGAGGGAGCACAATTGTCCCAGCATCTGGGAGCTGGGCTGCTGGACTGAGAACTGAGTTAGAGTTTTCTATGAGATCAGAATGTGGTGAAGTCTGCTTAGAAGGCCATCTGGAAGGCCAAGATTTCTCCTGGGTCCTAGGGCCAGCGTAACTGCTAGAGGACTGAAGAAGTATGACTAAGATAATACCTTGTTGGTGGCTTAGTTGATCCTTGAACTCCTGGCAACAGAAGTGGTGAATGTTTTGACATGTACCTGACCCTGTGAACTTCAGTGTATGCCAGGAACTGCCTGGATGATTGGACAAGAACCTATGCCAAGAACTGCCTGGATGACTGGACAAGAACCTGGAAGCTGTCTGCCCCTGAATGCAGGTGACTGCTTGGTGGATTCAGGAATGAGCTGGGACCATGGAAGGGGATCCAGGGAATCTGAGAGACCACCCTCAATCAAGATGAAGAAAAGGCCTCCCCTTGGATACGTGATGAAATTGAAGTGTACTGGATACCAAGGGGTGGAGGGTTTGTGTAATTTTTTAATGATTGTATTTAGTGATTAAGGATACTTAGTAACTGATTGCTAGATAAGTGACTGAGTAAATTAATCTATGATTGCCCCATGAGTGGAAGATTGATTATTGTATTGTGAAATGACTTAATGATTAAGGAAGGAGGGTTTCCCCCTTAGGGAAACCAGATGATTATTCTTTTGTTCCCTGTACACTTTTGTTCCACTCTGGCAACTGTAGTGAAAACTATGGGGCCATTCTAACGTTAAGCTGTTGCGAATACTATACTGTGATTCTCTGTGATAAGATGTAATGTTGTAAATATTATATTGTGATTTGTTGTGAATGTTTGCCTTGATTTGTAATGGAATAAATGGAGTATTCACTATACTGCGTTATCAGAACCTTAAAAGCTGTTCACAGTAGCATTCTTTTAGAAATCTGCTAGTGCATGGAGTTGCGCACATGCGCGCACACACACACAAGAAGTGGGACTTCCTATCTCCTTCCGCAAGTCTTATTCCCCATAACTTGTTTATGGCTTTTTACCCCCCAGGGAAGTACCTGCCTCACCTAGTGGGACAGTTAGAATTTAGATTCCCTTCTCCATTTCTTATCTCATTCATTTTAAAGAGAAACTGGTATGATACTCTGAAGACCACAGGAAGTTTACTAAAGATTTTAGTTATCCATACAATTTGAGCTTTCTTGTGGTGATTTGCATATTTTCTTGTCCACCTGCCGTTGCACTGAGGAGAAAAGGAGAATCTGGAAACAAGCCAAAAATTTGGACCTCATTTGGCTAGCAGGGACCCCCACAAAATATCCCCTTGGAATAGCTGCTATCCCTAATAGTGACCTAGGACAGGACTATCAAAAGAGTGAAGATAGGGGAAAGAGAGATAATGTGGCAATTTGCCTGTTAGAAGGCCTAAGAAATACATTATAAAATCAAATCAATTTTCAAAATATAGGGAAATTACTCATGGAGAAAAGGAAAACCCTACCATTTCCCAATGAAAGTAGAAACCATTAAGAAATATATTAATTTGGATCCTGACTATACAGAAGGGGTAGCAATCCTCAGCATGTATTTTGCTAATCAGTCTGCCCCTGATATTAGGAGGAAATTGCAGAAACTGGTGATTTGACCCCAAACATCTCAGGCCCAATTACAGGAGACTGTCTTAGGAATCTTTAACAACAGAGGTCTAGTTGCCACAGATGAATGAGAATGAAGAAAAAGAGCTAGAGAGAGAGAACATGCTCAGTTCTTGGCTGCTGCCATGGCCAGGAAAAGATCCAGTATGTGCCACTCCTGGGTGCTCCCTTAGAGGAAGCCCAGTGACTTGGGCAGTGGGGAAATCTGTTTTTGATGCAACAAGGAAGGCCATTGGGACCCTTGCCCAGAAGGCAAAATTAATAGCATCCACAACATCCCTAGAGCTATGGGAAACTAAATGAGTAAAAGTTTTTACTGACTCAAAATATGCTTTCCATGTTCTACATGCCCTGTTTGGCCTTTTTCCCTCCAGGGAAATTGTCTTTTACATCAGGGAAATTATATTTTCTCTATACTCCTTTGGTGCCTATTTGGTTCTTGTTTGCTTAACCTCCTCACCAGGTTTGTCTCCTCCAGGGTTCAAGCCAACAACTTTCAAATGACTGCTCAGGCTATGTACCCCTTGAACAGGACCAATAAAGGTAGGGACAACTCTACATGCCTTGCCAGCAGGAAGCAGTTTCAGAAACCAAGACCTTTGCCCCTTACCCCAAAAGAATTTGAGTTTGGGATGGCTAGGCAGGCAGTGAGCACCATCCCTGGAAACAGGAGGAACCAAGTTCAAATCCAGCCTCAGACACTTAACATTTGCTAGCCATGTGACCTTGGGCAAGTCCCTTAACTTCAATTCCCCCTCCAAAAAGCAAAGGAAAATTGTTTCAGGGAGAAATGATATGGTATAAGCTCTGGGAACCCCCTTGAAATATCCTTGAATCTTCCCATTTGATCTGGAGTTCACCTGAAGCCATAAGTCTTCCATTATTGTTTCCCCAAACCTCGGCTACTCTTAACGTAGCCTAGCTCCCCATCATCTGTTATCTCCAGGTAGCCTTCAGGTACTTCCCACCCTTAATCCCATCCCCCATTCTCTTGGTTCCTAGAGTCTGACCTCTAGTCAGTCACCCCAGTACCAATGAGATCCTCATTAGACTCCTCTCAAAACCCTCTATAGACCCCTTCTCCCAGACTACTAGATCACCCCTAGATCCATCCCACAATCTTTTTGCATATAAGACCTATCCCATTTCCATGAAGAGGTGCTCAGATTCCTTAAGAGTCTAGTCTATGGTGAGGTTCTTTAAGAGTCTACCCAATATGCTGAATCCTTAATATACTTTGTTCTACTCTGACAAAAAAAATGACCTCATTACAAATAACTCAGCTCCAACCTTTATTTCAAACTTCTTCAGCAATGACAACTGTTTTAAGAATACTATCACTAATAATAATAACTACTTATCACTCATATTAATAACATTTCATATATCATAAGTGATCAGTTTGATCGTAATCAGTGCCTTAGAGTTAGTCTTTAGTGACTTCTTTACATTTCTTCTGGGTCTTTAAAACACATTTTCTACTAAATTCTGGTCTTTTTCTTACAAACACCTGAAAGCCTTTTTCCCATTCAGGATTATATTCAACTTTGCTGGATAAGGTATTCTTCAATGAAACCTTAGTTCTTTTGCTCTTTGAAATACAAATGATTCCTTCCTCTTCAGTTTTAGGAAGTTTGTGAAAGCAACTATGTTGAAATCAGATAGAATCAGGAGAAGTCCCCAATTTGGAAAAAAAACACCAATATTTAAAAGACGTTTGTTTAACATTGCATTCATTTCTGTCCCTAGTTTATTCTTGGTCTCTTTGTGATTCAAAAAAATAGAGGTGATTGGAAATTTGATGGGTAATGAAACAACAGATTATATCATAGGATTTCTGTATACACAGGCATCTTCAGGGGAAGTTAGAAAAAAGCCAATATTTTCTTGAGAATTCCCTCATCCTGTCTTCTGCTCTGAGATCATATAGAGCCTATGACTCTCTTTCATTTCCCTTTTCTTCTCTATGGCTTATTCTTGACTTGCAGTCTCAGAGATGTGTTGGAAAGCTATCCATTCTGGAGGTACTTTACACTCCCAACTTCCTTGATGAATTCCAAATGATCTCTTAGAGGCATGAAGAAAATTCCACAGACTATCCAAACAGATTTCTTGTACAGCTTCATTTAATTTCATTCAATGCTTTCAAAAAGACCTCACACAGTCGAAGTTTTTTGATTAGTTGATATGGCCTCACCTGGCCAGCTGAGTGGCACAATGGATAAGAGTACTGGGTCTGGAGTCAGGAAGACTCATCCTTCTGAGTTCAGACATAGCTTTACTATCTGTATAACCCTGGCATAGTTCATTAACCCTTTTTGCCTTGTTTTATTTTTCTACTGTAAAATGAGTGGATAAGGAAATAGCAAACTATTCAAGCATCTTTGTTAAGAACACATCAAATGGGGACATGACTGAAAACTGACTGAAAAGCAGCAAACTAACCTCATTAAAATATCAGATCTAAAATGAAGTTGATTGGTTTCAAGCCAGCATTTACACATTCATCAAGAACTTATTCTTAGAACTCAGATTTTCCCATATTTCTTTCACATCCAGATCACCTTTGGGCCATTTGATCCCATCCTGAGTGACAAGGTTCAGTTTCCTTCTCTTTACCAGATGGCCCCCAGGAACTCTTCTTTACATAAAGGTATGGTCACATTGATGATACACTTTGAATGGACATGGGTAGGTCTTGTGACAGTAGATGACCTGAGAGGTGAGGAATTCCTTCGAGAACTGACACTGGAGATGGCAAAAAATGGTGTCTGTGTGTCCTTCACAGAGAAGATCCCAGTCAGTGAGAGAAGACACACAGAATCACAACTGACATTCATTCCCAGGATCACGATATCAGCAACTAGAGTGATTTTCATTCATGGTGACACAGATTCATTAATGATCTTGAGATATTCACAATTTCCTTTTTTCCCAAATTTCAAAGTGTGGGTCACTAGCTCTCACTGGGACATTACCATAAGACCACAATATGTTGATGGTTATAAATTCCATGGGGCACTTACATTTTCACACCTAACAAATGAAATTCCTGGTTTTAAGGATTTTCTCAGGAGAGTGAACCCTGCTAAATACTCAGAGGATACTGTCCTGAAAAATTTCTGGCATGCAACACTCAAATGTGAAGATGAATCTGAAAAGCTGCAGCAGGAGACATGTTCACCAAATGCTTCCTTAGAGACTCTGCCTTTGCTTTACTTTGATATGACTATGTCTGACTTGAGTTCCACTATCTACAATGGTGTCTATGCCGTGGCTTGGACCCTCCACAAAATGTTCCTGATGATATCAGAAGAAGGATCCATGATAGAGGGAGAAAGCTGGGTTCCTCATCAATGGCAGGTAATGTTCTTTTAAAATTGCCATGCAATGAGAGCCTGATTAGGAGTGGATAGGCTGGGCTCCTTCCAAAGTATATTTGTGCTGGGAATAATTCTGTCAATATTTATTTATTAAACGTCTAGTATGTGTCAGACACTGAGTCAGGGGCTGGATGCAAAGAAAAGTTGAAAATTTTCTGATCTCAGGGAGTTTGGTCTAATGGGGAAATGTAGCATTCAAGTGGCTGTGTACAAACAAGGTATATAAAGCATCTATTGGAAATAATTAACAGAGGGAAGGCATCTGAATTCAGGGCAATTGTAAAGGGCCTCCAGCAGAAGGTGGGATTTAGCTGAAGCTTGAAAGAAGCCAGGAAATCCAGGAAGCAATGGTGAGGAGGCAGAACATTCCAGATATAAGGGATAACCAGAATGCCTGAAGCTAAGTGATGGAGTGTTCTCTTTGAAGAACAGCAAGGATGCCAATGTCACTTCATTCTAAATCATATTTTGAGAAGGTAGGGGGCAGGTTATAGAAAACTCTGAGGAAAATAGAGGATTTTATACTTCACGCTGGAAGTTAAAGCCCCTAGAATTTATGCAGTAGGAGGTGATAAGGTCAAACCTGAAAATCCCTTTGATGACTGATAGACAATATGCTGTGGTGAGAAGAGACTTCAGGCAGGCAAACCAAACATTCAGTATTCCTGACTTGAAGTCCTGGGAGCCTGATCCAGGGTTGAGGCAATGTCAGAGGAGAGAAGATGGCATATCAAAAAGATCTTATGAAGGTAAAATCAACAGGATTTGGTAAGAGAGTAGATACACAGTTCAGGAACACAGTGCCATGACACAGAATGACTTACTTATAGTTGGTCACAAGTGATAATGGAGCCTGGTAAAAGTTCCAAGGCAGAAAAGACAGCTAGCTCTTGTGGCTAACAGAGGAGAGGTGATCTGGTCAGAATCCCAGGGATCAGATGAGTGCTTCTACTTGGGCTGTAGGGGAACAGGAGCCCTTCCCAAATAAGGACCAAAGCACAGACTAGAAGAGTATTAAAGGTATTTGTATCTGGATCACTGCACCCTGGAAGGTGCACCCTGGAAGATGAAGATGACTTTGGAGAATGACTCAAATTATCAAAATGACTTCCCTCCTTCACATTATCCCTATGACAGAAACTCCGGATTTAGAATAATATATATTTACATGTATACATATATATTTACATGTATACACACACATTGACTTGGTAATATGAGACAGTACCATGCAAAGGCCAGTGTGGGAAGGGTGCAATAAGAAGTCATGTTAGGCCTGGTGACTTAGTCCAGAAAATCAGTGAGGGCTGGGCTCTTTTGTTCTGAGAAGTCAGAGAAGTTATAGGGCAGTGCATTGACAAGATCTTTTTTGGAGGCAAGGATAGCTATAATTTGATTGAAGTTTTCTGAACAAGACATTTAAAATTGTGAGTGGTTTGGATTTCCAAGGCATCAGGGCAGAAGAATGTCAGGTGAACAGAAAGCTAATGTTTTAGGTATGAACCCACTTTTCCTAAGGATTGAGGTGATAGATAGGACTTTGGACCCTTACACCCATTGCAGGGAGTAACACTTTGTAACAGATATCCCTGCTATAACTTTGAAGTAGACATCCTTTTGTAAAACTTAACTGATATTAATAGGTTAGATGAAATGCAGCACAAATCACTAGTGATTAACTTCGGAGAGAGCACAAGAGAATGGGGGGGGGGGGGCTTAAACTGATGGTAGTGGAAGGATAAGGCACCAACCCCTCAGTGACATAGCTGGAAGCTTGAGGGAAAGATTTAGCCTTCTTCAGGTACCTGGAATATATGTAAGTATGAAAGCTGGAACAAAAGTTGTAGGAACTATGTCTGTTTTTATTAATGTGGGTCTTTGTTCTCCAATTAGAACATGAGATCCCTGAGAGCAGGGACTGACTTTATCTTCCTTTGAATCTCCATTTCCTCCCATAGTGTCTAATGTCTAATAGGTACCTAAGAAATATTGCTTACTATGGATTCATTTCTTGAGCAACTCACAGGTCTCCATTCTGGAGGATTACTGACCTCAGACACAAGGCAATGATTGGGATTCCTCTTCTCTTATAGCTCCACTCATTTCTAAAGAAGATAGATTTCAACAACACTGCTGGTGACCAAGTATTTATGGATGAGAATAGAAACCCAGAGGCTCAATATAACATCCTGAATTATATAACCTTCAATACAGATGCTGAAGCTCTCGTGAAAGTTGGACAGTTTATCCCCACAGCTGATCCTGGTCAAGGTTTCACCATTAATGAGGAGGCCATAGTGTGGAACTGGTCAGAATCTGAGGTCAGATGCAGTTATAATCATAACCTTATTATCCAATCATGGGAACACATTTTTCCCTCCATCCACTCCCCTCATTTATGGGAAGAAAATCCTCCTTGGACATTGATTTCTTTTCCCTTTGCAGCAAAATTCTGGGTGAAAAAAAGTCAAATAAACAATCCATCAGGTGATTTTAAACTTCAGATCTTTCACACCACTGGAGATAGGTTTGCATTTCTTGTCTTGCTCAGCCATGTCATTCTACATAATAACATATAAACATACAAAAGTACTAAATGGGCCAGTGCCCTCTGATATCAAGGCCAGTGTTTTTCCACTACAAAACCTTTTTGTAAATGATGGCACTCAACCATTCATTTTAAGTCAGTAAAAATTCAATTGTATTCAACCATCCAAAGATTATATTTTAGTGAAGCTAAGCAGTGAGTTTGATGTCTTTTTTTTGCTTTTTGGAGGGGGGAAGGCAGGGCATTTGGGGTTAAATGACTTGCCCAAGATCACAAGGTTAGTAAGTGTCAAGTGTCTGAGGCCAGATTTGAACTCAAGAACTCTTAACTCCAGGGCTGGTGCTGTATTCACTGTGCCACCTAGCCACTCCATTAATCTTTAACTTCTGAAACAATGCATTTCTCAACCCAACAAATCGTTTCTCTGTAAGATGTGGAATTTACTTTGTCCATTATAATGAACAATCAATTCAGTCTCATCTTTGACTCTGAACTTTATTTGCAGACATATTCATTCTTTTTTAGATTAGTTTATTCAATTTTTTTCTAGTAACTTGGGTCATAACCATTAAAAAGACACAGGTGATACTGGGAATTACAAAACTGTAGATAAAGAAAAACCCTGTGATAGTATCTTGCTCATATTCCTCCTCTTGAAAATGACCAATATCCATGAAATCCAGAAGGTGCAGCCAGTTTCCCCAAACTAGTGTCCAAAATGGGGCTAGCATCCAGGTGTCTTTGTTTTCTCCCTACATATCTCTTACTTCCACTGATGTGTGGACAATTCTCCCAATTCTCTGACAGAATAAGTGATCTTTGCCCCAAATCAACACCATTCATCCTCCAATAATGCTATGCCATCCTCTTTCCAGTTAATTTCCCAACTTGCCATGCCTTTTATTCCCTTTTCTCTAGGTTCCCTGTGCCACATGCATTGAGAGCTGTGGCCCTGGATTCAGGCAAACCCCTCTGGAGGGACAGCCCATCTGCTGCTTCAACTGTTCTCTGTGCCCAGATGGGGAGATCTCCAATCAGATAAGTAAGTGTCTGCAGGTAACCATGTCTGTCCCATTGCACAGAATCAACTGGTGCCTTACTCTAGGGTCACAAACAAGCCCATTACCTCCTGAGCAACAGGATGTATAGAAACAAGGTGAGTCAAAGAGAATTCTGATACAGGATCATGTGACTGGAATAAATGATGCATAATTAAGAAATAGGTGTCCAATATTATTATACAATTCAAAATGAAGACCACAAAACAAAACAGCAACTATGCTGCTATTGCTTTATAGAACAAACTGGCAGTCTTGTTACAGTTTTATATATAACAGGATAGGATAAGCTACAGTGTCCAGGAGTATATGCTCTGCAAAATATTTGTGATAACATGGAGTTGAATTTGCGGACATCTTAAGTGCAATGTTCTTCAAAAACTTTAGCTAATGTAGATTTGAAGGAATTATTCCAGAGGAAAAAGTATTCATGATATGTGCCAGTTTTTCTCTCTTCTCTACCACTTGCCAGATTTTAATAACTCATCTCTGAATGGAAGTGCATCATGAAATCTTCACAGAGTTCCTGTATTCCGTCTAAGACCTCTGTCTTAGGAGACATTGACCTTTTTCCATAGTCTATGTGGGCTGGGTTATGTGGATCACTAGTTATGGAACCCCATTAGTGTAACACCATATTATATTCAGGAGTATGGTATAGTCACATTCCAATAGTAAAATCATTTAAGACTTAAAAAAAATGCAAAGAACAAGTGAAAGAGAACATCTTAGAGTCGTTCTTTCCTTCTGTACGTCAGTGACCATACTTCTTAACATAGTTAAAGGATTACAGAATCATAGAATTTTAGGTTTGGAAGGGTCCTCCACCATTAATGTGGAATACACCACCTGCATATGACTGATGGAGAAATGGGGAAATTGTTCTTAAGGATTTTACATGGTTGCTGTAAGGAAACTCTCAATAATTCCCTCTAATTATGTTAATATGAATTCAATAGTTGGTTTTGAGTGCTAATGCATTTCATGGGGTTAGACAAACTTAGTTTTTAGTTCCTTTTGTATGGGATTAAACTTAGATTTTTCCACAGAGGAGATAGACAGTCCATGAAATGAAAAAAATCAACTGCAATTTCTTTTCTACATTTTAAATCAATCACAGGAAAGCATACAGTTTCCCTTGATGTTACTACGCAGGGACTAGAGAGAGGGTGGTCTTTTCATAGGAAAAGTAGAGAAAGGGAAGATACCAGCCATACCAGAGGGAAGGATATTATCATTTCTTGGGTGGATGGATAGGAGTTACTTATTCCTCAGTTACAGTGGTGCCTTGGACCTTGAATGAGATGCTTTCCAGGACATGGAAGTGAATGAAAGGAGATTAAAGATGCCCTCTGCTGTGGGCATCTGAATTATATCAGGATATTGCTACTCATCCTTTGTTGCATTGGAACCCCCATATACATCACACAAAACCACAAGGCAGTGACATGTGAAAGGTCCAGGCGCTTTGGATAGAAGAACATAATCTAGAGCAGAAATGTCAGTTAGCAAAACAACATTTATTCAGGGGTTTTTTTGTGCCTTTGTCCTAGGCACTATATTAAGTCCTGGAGATTAAAAAGGCAAAAGCCAACTGTCCCTGTGTTCAAGAAAGTCATGTCCTAAGGGAAAGAACATGTATACATAACTGGTCAATAGAAAATACGTACAGAAAAGATGAAGGTAACCTCAAAGGAGAAGACAAAAGCCTGGGGGAACCCATATAGGAACTGACTTCTGTCTGGAGAAAGGCTGGAAAATTCAAGAGAAAACTAGGAGAATACAGAGCATTCAGGACATGAGGGATAGCTTCCTATCTAGAATACTAAGGGAAATGACCTGATAGGAAAAATACTTGGGTCAAATTGATTTCTTATATAAGGTTTTGATATACTTCACAGGTATCAGACTCATGACTGGGGGCCACATGCAGCTTTCAAAACTCCCTAGATTGGCTAGGACTAGATTAAAATATTGCTGAGAATGTTTTACCAAAATAAATAAAATTACAATACTTAAGAAATAATGTTAATTTATGGTTGTCAAAGTCAATATGGGACCTGAAAGGATTTGACATTTTAAGTACCAAGTCCCTGAGACCACACCCAGTGTACATCTTCATTCAAAGACTATTTCTCTTTAGCCATAAAGTCATTTATCTCTTCCCAGTGACAAAATAAGGCCCCATAAGTATATAGAGCAGTGGTTCTCAACCTCCTAATGCTGAAACCCTTTAATAGAGTTCCTCATGTGGTGGTGACCCCCAACCATAAAATTATTTTCGTTGCTACTTCATAACTGTAATTTTGCTACTGTTACGAATCATGATGTATATATCTGATATGCAGGATGGATTTAAATTGAACATAACCCACGAGTTGAGAAGTGCTCCTATAGACAATGTAAGAGGAAATATGTTCAAACCTAGAGAGAAAGGAGTAATTCTTAGGTTTTCCAAATCTTTTAGCTAGAGTCCTAAATATCTGTCCTTAGGTGTGATCTCGTTTTTTCTTCTTCTTCTCAGCTCTTTGTAGACCCTTGAATCTTCTCTCCTCACTGCATCTGGTCCACCATTTTCTACAGTTTTATGCCTTGTAGTTAGCCATTATGTAGGTGATGCCAGCTTGCCAGAGAAAAAGTCCAAGTCATCCTGACACTTCATAGTCATCAAGGCTTTCTGAACCAAAGTAGGAAATATTAGTTTGTGACCAAGGCTAAGGCTTAGCATTCTACTCTTGGCCAACCAATTCATTACATCTCAGAGGTTTATCTGGATTAATTTCTCTTCTCTCCACTGTCAAGAACTAGGCTTTCTGATGCCAGCTATCACCCTGAATATGGATCCTGAAAATGAAGCCAAACTCCTTAACTATCTCAAATCAGTTTCCTGTCACATCTAGACATATGTCCAAACACTACTCACTCCTTGTGAGCAGTTGTCACCAGATGAAGGAATCAGAGCATAGAATATAATGACTTGATTTAGTAAGGGTGTATAATCAGATGGGTTTACTCATTTGTCCCCAACTTACAGATGAAGTATGAAAGTCTAAAATTTGTCAGACCTAATCAAAAAGACTATTTAAAAAGAAGACAAATTGCATCAGTGCCTGTATCCTCTTAGCATGCAAGGATTTTATGAGGAGGTTTTGCTTCATTCTTTGTATTTGCAACTCAAGCACATTACCCAGTTCTTGGTCCACAAGATGCAGGTAATGGTTTGTGGAGTCATCACTTAATATCTAGCAAACTTTTCAGGCTGTCTAAATCTGAAGGTCCTGCTACAAACAACATAATGAACTCAGAAAGAATTAAGAGAATGTAACAAAAGGGTTCCAATTTCAATGTTCATTGTACTATGACAATAGATTGATAGGAAAAGTTAGCCTTAACTTTCAAAAGCTGAATACTGAAAAAAAATGAAAAGTACAGAAAGGATGCTTAGAAATACCATATCTTGGGGAGACTAAGTGGAACAGTGAATAGAGTACTGGCCCTGGAGTCAGGAGGACCTGAGTTCAAATCCAGCCTCAGACACTTAATACTTACTAGCCATGTGACCTTGGGCAAGTCACTTAACCCCAATTGCCCTGCCTTCCCCCTTCCAAAAAGATACCATATTTTTAAGTTATAAGGCAGCAGTTATCAAAACTATCTAGTACTGAATAAGAAACAGAGGGATAGATCAATGAAATAGAATAGGTATACAATTTACAGCAGCAAATAAATACAATAATCTTATATACGACAAATGTAAAGAATTAAGATTTGGGGGTAAGGATTCATTATCTGGGGAAACTGGAAAGTAGTATGCAGAAATTCACCATAGACCAATATATGTTACAAAACGTACCAAGAAAAGGTAAAAATGAATACGTGACCTAGATATAGATGTTACAAGACAATGAAAAGAATATAAAACATAGGAGCAGGGGGGCAGAGCCAAGATGGTGGCGTAGAAGTAGCAAGGTTCTGCAGCTCCCACAAAACCACCCTAAACATCCATAAAATATGACCCCCAGACAAATTCTAGGACTCTCACTCACAAAAAAAACAAAATAAAACCTCTCTCGCTGAAGGCAGCTTGGCAGCAGGGGCTCAGCACTGCAGTACGCAGGCAGTCCAGCCTGAAACCAAAACCCAGCCAGGCCCAGGGTGGTAGGAATTAGCCGAGTGGAGCTGAGCTGCAGCCAGTCTATAAGAGAGATGTACAGCCTCCAGCAACTCCACATCTACCAAGGTGTGAAAAACAGGGATTAGAGAAAGGCAGTTCAGCAGCAGGGGCTCATCCTGCAGGCTGGGAGCTGGGAGCCACAGCCAGCCCAGCCTCAAACAGAAGAGTGGCCAGGCTAGGCCCCAGGATGGTCGGGAGGAGCTGAGCTGCAGCCAGTCTACAAGAAAGAAGATCTACCTCAACTCCAGCAACTCCACATCTACCAAGGTATGAAAAACAGGAATTGGAGAGAGGGGCAGCTCGACAGGAGGGGCTCATCATTGCAGGCCGGGAGCCGAGGCCATCCTAGCCTGAAACAGAAAAGTGGCCGGGCCAGGCCCCACGGTGGTCAGGAGGAGCCGAGCCTCCCAACCTGCAACTTGAGTCTACTTCAGAGAAGATCTACTGTACCTGAGGGAATCTTCACATCCAGCAAACCAGGATCAGAGACGGTCAGTGAAAGTGAAACTTTGAAACTTAATTTGGGGGAGGAAAAGCAGTTCAGCCAATCTGCCCCCAGGGCAAGGAAGCAGTGGGGGAAGAGAGGAAACTGTTGTAACCAGCGGCTGCCCCCACTGGGCTGCTTCAAAGCCCCTGGCCTGCTGACTTTGGAGGGGGACTGAATCCATTGATCAGGGCCAAGTGCTCTTGCGTTGAGCGGCCTGGATCTGGATCGTGGCCTTGGGTGGTGGTCCTGGGGTGTGCTTTCAGCAAGCCAAAGATGTGGGGGGATGCAACACCCCCCCAATAGCTCCGGCAGCTGGGAAAACCCCAGAGATTTGGAACAGAGCTTTCCCCCCGGGAAGCAGAGTTTCACAGAGCTAAAAAAAAAAA
>CM053594.1:2181665-2212988 GCA_028646575.1 Pseudocheirus occidentalis | reverse complement strand
TACAACTTTACTTTCAATTACTCTCATTGAATTTGGCTTAGGATAGAAATGGCATAAACGCTAAACTGGGCATCATGCCACAAAGGAGAGTAGGGGGCATGAGGATGAGAGGGATGATGACAGAGGGGAGGGCAGCGTCTGGGGGAGGGATGCTGGAAGCACACACATCAGTAAAGGGACAGGGACAGGGTAGAGAACAGAACAAGGGGGGGAGGGATAGGAAGGAGGAACATGTGATCACTGTCACAATATGTCCACTATAAAGATGCCCTATATAATCACACATCCACAGCCTGTATTGAATTGGTTGTCCTTCCAGTGGGGGTGGGTGACAAGGGAGGAATCCAAAGAATCTATGATTCAAAGCTCTGCAATACCTGCATCTAGGAATTAAGATATACAGAGGCTGGGGTAGGGAGACCCTCCCGGCCCTACCAGAAAGTAAGAGAACAGATCAGGGGAGGGGCTTTACAGTGGGATTGCTGTTTTGGGATTGGGGTACAGGAAAGATGGGGAGAAAATTTGTAATTCAAAAATCTCATGAAAATGACGTAAACAAGAAAACAAATAAAAAATTAATTTAAAAAAAGAACACAGAACATACTACTGATCAGACTTATGGATAGGGATAATATGAATAAATAAGAGATAAAGAGGAAAACGTATGTGTAAAATGGGTTGTTTCTATCACATCAAATTTTTCTATTGCTAGAAAAAATTGATCCAAGATAAAAAGGAAAGAAGAAATTGGGGGGAGGGTTTATAGTCAATTTCTCAGATTAAGTTTGCATATCTCAAGTGTATAAAAAACATTGTCAAGTCCATGGGAATATGAACAATTCCCCAACTAATAAATGATCAAAGGACATGAACAGGGTGTTTTCTAATAAAGAAATAAAAATAATTTGTGGTCATATGAAAAAATGTTCTAAATCACTATTGATTAGAGAAATATAAGTTGAAACAACCTTGAGATATCGTTGTACATCTACCAGATAGGCTAAAATGATTGAAGGGGAAAATTACATATGCTGGAAGGCATGTGGAAAAATTACGACCCTAAGTTTTGGTGGATCTATTAGGTGATCCAGCCATTTTAGAAAGCAATCTGGAGTTAAGCCCAAAGAGTTATTAAGATACCTATAGTCCTTAACTCAGCAATATCACTGCTTAATGCATTTCTATACATGCTTAGGGTAAAAGGAAAAAAAGCCTATATATTTTAAAATATTAATAACAGCCTTCTTTGTGGTGGTAGAGCTGGATATTACAGGGATGCCCATCGACTGGGGTGCAGTTGAAGTTGTGGTATGTGAACGTGATGAAATATTATTGTGCTATAGGAAAGGATTAGCTCAGTGATTTTAGAAAAAGATGGACTTTCACACAATAAGGAAGAGTGAAATGAGAACCAAAAGAACATTGGATACAGTAACAGGAAGAGTTTTAAGAACAACTTTAAGTAAATGTCATTTTGACTGTTACAAATACACAAATTAACCACAAAGGACATATGAAGAAAGATACTATCTCCATCCAGGAAAAGAACTGATAAGTAGAGGTAGAAAATATTACAAACATGCACACACACACACACACACACACACGTCTATCATCTATCCATTCATCCATCTATCTATCTATCATCTATCTAATTTGTGTTAAATGGTAGCCATTTCTAGGGTGGGGATGGGGAGGTGAGGAAATGAGTATAAAAAATTTACATAATAATTTTATTATAATTTAAAATAACTTGTAAATAACAAATTTGCAGTTTCATGTGCAATCACCTTTTTATTATACTGTTGTTAATGCTTGTTCTATTTCATAAATTAAAAATAAATTAAATAAAAGCAATGGGTTATAGGGAGAGTCTGTATTAGGTACCAAGTTGCTTATCAATTTCTATATCCCCACATTAAAAATAGCTACCATGCCTTGTGAAGAAATAAATACTACCTAGAGAAATTGTACCATTTTTTTGTGTATGGGAATGGGGAAATTTTGTTGAATCTCAAATCCTAAGAACTTATTTTTCCCTTGCAGACATGAAGCACTGTGTGAAGTGTCCAGAAGATGAATATGCAAATAAGGAAAGAAACGGATGCCTCCCCAAGGTTGCGACCTTCCTGGATGTTTCAGAACCTTTGGGGATGATTCTGGTCTGTGTGGCTCTTTCTTTCTCTCTAATGACAGCTCTGGTTCTCTGGGTATTTGTGAAATTTCAAGACATCCCCATAGTGAAAGCCAACAACCGGGCTCTCAGCTATACTCTCCGCATCTCCCTCATGTTTTGTTTCCTCTGCTCCTTGCTCTTTATTGGTCGTCCTACTTCAGCCACCTGCCTTCTCAGACAAATGACATTTGGAGTTGTGTTCACTGTAGCTGTATCCTCCATTTTGGCCAAAACCTTCATTGTTGTCTTGGCCTTCAGGATTCTAACACCAGGGAGCAGGAGCAGGATGTGGGTACAATCCAGGGTGTCAAACTCTGTTGTCATTATCTGTTCTGGGATTCAAGTGATTCTCTGTGGCCTCTGGTTGGGAATCTCTCCCCCTTTCCCAGACAGAGATACACATTCTGAACCAGACCAGATCATCATTGGGTGCAATGAGGGCTCTGTCATTGAATTCTACTCTGTCCTGGGTTACATAGGATTCCTATCTCTGTGCAGTTTCACAATGGCTTTCCTGGCTAGGAACCTCCCTGACACCTTCAATGAAGCCAAGTTCATTACACTCAGCATGTTGGTGTTCTGCAGTGTCTGGGTCTCCTTCCTCCCAACATACCAGAGCACCAAGGGGAAGGCCATGGTTACTGTGGAAATCTTCTCCATCCTGGCATCTAGTGCTGGGTTACTGAGCTGCATATTTATTCCCAAGTGCTACATAATCCTGTTAAGGCCAGACAGAAACACCAAGAAAGATATAAAGAGTAAAGTAGTTTCCACAGGAAGGAATTATTTTGGATCACTACCTCTTAATCGCTACCAGAGGCATAATAACTTTTGAAGACCAATATAGCAATATGGTATGGGACCTGGAACATTCTACCTCTAGCCTCCTGTCTGGGATTGCAGAAGTTTACTTAATACCTCCACCTGTTTTTCCCTGCCCCGAGATAATTTTCTTACAGTTCCCAAGAGATGGAAACATAACTTGCCCTAAAATCTTTAAGGAAGAATGACATTGACATTTCTAATCACCTCCCTTCTTCACCAGACATCTTTTCATTCACTTGTGTGCTGCCTAGACGAATAATACATTTTTGGTTGTCACATTTTTTTTTTTTTTTAACAATCCCCAGTTATACTGAATTCCCATCTTTCAAAATAGACACTCATCCACAATATCAGGTCCTTCAATATTCCCACCAATGTTCTGCCCCTCTCCACTGTGTTCTTTGCAATGCCTTCGGCATATATTACTAATACTCTTCCTTCTTAAACTATTTAACCACTGACTCCTTTCATATTCTAGCTGTTACTGAGACAGTGCTCCCTCCAGATGAAATTTATTCCTTCGTCCCACTCTTCAATGTTTTTTTTTTCTGTCATGTCATTCCATTATCTAATTTATTTGTTGGAGTGCGAGTTTTAGAATACTTTTTGCTCCCCATTCTAGGTTCCCTCATCATCTACCTTTCAGCACCCTCCTTCTCTATCTTTGATGTTCATGGAAACCAAAACCAACCAACCAATTCTTACTTTCACGGTTATTATATGACATTTTCCCTACCTCAAATATTTTCCCTGATTCATAACTGAATCCAATGCCTGACTCGGTTTTTCTCCGGAACTCAATTCCTGATCTTATTCTATTTAATTTCAAAAGGTCGATAGATGCTTCCTCTGATGATGACTTTCCAATATTCAATTAACATTTATTATTCAACCCCATGTCCCCGATGAAGAGACACTCATTAACCTGTCTTGCTGACACCCATGTTCTACTCATATTCGCGAACTATAGTTTCTTCATCTGAATGTAATCTTTTTGTACCAGCAAGTTTAAGATTTACATTTTTAAATTTCATTTTTATTTTCACTCTAAATTCGCTTCTTCCCTCCATCCCTCCCCTACCTATTGAGAAGACAGAAAATACCCACTACAACTATGAAGTCACAAAAACGTTTTTTCACTTCAGCTATGTTCAGAAAAAGCAAGAAAAATAAAGAAAAAAAATCCGTTTCAATCTGCATTCGGAGTCCATCCATTCTCTTTCTGGAGGGAGTATTTTTCATTCTAAGTCCTTTGGAATTTTGCTGAATTGTATTGATCAGAGTTATTAAGTCCTTCAGTTTATTATTTTTACAATATTGCTGCTATTCGGTACATTGTCCTCTTGGTTCTTCTCCCTTCATTTTCCATCAATTCACGTCTTTACATTTTTTTTTCTGAGACCATTCTTTTCATCACTTCCTACAGCACAAGAGCATTCCTTCATATTTATGTACCACAACTTGTTCAGCCATTATATAGCTGTATATCATTTCAGTTTCCAATTCATTGCCATCACGAAAAAGAGTGGCTATGTTTTTGTACACTTGAATATTTTTGGTATATACAGATACATACATATACAGACACACATATGTTTATACACATGTACATACACACGTTTCTGCGTATGTGTACACAAGCATGTATGTTTATATGCACAGGTGCATATGTATGTATGTATGCGTGTGTGTATAATATAAAAACTGGTGAAGGGCTTCCAGAAGCCAAGATTGCAGAGTAAGAAGTAAGTCATTCTCACTTTCCTTTACTGACATCTAAAAACCCAGAAAATGCCACCCCAGGAAAAACACTGTTAACAGCTGAACCTGCAGAAAAATGGGATAGGTCCCACTCCCTCTGGTGGGAGGGGAGCACTACACGATGGGAGACATTCCAGCAAACTAGCAGCTAGTCCCACCCCAGCAAACCAGCAGAAGTTCTAAGCACCAAGGAGGTGGAGAAGGCAAGTATAAACACCAGGACCCCCTAGCACCTTGGTATATGGAGGGGAACCAGTAGACTCCAGTAGACAAACCTCCCAGATCTTTGGCAAGAATTGAAGGAAACATTACTCCAGGCAGGCATATATCCTCTGGGAGTCAAATCTTGAGGAGCTTCAGAGTATCTATCCTCCTGGGGCCAGATCCCCACTCCATTGAACCACAAAAGCTTCCGCATTGTGCATTTTAGTTTAACACCGAGGAATCTGCCAGAACTTTCAGTCTCCAGCAGCCAGTACCTGAGGCCCCAGCATGCAAGGTCACTGACCAGGTCCCTGACCCCTAGTACAAAAAGTTGGGGTCAGCACCTTCCTGTAAAATAGAAGCTATTGGAAGGAAAGACCCTGCAGCACCTTGGGCTTTTTAATATATGAACTATCAGGAGTCCTGTAGCTTTTGTAGCCTGTGACTACTGGGGTGGTGGGCTTAGCTCCTGCTGGGAGGTACTCAGTTCTGGTGACAAAACACTGAAGTGCACAGGGAGCCCAGGCTTCATGGGGCCCACAGAACTTCCAGACACAATAATACACAGGCTAGAGGTAGACCCTGGACAGGGAAGCTTATATCTAGACATTTACCTGTGGGTCTGACCCAAGTTCCAAAACTAATCCCGCCTGGGAAGTCCTGCTCTATGTCCAGGCAGCTCAGGTTCCTGATCCAGCCCCGTCTCTCAGGCCTTTTCACTCACCTTTGGAGAGCATACGTGGGGATGGAGAGACCCCTTTTCCTTTGTGGGCCTAGCTTAAGCACTTACCTATGAAGCTGTCGGTCTGTCAAGGCAGGTAAGAGAGACGAGGAGGACCTAAGCCTCCTGACCACTCCTTACACCCGGCAGTCCACGAAGGACGAACGTTGGGAAGCAGCACTGGTTTAAATCTCCGGGCTAAGGACACCTTCGGGACACGGGCCTCTCTGGAGCCCTAAGGACCAAGGCTCACGTGCTGCCCAAAGGCCTGAGACAGGAGGCTCAGCGGGGTGGCTCATTTGGAGCCTTACAGATCTGCCCAACCGTCTTAAAATACAAGAGGAGGGAAGGGAGGGGCGACACATTCACAGACAGCTAAAAACAGGGAGCAGGGTGTCCACGGGTGCCGGAGGTCCGTGATGCTTCGGAAGCCCAGGGACCAGCTAGTAACGCAGAACCACAAATAATGTGGCCTAAAGCTGTGGGACACCCGCCAAGCTACGGCTCACGGGGAGCCCCCGTGGCATCGTTCAGTGTGTCGTTAGGACCCGGCCAGACGTACGTGGGCCGGATGCGCCTCTGTCCAGCGTCCTAGGGAGGACACGCGGGGGAACAGCTGCTTGGTAGCTTTATTTCATTCCTCCTGATTCCAGGTTAACGTCGGAGCTCCAAATTCTCTCCCTTCCTCACCCCCACGCCTGACACACACGGTCACTAGAACTTGCGCCCGCCCACATGACTCAGTCAAAGAAAACAAGACAAGGCAGCACAAATAACGGGAGCTCTGACCCTTCTCTGGTCCAGCTCCCTGCTGGACCTGCGGGCTCCAGGCCCCGCCCGCTACCTCCCTGGGTCTGCAGCTCTCCTGGTCACGGCTCGGTCAGCCCCGCCGCCAGGGGGCGCCGCGCTGCGGCTCTACGCGCCCCTCGACGTCAAGCCACGGAAGTCTCCCCTGGTTTCTGGGAGCAAACCCCTCCTCACTTCCGAAGGCACCAGAATCCCCCACACCCACTTAACAGCACGTTCAGCCCCGCCCCAGGGGCCAGACCCTCAGCAGCCAGCCCCGGGCAGCTCTCCCCCTCCCCCATTCCCAGTGGGGTCTGATCACGTTGCCCACTCTGCCCCTCTCTCCTCTTCAGGCCGACGCCCCCACTTGACACAAGGTCCCTGATGCTCCTCCAGGGGGCCTGGCTCTTTCTAAAGGTCCCCCGGAGGTCCGGGCCCCTCGATTTCTCCCGGGGATTGCTGTCCGCACTTTTCCTCCACCAAGCTCGTAGCCTCACCAGCCAGTTCCAACAGCCCCGGGAGGAGCTTAATGAGCCCGGCATTCCTCCGGGCAGCAGGGGGCGCCCAAGACCTCCCTTCAGTAGTTTCCTAACCCCTTTTCCACACACAACCGCCCCCCCCACCCCACCCCATCAAGCCAGGACACAGGCTGGAGGACGGGGCAGGGCGCCGAAGGAGGCGTCTCCAGGGTCACGTGACGAAACGAAGCCCAGAGAGGACTTCCTGCTTTCCAATGTCATTTCCTGTGCTCACGGTCACGGCCACTTCCGGTCCTCCGGGTCATGCGTCACCTGCCCGCGTCCCGGCGCCTCTTGCTCCGCAGTCCTGGGCGCGCGCCGGGGCCGCCTCGGCTCCGTTTCACCCTCGGCTGCCGCCACCAGGGTCCGAGTCCTGCGTCCCGGGTCTCGGGCCAGGGTGAGTTGGGGCAGGGGCCCGAGGGGGCAGGGGAGGAGGAGCGTCCCTGGCGCCGGGCCCGGGCTGCGGAACTCCGCGGGAGAGCTGGGGCTGGAGGCGCGCTTGCGCAATTTGGAGTCGTGGCCCGCCTCTTCTCCGGGCGGAGACGCTCATTGGTCATCCTTGGGGGCGGGGCGGGGCCCGGCATCCAATCAGGGACAGCTAGTGCTCTTCTTGGCCCATCCCCCTGTGTTGTGCTGCCCCTAGCAGTGCTCGCTCCCTGCTTTACCTGCTCAGGCTCCCCTTAGGCTGTTCTGATCACATTCCCATCTTTGGGCTCTGGGTCCTGCTGGCTTTGCTCTGCCCCCCCATTCCCCCCCCCAGTCCCCGCAGAGGCTCATCTCGGCCTCCTGGAAGGCTCTTTGCCGGTGCTCATCCGCCAGGGAGCATTTATGAAGCTCCTGCTGTGTGCCAGGCACTGCACTACATGCGGATGTGAAGACTGTCCTGCCCTGGAGGAGCTCCCAGGCTGCCCGCAGGGGGCTCCTCCTTGAAGGGCGCTGGGACCCTTGCCCTCCTCTGTACACCCCCCCCCACCCGCTGAGCGCAATGCAGGTGCCTAATAAATGTTCTGAGCTTGCTGCCACCCCAGTATGAACAGAGGGCTCTACAGTTCTTCCGTGACCAGCCGTGCACATGCAGCCCGCGTGCAGTGGGGTGTTTGTCCTTCGTTTTCTATGAGAACCAGTGACATCGGGGGTGATGGAGTGGGCTCCTCAGCCTCTCCCTCTGCTCCAGTCTTTGAGACGGCTGGCCACGCCCTGGGAGCAGTGGGTGACCCGGCTGGCTCCCGGGCTCTGCAGCGGCCTACATCTGCCCACCCTGCTTGGGGGATCCCCACGGAGCTGAGTGTCCTATGTGCACCAGAGGTGAGCACGTGGGTGGTGCCCGCCGCCGCCCCGGGGCCCCTGCTCCCCTGACGGGGCCTCCTTCTTCTCTCCAGCCCCGCCTCGGAAGGACCAGCTCGTCCCTGAAGGAGGAGGAAGGTGGGAGCGCCCAGCATGGCCCCGGTGCTCCTGCCAGCGAGTGCCAGCCAGGTGAGAGAGGGACGGAGCTTCCCCACCTGGCGGCCGGGGGTGGGAGGGGATCTGGGGGTCTCAGGATGGCTCCTCCTTGGTTTTCAGGCAGGAGCCTAGCAGTGAGGTGGAGTTCCCCAATGTCACCCGGACCTGGAGTCCAGTCCCCTTCCCGGAGCCCATCTCTCATTCTTTGTATTGGGTCGTTGATGATAGGTGCAGCTGGCCCTTCAGCGGATAGGCCCTGGGCCTGGGGTCAGCAAGACCAGAGTTCAAATCCAGCCTCCCACACGTCCTGGCTGTGTGACCCTGGGCCAGTCTCTTAACCCTCATCTGTGAAATGGGATAATAGCACAGACCTGTCAGGGTTGTTCTAAGGATCAAAGGAAGTAACATTTGCGAAGAGGTTCAGAGCCGTAAAGTACTGAAGGAGTAATAGCCCTTATTATGGACAGTATGCACACACTGCCCCCTAAGACTTCTAAGGTCTGTCCTCAGTCGGCTCCCTTCAGCCCGGCACAGACCTAATGCCCAGACCCTGATTTCACTTGCACCCACAAATGCTCCATTCACACCTCCAAGGAACTCTGAAATCCCTTCCCCATCACCTTTTCTCCTTCCACCCTGCCCCTCACTCTTGGAGCTCCTCGGCCCTTTAGGACTTGCCCAGACCATCCCCTTGCGCTGGCGGCACTCACCTTCCTTGTGTGGCTGCAGCCCGTCCTAACCTAGGTCAGCTCTTCACCCTCACCTGGCCTTGGATGCCTTGTCCTGCCTTTGAGCCCCTGGCCCCGCGCTTCACCTCCTTGGGTCCTACCCACGGGCTCCTAAGTGGAGCTGCGGGGAGTCACTGTGAGGTGCCCACGATCCGCTGCCCACTATACAAAAATGTGAAGTGATCATGGCTCAGCCCTCCTGCAGCAGGACAACCCTTTTACACCAGCTCCCCCCCCCCCCCTCCGGGGCTTTTCTACCTATGCAGGGGCTGGTCCAACACCCTCCTCTCTCCTGTACTCCCTCCCCCTCCGGCTGATGACCTGCACACACGCACACACTGAGCGTGATCCCCAGCTGCTTCCACAGCTCCCCTTTTCCTCCTCTAAACCTCACCCAGAGGCCTCCCTTGTCTCTTCTCTGACCTCTCTCTTACATGAAGAGGTGGCCCATTTTACCAAGACTGACCTCTGCCTGCACACACAGCCCCCTCCCCCATCCCCTCTGTCCACCTGCTTCTTTGCTGCCACAGAATGTCCGAGGCTGCCCTAACCTTTAACAATCCCCGCCTCCCTGGGCAGCCTCCCTCACTCCTAGGCCGTCTTCAGGGATCTCAGCCCCCATCTTCCTGGCCTCTCTCAGCCTGGGACACTGCTGACCACCTCTTCTCCCGGACCTTCTCTCGGTTTCTAGGATGCTGCTCTCCTGGTTTTCCTCATTTTCCTTCCATCTGACTGACTGCTCCTTCCTAGTCATTTGCTGTGGGTGCCCCCAAAGGGTCTGTTTTGAACCCTTGTCTCTGGCAGTGAGGTGGCCCTATATGCGATCCCTTGGTGACTTATGCAGATAATTCCCAGATTTCCTACCCAGCTTTAATCTCTTCTGAACTCCAGTCCCATATCACCAACTGCCCATTGGACAGCTTGATCCCTGTGTCCTGTAGACACTTTAAAACAGAGCTTACTGTCTTACTGTGAATCCTCCCCTCCCCCAGCTTTGCTCTTCCTGTCCAGCAGACCCCGTTCTCCTTCCATGCTCCTTGGCCCCCAGGCTGGAAGTGTCACTGTTACCCCAGGGATCTGCCCACCTGTCAGGTCTCTGCCTTCACCGTACCTGGCATCGGCTTCCCTTTCTCCCCACTCGATGGCCTCTGGCTTTGTGCAGGCCTCTATCACGCCTGGAAGGTGACAGTGGACTGCTCTTGGCCTCCTCTTCTGAGCTGCCAGAGATCACGTCACCTCCCTTCTCAGTGAGCTCCAGTGGCCTCCACGATTGACAGCAAAGACTGGCGGTTACTTCCTTTCCCCATCTTTCCTGTCTTTGCCCCTCTCTGTGGGCTCCGTGGTCCGGCTACCCTGACCTTTCTGGGATGCCTCAAACAGGGAGTTCTGTCTCTGGATGCTTCGCCTTTTCACTGACTGTTCCCCATTATTGGGAACATCTCCCTTGTCCACTCTGCCTGCCCATTTCCTGGGGCTCCTTTGAAGGCCTGCTCAAATCCTCTCTGCTGGTATGTCCCCTCTGAGGTCACCTCCACTTTACACTGTATCTTTCACACAGAATTACTTCCATTTTGTCTCACAATTGTAATGGGAAGTCCTTAAAGGCAGGGACCATGTTGATGCCTTTCTTTGCATCCACAGAAGTTCGTAGGGTGCTTGACACACAGCCACCCCCTTTCCTCTGCCTCTCCTTTCTTGGTGCAGTATTTACTGATTTTTCTGTAAATTCACTCGTGCCAACAATATGTTCAGTGCTGAATTTCTTGCTTTTAGGGATGCAAAAAAAATGTAACCAAACAAAATTTTAAATTATGTCAACAGATCTTAATATGCTTCTTGAAGATACAGGAATCTTTATTGCTCATTTCAACACAGTTAAACTGAAAAAAAATCAGATTACTCAGGACCTTCTTAGGTCTTGGGGGCTTATGTTTGGATGTTATAAAGGGCTCCCCTTGTGTCATCCAGTAACAAATGCTCCCTGAATGGATGATTATGTGGTAAGGCTGCCAACACACTAGGAAAAAGGCGAACTTTTCTCCTTCCCCTTTCTAATGTGGGCCCCAGAGGCTTGAGCAGGTTCCTGCTTGCTAGGAGCTTCCTGGCTGGATTGGTGTTATGATGAGAGGATCCTACCCTGCTGAGAGCAGAGCTCTCCCCCCAACCCCTCCCACAGTGACCCTGATGTCTTCTGGCATGTTGACTAGTTTGCTGGCTTTGAGGGGAAACGTAAAAGTGCCTTAAATGCCCCTGCTTCTTCACAGTCATCTCCTTTACTTCCTTATTTATTAGCCTGGATTTGTCTTTTGCTCATGCTTAAACTCCTAGAAAAATCCATCTCTGCTCATTGCTTCTCCCCCTTTTCTCACTGCCCACCCCTTTAGTAAGCCCCTTTCCAACCCGTCACTTAGCCGAGTTTTCTTCCACATTCTCCCTGGTTTCTTCATCTTAATGAAGATGAAGAAATGAATGCCACACACACTTAATGAAGCCACACCCCCTGGCTCTTCGTGGCTCTGCTTTTGAGTGGGCACTCACTCTTTCTCCTGGATATTCTTTCTGAGTCTTCACAACCTTACTGTGCCTTGGTTCTCCCCCCTGCCCAACGGCTTCTTCTCAGTCTCCTCTGCAGGCTTATCATCTTTCCGGCATGTCTTCTGCCTGTGGGTATTCCCGAGGTTTCCACCTTGACCTTTGTCCCTTCTCTCTGGATAACCTCAGTGGTCACTTGGGCCCAGCTATCGCCACTATGCAGATAACTCTTGCCAGTCCTCTCCATTCTGCAGGAAGAAGCCAGACATGCATTCCTCCACCTCCAGTGGCACATGCCGAGTATCTCTGGTGCAAGAAGAAAGCGCAGCTTTGCCCCAGGCCTCTTCTGCGCTTCCCTCTTTGTGTCTGGCATCCCACCTTGGGGCAGTCCATGCACAGCTGTGGAGGCACCGTTGATTCCTGACTCTGCACCTTCCCTTTACAAACCCACTCAGTTGATAGACCTTGACATTTCTGTCTCCACAGTTTTTGGCCACTTAGGTCACCACCCTCCGGCTCATATCCTTGTCACCATTTACTTCTCTGCAGTCCCTCCTCCACTCGGGTGCCAGGGCCACTTTGCTCAGCCATGTTCTTCTCTGTAGCTCCGGGTGGCATTGAGGAGCACATAGAAACATCGCTGTTCCTGCAAGCCTTTCACAAGCTGGCCTCATCAGGCAGGACTTCCCAGCTCCATGCTCTGGCCTTAGGTTCTTGGCTGTGTGGGGGCCCTCCCACCAGATACTCCCATCTCCTGGCTCAGAGCCTTTGGCCTGGCCATTCCTGGGCCTGACCTGCCTTCCCTCCTCACCTCCTTGGTGTCTTTGAGCAGCACTTAGCTCCGGGGAAGCTCTGTGCCACAGCCTTTCCTGGTCTCCTCTGCCCTCAGACATTCCCTGAATACCTGCTCTGCATTTGTTTGACACAGGCCTGTGGGTGGGCTTGTCTACTCCACTGGGGTGTAAGCTTCTTTGGGGCACAGTCTGGTTTGCTCTTGTCTTTGCTAACCCTAGCACAGTGCTTGGCACTTAATTTATTATTGAATGAGTTTCAAAGAAAACTCCCGTCATTCCCAGCAGTTACTAAAGCACTTCAGCTCCCTTGGCAAGGTTATATGTAAGTGGCCACTTGAGCTACCGAAGGAGAGGTGGCTCGGCATTGTCCAAGCTGTGTGGCCAGAGATATGTCTTTTGGCCTTCAGGTTTCTCTTCTTTAATTTGGAGATAAATATGCACTTGCATTGCAAACATCTGCTGCTGTTACGTTGTGGAATTTAGATCTTGTACAGAATGAGCCGTGTCATGTAGTCAGTGCTCATATGCTGGCTTCAGAGCCCTCCAAAGCCCTCCATGCAAGTCCTGCCCACTCCCCACCCCCAACCCCCAGGTTGCTGGCCAGGGTAGCATCAGTGTGTACTTGGTGTTTCAGGAGTCAGTGACCTTCCAGGACGTGGCCATAGACTTTACCCAGGAGGAGTGGGGACACCTGGACTCTTCCCAGAAGGAGCTGTACCGGGAGGTGATGCTCGAGAACTATAGCAACCTGGTGTGCCTGGGTAAGGATGGCTTCCCCCAGACTCCAAATGTACACATTGGGGTCCTTTGTTTCCAACTTTTGGGGTGCCTCACATGCTGTGCAGTTACTGTTTGGCCCATGGAGACCAGAGATTATCCCTTGAGGAGCAAAAGGCAGAGGTTGTTATTTTAAATAAACTGTTTCCAAATTAAAGGTATTTGCTTTATGTAGCTGGAAACTGGAGGCTTGATGGGGCTGTACCCCCCTTCTCTGGCCTGTCCTTTTCCCCCCTCCACCTCCTGGCCTTCCCTCAATTCCAAGATTTTGTGCTAAAATTTCTCCACAGATCCCTGAAGACAGGAAAGGTTCCTGTCCTCTTGGAGTGGGGGTTGGGGGGGGTCTTGTGAACTGTTTTTCTTTTGAAATCCAGTTGCGTCTTGTGACTTGTTCCCTACACAATCCAGAGCATCCTTCAGAGATCCTCCAACCCTCCTTGTGGGTCATAGCGTGACCACCCTTTCCCCAACTAGAAGGGAGAGGACAGAATTCTGAGGTGTCTCTTTGTCCCCTTCCTTTTCCCAATGTCAATGACCAGGACTTGCAGCCTCCAGACCAGACCTGATCTCCCATTTGAAGCAAGGGGAAGCTCCTTGGGTGGCCAGGAGAGACCTGGAGGCAGGCACATGGTCAGGTGAGTGAGGGTGGGAGGGCAGTGCAACTTGATGGGCATCACAGGCAGCATTGCTGGGGCTCCTCTCGGGGATCCCCAGGCCTCTGGATGTCTGTCCTCTGTAAACTGCTTCATAGACCTTTATTCTGACCCCAGGAGATCTCCTTCCTCTTCTCATGTGTCTTCTGGGCTCAGAGAGAGTTCCCTTTGGGGCCAGGGGAAGAATCCTTATTCCCTTCTTTCTTTGGGATCACCTTGCCCTCAGCAAACATTTACCAAGCAGCTACTGTAGCTTAGCGGCTGGGGGCCACTGAGGGGCATCCTAGTGCCCAGAGTGCTGGATCTGGCCTCAGGAAAGCTCCACATCCTGAGTTCAAACCCAGCCTCAGACACTTACAGGCTTTGTGACCCTGGGCAAGTCACTTAGCCCGGTTTGCTTCAGTTCCTAATCTGTAAAATGAGCTGGAGAAAGAAATGGCAAACCCATTCAGTGTCTTTTTCAAGAAAACCCCAGTGGAGTCATGCAGAGTCAGACAGGACTGAAATGGCTGAAGAGCAAACTATGGCTCAGGGACCATTGGCGGCACTGGGGCTCCCAAGGCAGAAGGTGAGCGGCCCCCGCGGTCACAGTGCTTGGGCTCCAACATGGGCCAAGCAAAGCCACATAGGAGTGGGAGCAGACATTGAGGAGACCCTGAGCTGCCGAGAGGCCTAGGGAGGTTTCCCTAGGAGGTGCCGCTCGACCTGAGCTTGGAAGGGCACAAGGGGTTCACAGGGCAGAGGAGAGAGGGCATGTACTGAGCACAAGGCTTGGAGGTGAGAGGTGGAGTGACAGTGTGAGAAGGACAGCGTAGACAGGCTGGGTAGCATCACCAGGGGAGGTGGTTGAGACGGAAAGGTAGGTTACAGCTGAGTAGAGACGGGGCTGGAAATGCCAATCAGAGAGTCCCCTGTGGGTGCCAAACATAAGGGGCCTTATAGTGGGTCATGCCAGGTGGCATGGCAGCTGTGTGGAGCATGGTTTGGAAGAGGGAGAGCCGAGGCAAGGGGTCCAGCTCCCAGGCCATTGCAGACCGGTTCATGAGTCTTCCCAAGCTTCTCTGGATTCCTGGAATATTGAAGATTTCTTCTGGCATGATCACTTTGCATGCATTCCCCAGGCATTCTCAGGCCTGACTACGATTTCCAGTCTCCTTCACCTTTGTAACCTGCCCCCTCATGCCTCATCTCCTTGAAGAGGCCCTTCCTGATTGTTCCAAGTGTTAGGGTCCCCCCTCCTCCCACTAGCTCACTGTATTTTATGTCTTTATAAATATATGTTACACACATTTACATTTTAGACATTTATTCATCTGTGAATGGGCACCCTCCCTAAGAGGATGTAAGCTCCTTGAGAGCAGGGCTTGTCTCTCTTTTGTCTCTCTATCTCAGTCCCAGGCGCGTGGCTAGCCAGAGTTAACCATAAATGCGTGTAGATCGTTGAACTCTAAAATGACTTGACCATGGCCAGGCCTTTTCAAAGTACTCACAAATATAGGTGCAACCTGGTGGTATTTACAATGCCAGGATCGTGGACTCAAATCTGGAACAGAGCTGAAAGCTGCCTTGTGTTAGAGGGGTTCACCTCAGAGGTGGAAGCACATTTTCTGTTTGACCCCAGAAGCCTAGCCAGGAGCACTGCTGCAGAAGCCGCAAGGACCACAGAATTTGCACTGTCAGGAAGAGCAGAGCGAGCCAGACCTCCAGGGGTCTTTCTGGCACGTGCTTCTGGGACAGAGGCTGCCTGCTGGCTTCTCTGGGCTCTTCCAGAGGACTTTCCTTTCCATTACTGGTTGGACTGTGTGCGTTCCTTGTGAAAAGGTCACTCAGCGTCACACAAGTAAGTGGCCACGCTGGGGTTCGAACCTGTGTCTGCTGGCTCCAAATCCAGAGCTCCTTCCAATGCACCGTGAAATCATTCCCTCTCACTTCAGAATTAATCAGTGCTGTTCTACCAATCTTATTGGCCACCATACTAGGAATTTTGCTATCACAGTAAGACAGGATAAGGAAATTAAAGGAAGAATCGTTGATACAGAACAGACTGTTCTCATTTGCAGGTACAGGATGATTTCCTTGCAAAAACCTCACAGAATCCATCAAAAGTAAATTTGTTAAAAAGCCACTAGCATTGGCTTAGGATTTTTACTGAAAATCCAAAGACCATAATAGAAAAATTCCAGTGTAATTGAAAAATGCAATGGCCTTAGTTAAGTTAACCCACCAAAAAACACGTCTTACTTAGTTAAGAGAAAAGAAGCCTTTGTCCACCTTTTCTGGGTTTTACGGTGGTAACTTTGCTTCATACTGCTTTGTACCATCATCTGAGCCTGCCCAAGAGCCTCTCCGTACCCAGTCTGAAGGTGCACAGAATGAAGCTTCCTGTTTTTCCTCTTAGGTCAGGTTCATCCCAAGGCTGCACAGGGTAAGGAGACACCATCTGTGACTAGAAGGTCATCCCAGGCTTCAGTGCCCTTGGTTCTTGAGTAGTAAGTGCTGAGAAGGTACTTGGCATTCTTTGATAGAAAATGTGGCCAGGACTTTTGGCCCCCTTTAGACCTTTTATTCCAGAGACTGAGCTTTGTAACAACCTGGAGAGTGCCCAGGCACAGATTGTCTCTCACACAGCGTGCCTTCCTTGTGGCTATCCTGCTCAGGAGCTCTTAGAAAAGGACCTTGAGTTCTGGCCATGTGCCATCAGACTGCCACAGCAACAGCTCACAGATTCACGTGTGGACCTGTTCTCCCCCTGAGCTTCAGTCCTGCATGACACGTTGTCTATTGGATGGTTTAATCTGGAAGAACCCAGCATGTTGTAAACAGTTCCTCACTCTCCCCCAATGCGTGCTTCTCCTTCACACTCCTCACCAGTTCATCCCGTGTCCTGGTCTCATAACATCTGCCGCCTTCTTGCCTCCTCACTGTCCCTCACAGCTGCTGTCCAACACCTCTATTTGTTCTCTGAGCACCTTTCTGCTCAGAAACCCCGCACTTATTTAAGTCCCTGATTACAGTGGATTATTAGTGGCCTCCTCAAGGAAGCCATTCTTCCCCCTAGTCTGTATCCCACACAGCTACCAAAATGATTTTTCTTAAGCAAAGCTCTGATCCTGTCACCTACCCCACCTGCACTCAGTCATGTCCAGGGGTTCTGTACTGTCTAGAATTAGTACAGAATTTGCAAGTTAGAAGGGACCTTAGTATCCTTGTAGTCCAACTCATGCAAGGATTCCCCACTCTAACATAGCCATTAGGTGGTTATCCAGGCCATGAATTTGAAGACCTTTTGAGAGGAAACCCACCCTCTCTTGAGAAAAGCCATTCCAACATTTGGACAGCTCTAAGTGCTGGAAGTTGTATGACATCAGCCCTACATTGGCCTCTTGGAAATACAGGTGTGAATCATCTGAGAGTGGGTGGGCATGAGAGAACAGAAGGTAGAGGTTAAAGGTATCGAACTCCTGGGGATTCTAGCCAGTGGCATAAGTAAATTAGGATGAAGAAAATAAGGTGTGAGAGTATGCTGGCCAAAGAGCAGTAATGTTGGTAGGCACCAGATGGTGATTTTGCAGAAGTAGGCTGGGCCTTTGTCAAAACCTGGGTGGCCAAAACAGGAAGTCTTGCAGATCTGTTGGGGTACTGGACCTTGGGTCTAGCTTTGGTGGGGGGAGGGGAAGTGGGCAGTGAAATATCAGAAGTAGGTACTGGTTCTTGCAGAAGGATGACCTAAGCCTTGGTCACCTCTGAGTGTGCCATGACAAGTAATGTCTGCTCTCTGCTTCCATACAAAGGATTGTGGCAGAGGAGTAGATAAGGCTGTGCCTTCCCAAGACTGGCTTTCAGACTGTTATTAGCAAAAACATCAGAATAGAGTGCTAGGTCAGGGTGGGGTGGAGACAGATTCTTTCTCCCATGAAGAACTAAATCCACACTCCATGAGTATGGGAAGAGATGTACATTGTCTTTTTCATAATTTGCGTGGCATCCAGTTAACCAGGGTCCCTCATTGCATCTCCAAACCATAACTTTAGAGTACTCAGACACTTGGCTCCCCCTCCACCCCCCAAACCAAGACCAGGAATCCAGTGTCACTGGATCAGAGGGTATACGGTGGAGAGTAAGGTAAAAGAAGAGTAGACAGACAGAAGGACAGATTATAACTCTGTTATAAAAGGGATTGAAAGCCCACAGAGGATTTTCTGTTTGGTACTAGAGGGGATGGGAATGAGGATGGGGCTGGGGAGTTTATTGAGTAGGTTGGGGGGTGAACAGAAGTGACATGATCGGACCTCCTTGCACTTTAGGAAAAGCACTTTGTTGTCTGAATGTGGGATAGATTGGGGCAGGCAGACCCACCAGTTGCCATTTCAGTACTACAGGTTTGAGTGATGAGGACCTGCACCATGGTGGGGGCATTTGGAGATGCGATGTTGGAGGTCAGCAGAGGGGTTGGGATAAGAGACACAGGTAGGTATGAAAATCATCAGATGGCACTTCAGCCTCTAGGATCTGCTGCGGTCACTGAGTGCTGTAGTATAGAGGGAAGGGAGAAGCCAAGACAGCCCTGAGGAACACTTGTGGTTAGAGGAGAACCACGGGAGATGGTATCCATCATTCCCCCTGAAGCCTCTCCCCTTCCTTGCACATGATTATAGGGGCAATGCCTTTCTCCCAGCCCCTCAGGCTCCATACCTACATGTCCTTTCCCACTCCCACTCTTTACTGTCTCACCCCATGTCCAAGTTGCTGCCAGAGCTTATCAGCTTCACCTCTGAAGCACCTCCTGAAGACGCCCCCACTGTGGCGCAGGCCTTCACCACCTCACACCTGGACTAGGGCTGTAGCTGTGGGGGAAGGGGGTGTGCCTGCCTCTATCTTTACTCCAGTCCATCCACCATTCAGCCGGTGAAGGGATTTTCCTGAAACAGAGGCCTGCCCACATCAGTCCCCTACTCAGTAAACTCAAGTGTCTGTCCATCACCTTCAGAAGAAATACACAGTGCGAACCTGCCACCCCCACCCTTACATTTCCGGTCTTCTTAGATTTTTACTCTTCTGTTAAGTGACCAGTCCATTGATCTATATAGTCACAGTGTTCTCTTTTATAGCTTTGTGCTGTGTCTTTTTCCTGGAGGAATCTTACTTGTAAATATTTTCTATTTTTTGGTTCAGTTTTATTAACTTATTCAAACTTAAAGCCTTCAGCATCTCTGTATCCTTGGAGTACAATTTTATACTACCTGATTTCCAAATGACATTTTTACGTCATTGGAGAAAAATTTCCTGAGCTGTCTTAAGGTTTAATGGGATTTTCATGTAGACATTACTTGATTTCATCCATGTATCTCAAGTGATTAATATATTTTGGTGCTATTTCCCTCTTTAATTTGAAAGGCATTATTAGTTCTATTTAAGAGAAATGATAATGGGCAGAATTTTAGGGCACTTAATCTGTACCCTGGAAGGTGCCATATTATTAGTCATTTTTTTTCTTGAATAATATTTTTTCCAGTTACATGTCTAAACAGTTTTTGGCATTAAATAAAAAAGATTTGAATTCCAAATTATTGCCCTGCCTTCTTCTCCTCTCCTCCCCCAAAAGAACAAGTAGTTTGATATAAGATTACACATGTGCATTCATGCAGAACATTTCCATGTTAGTCATGTTGTGAAAGGAAACACAGATCAAAAAACCTTTAAAAAATAAAGTAGAAAATAGTATATTTTGACTTGCATTTAGACACCCATCAGTTCTTTGTCTGAAGGTGTATAACATTTTTTTTCATGAGTCATTTGGAATTGTCTTGGATCACTGCATTGCTGAGAATAGCTAAATAATTCACAATTGATCATTGTTCATTATTGCTTGTTACTGTATACAATGTTCTGGTTCTGCTCACTTCACATTGCATCAGTTTATGTAAGTCTTTCCAGATTTTCCTGAAAGCATTCTATTCTTCATTCTTTATAGTAAAATAGTATTCCATCACAAATATATGCCACAGTTTATTCAGACATTCCTCAATTTATGGGCATCCCCTCAATTTCCAATTCTTAGCCACTACAAAAAGAAATTTTTGTACAAATAGATCTCTTTTTTTAAAATTTTCTTTGGAATACAGACCTAGTTAGTGTCTGGGTCAGAGGGTATACATATATTTATAGCCCTCTGGGCCTTGTTCCAAAAGATTGGATCAGTTCACGATTCCACCAAGAGTGTATCAGTGTCCCAGTTTTCCCACATCCCCTCCAACATTTATCCTTTTCCTTTTCTCTCATATTAGCCAGTCTGATATATGTGCGCTAGCACCTCAGAATTGTTTTAATTTGTGTTTATCTAATCAATAGTGATTTAGAGCATTTTTTTTTGTATAACAGCTGGTTTCTTTGAAAACTGTTCATTCTTATCCTTTCACCATTTATCAATTGAAGAATGACTTGTATTTTTATAAATTTGACTCAGTTCTCTATGCTTTTGAAAAATGAGGCCTTTATCAAAGAAACTTGCTACAAAATTTCCCCCCAGCTCTCTGCTTTCTTTCTGCACTGTTTTTTGTGAAGAATCTTTTCAATTTAGTATAATCAAAATTATTGATTTTAAATCTGATAATGGTTTCTGCCTACTGTTAGGTTTTAAATTCTTCCCGTATGCATCTGACAAGTAAACTGTCCCATGCTCACCTGTTTTGCTAATGGGATCACCCTTTGTGTTTAAGTCATGCACCCATGTTAACCTTATCTGGTGTGAATGTTGGGCTGTACCGAGTTTCTCTCAAACTATTTTGAAGTTTCCCCAGTTGTTTCTGTCAGACAGTGAGTTCTTGTCCCAACAGCGTGGATCCTGGAGTTTACTGAACACTAAATTGCTCTGGTCATTGACTACTGTGTATGGCATACATAATCTGTGTTTCTGACCCACCACTCTGTTTCTTAGCCAGTACCAAATTGTTTTGATGATCACAGCTTTGTAATACAGTTTGAGATCTGGTACGGCTAGGCAACCTTCCTTCTTATCAGTCATATTTGACATGACTATGTTGGTAAAGTATGTGGTGTGTAGAGTGCACAGTGAATAGTTTTCCATATGGACGTCAGATACCTTAGGATTCTTCCCGTATGCTTGAGTCTGTTCTCTGTTTGCAGTACACAAACAAGCCACAAATGTGGGACCAAGTCAGATTCCATTGATGATTGATAAAGGCAGCCAGAAGGTTCCGGCATAGGGCAGGAAAGAGAAGAGCCTGGTTCTCCCCTCCCTCGGCAGGAGAGTGTCCATCTTGCAAACCAGTATGGCGTGCAGGAGCCCTCTCTGCTCCCTGGAGTTAGGCTTTTAAATGCCATGCTTTTTTTTTTTCTCCAGAGTCCCCCTTATCACTGGACATCAAGGCTGAAACAGAAAACATTGTACTTTGTCTTTCTTTTTCTATTTGGTCCATCATCAACTTGTACTCAGCTGTGGGCAAGAGTCCACTGAACCCTCAACTTGAGTCAGAAGTGTCCTGAGTTCAAATCCTTCTCCAGTTCACACTCGCTGAGTGGTGCTGGGCAGGCCTCTGAACCTCTCAGCCTCAGAGTCTTCAACTGTGAATTAGGGATAATTCTAGCACCAACTTTAAAGGACAGTTGGGAAGATACTGATATATTTTGCAGGAAGAAGAAAGGAGATAGATATCTTAGGAAGTGTGGGGGATGTAAGATTCATTTTCCCTATCATCTTTTCCAGATTTAGAGATTAGAAACATACTTGGGCTTAGAGAATTAGGGAGATGATCATCTTCTTCCATTTTTGAAGAGTGTGTGTGTGTGTGTGTGTGTGTGTGTGTGTGTGAGAGAGAGAGAGACAGAGAGTATGAGTGTATGTGTAGATGTGTGCCTAAACATGTATATCCATATATAAATACCTGTACAGATTATTTATTCTTTGAATATTTGACAGAAACCAAACATTCTATTCCTGCTGTGTTTATATGTGGCACATTTCAGCAGCCATTTATAGTGGCTCGCTTAATTTAAATTTCTTAATGCTGCCCTTGTCTTTTTCCACAGTCATTTCCAATGTGACCTCCTGTCCTTTACCATAGACCCTTCAAGAAATACAGTGAAGAAAATCAAAGGTCACTATGACTATCAAAAAACATATATAGTGCCTGTGTGTACCTCTCTGACAAGGATATAGAGACACAATTTCTTTATAGCATGACTGTCAGCCAGAAAAGTACACTCAGGTCAAAGCTTCAGAATCTTCCTGGAACACTAAGACGTGTTGTCACTATAGGGAAATGAGCATTTATAACAATATAATATTTCTATTTGTATATATTTATAAGCACCTGTGCTGTACCTCCCTGCCAGGGTTGTTGTGAGGATCAGATGAAATAAGCTTTGTAAAGCACTTGGCACAGGGCCTGTCACCTGCCGTGTGCTGTAGAGATTATTCCCTCCCCTTTCAAACATTCTCTCATTTGTTTCTTACAGCCCTGTGAAACATGTTGTTATGATTCCTATTTTAATCAGTAAGTGTTTGTTAAGTGCCTACTTGTGCCAAGTACTGTGCTGAGTGCTAGGAATACAGAAAGTGATGAAAGAAAATCCCTGCCCTCAAGGAGTATATTATATTGTTTAATGGAGGAGACCACGGGAAAACAAATAGACACAGAGCAAGCTATATATGTGAAATGTAGGAAAGTATTAAGAGGTAAGACACTGGAGTTAAGAGGTGACAAAGAAGGCTTCCAGGAAAGGAAGGTATTTTACCTGGACTAGAAAGAAAGCAGGATGGTCAGGAGGCAGAGCAGAAGAGAAAAAGTGTTCCAGGTCTGGGGGACAGCTGGAGAAAATGCCTAGAGGCAAAAGATGGAAAGTCCAGGAGCCTGGACTGAAGATTAACTGATAAGAAGACAAGAAAGAGAAGAAAGGGACATATTATAAAGGGCTTTGAATGTCAGGAAGAGGATTTTGTATTTGATTCTGGAAGCAATAGGGAACCACTGGTGTTTGTAGAGTAAGAGTGACATGATCAGACCTGCACTTTAGGAAAATTACTTTGATAAATGAAGGGAGGATAGATTGGAGACAGGGAGACATTTTCTTCTCCTTTCCACCTCTGCTATCACAATAAGACAGCCTTAGTTGATGAAGACTTGCCCTGGAGTGGTAGCATTGTCAGAGGAGAGAAGGAGGCATATTCAAGAGATGTTGCAAAGTTGAATTCAGCAGATCTTGATAACATTGGGTATGGCAGGTGAGAGAGAGTGAAGAATGTATGATGATCCAAGATGGATTGGGAGCCTAAGTGACTGGGAGAATGGTGTTATCCTTTATAGGAACAGGGAAGTTGGGAAACAGTGGTAATGGTTTAGGCGAAAACATAATGACTTCTGTTTTGGGTATACTGAGTTTATGGTGTCTATTGGATATCCAGTTTGAGGTGGCTGAAAGGCAGTTGGAGATGAGATGTTGGAGGTCAGCAAAGAAGTTAGGACAGAAAAGGTAGATTTGAGAGTCCTCAGCACAAAAGATGGTCATTAAGGCCATGGAAGCCAATGAGATCATCAAGGAAAATAGCATAGAAGGAGAAGAGAAGAGGGCCCAGGACTGAGCTCTGAGGGGCAGGATGAGGATCCAGCCAAGGAAATGGAGAAGAAGCAGTCAAAGAGGTAGGAGGAGAACCAGGAGAGAGGATGGCCCAAAACCCTGAAGGGAAGAGAGTATCAAGGAGAAGTGATCAGTGTCTTCCAAGGCTGTGGAGAGATCAGAAATGTGGAATGAGAAACGACTGTTGGGTTTAGCAACAAAGATCGTTAGTAACACTGGAGAGAGACGTTGTGGTGGAATGGGGACGTCAGAAACCTGATTGTAAGGGGATAAGAGAGGAGATGAAGGAGGCATCTCGGAAAGGATCTTTTAGAGATGTTTATCTACAAAGGGCAGAAGAGAACAGAGATGAAGGCTTCAAGGGACTGTTTCTTCAGGTTGGGAGAGGCATAAGCATGTTTATAGGCAATAGGAATTGAACCAGTAGTTGGAGACAGACTGAGAGTTAAGTGAAAGAGATGAATAGGAGGCAGTCTGTTGGAGGAGAGGGGATGGAATGAGTTCGCTCACTTGAATAGGGAGAGGGATTAGCTTGGGGTAAAGAGTGAGGCCATGTCATGTCAGACAGGGTGATGGAGAGAGAACTGGAAGGCACCTATGTGATAGGAAAGGAGGAAGAGGTGGGAAGAGGGAGTTCATGGCAATCAGCCTCATTTTTTTTTTCTGTACAATATGAAATAAGATTGCCAGCTGGGGATGGTGGTGGAATAGGGGAGGCACACAGAAAGATATTAAGTGATTTGTCCAGAGTGCTACAGGTAGTGGGTGTCTGAGGTCTCCCTGATTCCAGGCCCAGTGCCTTATGCACTGGGATACCTCACTGCTTCATTAAGAGCAGCATAGAAAAAAGAAGGAAGTGGGAAGTGGTGCTGATTTATTATACTTACAGGGAGACAGTGAGAAAACCTGCTCAACTGTAACAGAAGGAATTACTTTTGGGGATTACTTTATTGTATCCAAGTGTTTGTTTTTTTTTCACGCACCTGGTCTTTAGCACTTCTCACCTAGACTATTACAATAGCTTCCAAATTAACTGACGTGTTAGGTCTGACCTACATATGTTGACCTACATAGCTGCTTAAGTGACATTTTCAAAGAGTATGTCAGACCATGTCTTTCTTCTCAGTAAGCTCTGGTGACTCCCTATTTTACTTCTAGCCTACAGTGCAGACTTTGCTGTTTGGAGTCAGACACCTTTTTCAACTTGGCTCCAACAGTCAGTAAACATTTATTAAATATCTCCTATGTGCCAGGCACATTGCTAGGTACTAGGGATATTAAAAAAAAAAAGCGAAAGACAGTCGATGGCCTCAAGGAGCTCACAGTCTAATGGGGGAGATGACATGCCAACCAGAGAAATGCCAATAGAATTGCTGAATTAAGAAAAGCTTCCTCTAGAAGATAAAATTTTAGTTGGGACTTCAAAGAAGCCAGTAGGTAGAGATGAGGAGAGAGAGAATTCTAGGTATCAGAAATAGCCAGAGAAAACACCTGGAGCCAAGATATAGAGCATCTTGTTCATGAAACAGCCAGGAGGCCATTGTCACTGTATGTTAAAGTCTTTGGCAAGATCAGGTATAAGAATAGAATAAAGTGGAAAAGAGCTAGGTTTTAAAGGAATGTGAATACCAAATAATTTTGTATTTGATCTTATAGGTAATTAGGAAGCCACCAGAGTTTATTTAGTAGGGGTGCCAGGGGTGTCTGTGTGATATGGTCAGACCTACAGTTTAGAAAGATCAATTTAATAGCTGAATGGAAAATGGATTGGATTGGGGAAGACTTGAATAAGGCAGACCCTTATGCAACAAACAGTTGTAATACTTGAGGTTTGAGGTGATGAGGCCTGCCCCCCACCGAAGTGGCCGTGTCAAAGGAGAGAGAAGGGTATGTTTGAGTGATGTTGCCAAAGGCGAAATACGTAGGCCTTAGGCACAGATTGTATATAAGGGGTGAGAGATAGTGAAGAGTCCAAGGTGACATATAGGTAGTGAGCCCTAAGGGACTGGGAAGCTTAGTATTGCCCTCCACAGTAATAAGGAAGTTAGAGGGCAGGTTTAGGGGGAAATACAGTGAGTTTTGTTTACAACATGATGAGGTTGAGATGTCTGCTGGACATACAGTTTGAATTGTCTGAAAGGCAGTTGGAGATGCAAGATTGAAGGT
Organism: Pseudocheirus occidentalis; assembly: GCA_028646575.1. Classification (NCBI taxonomy): domain Eukaryota; kingdom Metazoa; phylum Chordata; class Mammalia; order Diprotodontia; family Pseudocheiridae; genus Pseudocheirus; species Pseudocheirus occidentalis. The sequence continues at coordinate 2,187,313 of CM053594.1, read as the reverse complement.
CAGCAGGGAGGTTAGGGCAGGATAGGTAAATCTGACAATCGTCAACAGAGATGACAAATTCATGGGAACTGATGAGATCAGCAAGTGAAGTGGTATAAAGGGAGAAGAGAAGAGAAGAGACCAAGGACAGAATCCAGAGGAATGCCTATGGTTAAAAGGGTGAGATCTGAATAAACTGAGCTCCAACATACCATTCCAGGGTTATCACATCTCTTATTTATGACCACTATAGTCTAGCTAAACTGGTCACTACCTCCTACATGACCCCCATTCCACAGCTAATGATAATTCCCACCCCTGCACCCCCACCAAAATTCCCTTGTACTTTGAAAATATTCTCTTTTATTTCCATGGTCATGTTGTAGTCCCCAATAGACCTTAAGCTCCTTAAAGAGCTATTGTTTCTTCTTTGTCTCTGTACTCATAGCACTCATTTTAGTGCTTGGCACATAGTTGAAACTGGCACTAATATTTTTTTCAATACTTTACACTTTGAAAGCCTTTTTTTCCTAATGGAAGAGACATAAAATGAGATTAAATGTAGAGTAGCATGAACAAGGGATAATGATACTTTTTATTTCTTTCAGATTGTGAGATTGGGACTGAAACCAAGGAATCCGCCGCAAAACTGGGTATTTCTTTAAGAGAATCATCCCCAGAAGGAATGACAAAACATTTTTCCTGTGTCTACAAGTTCGGAGGACTTTGGCAGTGTTCTTCCAGTTTAGGGCAGCAAGAAAACAATGAGAAATATGCTAAGACAATAAAAATCTCTAGGAGCAAAACTTCAAGTAATGTGAGAGGCCCTGAATATTACATATATGACAGAACCTTAAATCCAACTTCTATCCTTTTTGAACAACAAAGAGTTTCTCTGGCAGAGCATTCTCATCAGTGTGATACTCAAAGAAAGATCTTCACAATGTGTTCAGATCCAAATAAGTATAATAAAATTTACCCAAGGAAGACATTTTGTGAGAAATTCTTCAGTCACAATTCTGGCCTTAATGAGGCCAATAGAAAACATGCTGATGAGAAACCTTACGGATACAAGGAATATGAAAGAGACTTCAACCAGAGCTCATCCCTTGCTATGCCTCAGGCAATCCATCTAAGAGAAAAAATCCGTAAACGTAATGAATGTATTTCAGGACTTGAACGTCAGAAAATTCGTGCTGGAAAGAAAACTTATGAATGTAATGAATTTGGGAAAACCTTTCACCAGGGAACAGAGCATACACAAAATCAGAGAGTTCATTCTGAAGGAACATTTTATGAATGTATTGAATGTGGGAAGGTCTTTGCTTGGAATTCAAGACTTGCTTTGCATCGACGAATTCATACTGGAGAAAAACCTCATGAATGCAGTGAATGCGGGAAGGCCTTCAATCAGAGAATTCACCTTACTCAACATCAGAAAATTCATACTGGAGAAAAACCATTTGAGTGTAATGAATGTGGGAAAAAGTTCAACCAGAAAATACACCTTGTTCTTCATCAGAGAATTCACACCGGAGAGAAGCCTTATGAATGTCGTGAGTGTGGGAAGGCCTTTCGCAGGGGAGAACAACTTACTCGACATCTGGTCATTCACACCGGAGAGAAGCCTTTTGAATGTCGTGAGTGTGGGAAGGCGTTCTGCCACAGAATACAACTTGCTCAGCATCAGAGAATTCACACCGGAGAGAAACCATATGAATGTGATGAGTGTGGAAGAGACTTCAGCCGGAGCACTTACCTGACTGAACATCAGAGAATTCATACGGGAGAAAGACCTTTTGAATGCAGCGAATGTCCAAAAGCCTTCCGTTGCAAAAGACTACTTACTCAGCATCAGAGAATTCATACTAGAGAAAAACCTTATGAATGCAGTGAATGTGGGAAGACCTTCTGCCAGAAATCAGGACTTAATCAACATCAGAAAATTCATATTGGAGAGAAAAATCTTATGAATTTAACAAATATGGGAAGTTCTTAAGTCAGAACTTCAAAAAAATAATGCCAGACAAAAACCTTATCGAGGAATATGGCAAGGCCATTGGCCAGAGAATAGTCCTTTATTCAGCATTATAGAAATATTATTGGAGGAAACAAACACGTGGAGGTCTTCAATCAGAGAATTCAGCTTATTTTACATCAGAGAATTTATACTGGAAGAAAACAAAAAACACGAGTTAAAATTTAGTAGCCAGAATTCAGAATTAGAAAATTTTGGAGTCGGAAGAGATCTCAGCAACCATCTCATCCATCGTATATCTAAAAGAAATCACTAGGATGTCCCTGATGAGTCGTTGTCTAGTCTCTGATAAGTTCCATTTATGGGGGAACTCATGACCTATCGTGGTTAACCATTCTGCTTTTGGCCAATCTCATTGTAAGATCGTCCTTTGCTGGAATAAGGCTAAATTCTCATCTTTATAAAATGAGCCCCAGTTCTCCTAAGTCAGTTCTTGCAGGGCAGAACAAATAATCAACTATCCATAATACATCCTTTGAGAGGAAGTTAGTAGGCCAATGCAAAACCATCTCCAAGATAAATACCCTAAGTTGTTTTAAGCCTTTTGCATATAACTTTGGCTAAAGTCTCTTCACCCTCATGATTTTGCCTCCTATGGATGTTGTCCACCTTAACGATGTCCTTCTGAAGCTATGATGCTGAGATCTGAACTGAGTATTCTACATGTGTTTCAGCTGGGACTTGAGTATAGACCTACTACTTTTTTTTATTTCTGAGCTATTACTCGTAATGTGATTCAAGATAAACTTTTATAACTTCTAAATCACACTGCTGACTCATTTTGAGTTTATAGTCTATTCAAATTCCCAGACCTTTTTTTTTCATAAACTGCTACTCAACCCTGCCTTTTCCATTTTGTTTTGAGAAAGACTTTTTTTTTATTCAACCATAAGACTTTATATTTACTTCAGTGTAATTCCATTTTAGTAAATATGGCCCAGTGTTCTTTTTGGTTCCCATGTCTTATGTCTCCCTTCTTTATTAATTTCATTTACACATTTGACAAGACGTGCTCATTGAAAACTGATCAATTGCAATTTTGAAGACAAAACAGCCACAGATTATAGATGCTGAAAATAAATATTACAAACAATTTAATTCAAATTCCATAGGCCTTTGCATTTTAATCTGCTATTGGTTGGAAAGAAAATATTCTACATGCAAATGATAATAAACTATTAGAAAATCCTGAAACTTTTGTGACTTGACAACATTAAGCCTGTTTTCTTAAAGCTGTTCTTTGAATTTTTCTGATTCAGTTTCTGTTGCATCTTGGAAGTCCTTGAACCTGTATAACACTGTTATAATCCCATGCCACATATGTCTTTGACTTGTTTTATCTTTCCATTCAATAAACCTTTCTTAATTTGTGACTTTAATGCAAACTCAGTCCTATCAGGTAACTTTTTTTTTTTTAGCATTTTCTGCAAGTCTCTCCATAAGATCTACTAAATAAGATAACCATGTAAAAGACAGTAGAAGAGGCCAGCTCCCCCTTATGCTGCAGCAATGATTTCAACAGAGCACCTGAGGGAATGATTGAGAAAATCAGTCAGAATAGCAGTAGTGTCCTACTCCTTAGCTAAGTCTACACAAAAATGTAGCTCGAAGACTGGGAGTGATGACAAAGTTGACCCAGGAAGCCCACGTGGTATTCTATACCAGTACCAGAAGCCTGTGGGTACTCTGTGAGGACATATCAAAGGGAAAATAAGCCATTTTAGGGAAATCTAGTCATTGGAGGCCTGAAGCCAGCAGTATATTAGTCCTACATATCAGAATAGAAGCAGCGGAAAGAAATAGACAACACACATCAGTGCACAGGAAAATTGGCTTGCTCTACACTCCATAAAGCACTGGAAATTGCAAGCAAGCATAAGGACAGCTCAGGCAAATACTGTGAAAGGAGATTAGAACAGAAAGTGGGGAAGAAAATAAAGTGGTAGATTCCCTACCAAACAGAATGCAGAAAATGGTTCAATAAGTATATGAGACAGCAAGATGTGTTAGAACAAAGTCCAAAGACTGGGGCGGGGGGGGGGGGAATATGGAAAGTATCTGCAATCAGAAACAACTGACTTGGAAAACAGCTAGATGAGAGAATTTAAGAATCATCCAGTTTCCTGAAGACTGACCAAATAAAGATCCTGGGAACTATATTTCAAGAAATCATAAAAAGAAAACTTACCGGATCTGTGTGTCACAGGCAAATATCACATGAAACTATAAAAACATTAAATATTGAGCTATGATATTCCAAAAGATAAAAAAATTGATTATAGATAACTTACACAGAAAAACAACATTATTCTACAAGGGAAAACATCAATTGTAAATAGAATAGAAGATGTCTGGAATCAAGGCAAACCTAGAAAGGTAAATACACTTGAACAAATGAAGTAACTAAATGGAGATTAAATGTTTACATTCAGATTGAGAGAAAAGAGAATGACCTTTCAGAATCCTAAAGCCTTATAGGGTCACAGATTTTTAAAAAATCAAAAAGTACCAAGTAGTATTGGCATTGGGTTTTGTTATTTGTTTTGTGAATTTGATGAGAAGAAAAATAAATATGGGGAGAATAAGGAATGGTATACAAATAGGGATGGGGCAGGGGGGTGTTAGCTAGGTTATGACTGAATTTTCATCTGAATTGGAAACAGGGTTGAACCATAAAAACACAATTTTGTATAGAAATACACCAAACAGTAGAAACCAAGAATATCAGCCTGATTCTTTTTTTTTATTATCATTATTTTTATTACAAAATAAGGGGGGGGGAGGAGAAGGATACAGGTTGAAATGTTGGTTATGTAAAAAGAAAATATTTAGACATAACAATTTAAACAGCATTCAAGGGAAGTGGGGGGGGCGTAGAAATGAAACAGGAATACACTTGCATACCTCAAAAGTGTCATCAAACATCCTTTTGGTATTTAGAAAAATTAAATCAATGGAACAGACTGGATGAGAAAGAAAAGTAAATAATGGAACTCAGAAATAGGTTTAATAATCACTGAAACATGTTACCTAGAAATGACTTTCCTATTTGGTAAGAACTGCTGGGGAAGTTGAAAAGCATTCTGGCTGAAACTAAACCATCTTATACTGTATTTCATAAATTCAATTCAAGATGTTTCCATTTTATTTTTTCCAATGTATTTATTTTTAGTTTTCAATATTCATTTCCACAATATTTTTAATTATAAATTTTCTCCCAGTCTTTCCTCTACCTCCACCCCAACATAGTGAACCTACTGAATACTCCTTCCTCAGATCTGTTCTCTCTTATATCCTCCACCACCATGTAATGGTAATTAATTTGTTTGATCAGATGTTAAGTAGATCCTAGTAACCTAGTGTTAAGTATTGAACTCTGTCCATTGGTGAAAAGGTGTGAATTCCCCTATGACTTGGAAGAATGCTATTGGCTGAGACACTCCCCTGAACCATGTTGACTTGGGAGAAGGCCAGTTTTTATAAGCAGGAGAATTTCAGAGACAGGACAGATCTTGGATTTGGTTCCTGAGTGGCTGACTGCAGATATGAACAGGACGGGACTTTGTTTCTTGGTGGCCTGGCTGATCCTTGAGTTCCAGGCAAGAGAAGTCCTGAAGGGTTTCAGGTGTGC
>CM053594.1:2152726-2181165 GCA_028646575.1 Pseudocheirus occidentalis | reverse complement strand
CTTTCTCGCATCTAAAATGAGTGTTATACTCACTGAATTTCAAAATTTGATATTCCAGCTTCCATTCCCAGCTCTGACATTTTGTGATCCAGGGGTATTAGTTGGGGAAAACTCTCCTGGGAAGAAGTTAGAGTTCATAAAAATATCAAATCACAGAATTTTGAGAACAAGGTCATCTGCCATCTAGTCCACACACAAAGGAATCTCTATAATGATATAATGTAAAAGTAAATATCCAACCCCTTAAAGACCTCTAAGAAGGGGGAACCTTCAACCTGTATAGAGAGAGGCAGCTCTTTCCACTTTGGGCAGAAGTAAGGAGGGTCATCCCTCAATAGGCAAACCTGTTTTATTTTTATTTGTTTTTTGCAAAGCACTATTTTATTTAGTGTCATTGCAGACAACACTTCAGATAAATGGGAACATAGATTAAAGGGATAGCAATGTTTAGTTAGAATTAAGTTAATGTAACTTGGGGGTGGGCTGGCCCAATGTTCTATCCACTGTGCCATCTCACTGCCTCAAATACAGTAGGTTTAATAACTGCTTGTTGACTTTGTTTTGTGGGGAGTCACAGTCTGAGAACTGGAATGGACCTCAGAAACAAGGAAGGATATTTCTGTCTGATGGTAGCCATCTCTAGGGCATGTGAGGGAAGGAGGGAGGAAAAAAAATGAAATGTACATGGCACCCTGATTATATATTTAAAAGGAATAGCATGTCATACATAATAGTTTTGTGGTTTTCTGTGAAGTCATCTTTTTTGTTATAATATGTTATTTAACCTCCAAACTCTTTCTTGCCAATTTTATATGGAATAATTGATCATTCTATCTCTTCCCTCCTTCTTATGCCAGTGAGGTCTTCTTTCTCACCCTTTCATTTTGTTTTCTGAGGTATCAGCCAATCAAAGTCACATTATATCTACACAATCTATATGTACTCCTAATTTCCCTTACGCCAGCAAATTTCTTGAAGAGTTAAAATATTGCCTTGCATTATAGAAATATCAAATTTAACCCTGTTGAATTTGTATGTTTTCTCATTGCTGTTTCTTTTGCACCTTTGCATATTTCCCTTCAGTATTTCATCTCAAGGTCCAATTTGTTATTTAGCTTTAGTCTTTTCATATGCAGGCAGTTTTCTGCTCTGGTTCTATATCTCAGCTTACAGGGACTGCTCTTTGAAGTCTGTTTCTAGGAAGACAAAACTTAACAGAGCCACAATGGTATTTACACACATTAAACTTAACAGAACTACAACCATATTTGCACACATTCCTGACAGCATCAACTCAATTCAATACTTTCTGTCTGACAAAGTAACACAAAACAAAAGACAAAACTTCTGTCTGAGAAATCAAATGCAAATCAACAGTAAAGTCCCAAGACTTCTGTAAACATCAGTAAAGTGCTCTTTCAGGACTTCTTTAAATGTAAGTAAAGTCCACTTTCAGGATTTCTGTTAAAGTCTTCTTTTAACAGACAGAATGCTTCATTCTGACAAAGTAACATCAGCACAGACAGAACAGACCGAGTACCAGACATCAGCAATACTCTCTCTTAGTTCTTGGTCCTATCTCCTGTTCGAGGTTTTATCTGCTCTGCTCCTTTCTGTTCCTCACTTTTGGCAAGCTCTTCCCACTGTGGCCTCCAAGGGATAATTTTATGCCTATTAAGTGCAGGGAAGGTCTCCAAACTCCTTTATATCTATTCAGGGTGACACAATGAATACTATTTCCATAAAAGACTTGACACAATCAAAGGAAAAGCTCAAAAGCTCTTGAATAGCTGAAACAAGCAGCAAAGTACTACTGTGCTTGTCATTGCACAACTACAAGACCAGATGACGTGGACTAAGAGTGTTTTCCTTCATCTGTGGCCATTAAGGATGAGGCACCTTAACCCAAGACACTGCGATGAAAAACGGGACTTTTCTCATTGTATAGCTAAACACATATGGAGATCATAAATCTGAGGGACACAGATATCCTGAGTTGGGATTGATCTGAAATATATATATATATATAAAGCTTGTTATTCTTTTATCAGTCAGAATTTAAGTTCTGGCTCCACGTATGCATGTATTATCTAGCTTTAAGGGAATACACAACAGGACTTTATATGCCACCTATCCCACCAAACTTTCAGGTCAACAGCACCTAGGCAAAAGTATACCCTCCTATATGTATTATATTTGTCTTTAGGGACTAATAATTATGATGTCAGTCTGTGTGTGTGTGTGTGTGTGTGTGTGCATTTTGTTTGTGTGTGTTTGTTCTCTTCTACACTCAGTATTAAGCTTCTTGAAGACAAGAAAAATTTGTTCCCTTTCTTTGCATCCCTGGACCTCAACACAGTTTCTGGAATACAGCAAATGCTTAGTAAATACTGATTGGATGGTTTAAAAGTATGAATTATTTGATTGCTTGTACTTGCATCCCCAATGTCTACTACAATGATGTACCCAAAGAAGGCACTTACTACTTTAAACAACTGTTTATAAATTAACTTTTTAGGAAGAGGAGAAATTGAGTTAAGAATAAGAGATTTTGAGTTATCTCATTTGCATATTAAAACAAAGTGCTCCAACAGCTACAACTATTGAAAGATGAATGGAGAAAGATATAATTTCCAAAATATGAGTTTTGCTATAGCTCTACTGTATGCTTTCCTGGTTAGATAGATCACTTATGAGGTTAAAAGGTTCTATAAGAGCAGACCCTTCTGTGAGTTCCATCCAAAATATCGTGAATCAATAATGGAAAGTGCCCATTGTTAAGGGAGCATTACCTGCCAAGGATGAGACATCCAGATTTTTCCAGCTTCCTCAGACGCAAACTCTGATTTCCTCAGAAGTGTTTCATGAAGGGCCCAAGCCACAGAGTACACAGCATTGTAGATGGTGTAACTCGGGCCAGACATGGTCATGTCAAAAAGGAATATAGGCAAAGTCCCCAAGGTTGCATTGAGTGCACACTGCTCTAGCTCCAGCTTTTCATGTTTATCCTGGCACCAAAATGCTGACAACCAGAGCTCCTTAAGTGCACTGTCCTCTGGGTCTATAACCACTCCCTTGGTCTTAATTCACTGTCCTTGTCCTTGGAATGGGCACACCTAATGTCCCTTTGTGTTTCCTAAGGTGTGGAGAAAGGACTTAACTTGGTCATCTTCTGTAGAACAAAACATTGATGCCATAGGAGTTTTCTCAGCCGAACAAACCTCAAATATTTTATCTAATTCTCAAAGTTTCTTGGCTCCTGCCAGGCTTGAGGCTTCATCTAATGTTCATGGACATGTCTCTTCTTGTTCAGAGAAAGATTTCTCTGTTGCTTTCTGTCCTGCTCCTGTCAGTTTTGTTGAACCTTCAAGCCTCTGAGAATGGGACAGAGGAGCCACCCTGCTTCCCCCAAATCAGCCCCAGCATTGTGAGAGACGGGGATCTCATGACTGGGACTTTTGTCTCCACGTATTCAGTTGAAGTGAGCAATGACATAGGAGCAGGTCTCTTTAGAAGTGAACCTGACAAGGACTGTCGTGATTATAAGTAAGTGTCTGCCTGCCTGTGCCTCTGAGCAGATCAATGATTACAGAGTTCTTTGTGGAAAAGGCAGGCAGGCAGGAGAGCCCTTGTTTGCTTGTCTGAGGGACTCTTCTCTGACTTGCCTTATTCGTGGCCAATTTTCATCCATCCAATCTTCTTTCAGAGCTAAAGAATGAAAGGATTCTCGCTGTCTCTCTCTCTCTGTCTCTTTTTCTTGCTGTCTCTGTGCCTGTGTTTGCATTTGAATCACTGTCTATCTGCCCCTACTTTCACTGATCTTGAGGCAATGGAAAGACCTGGAACTTTACCTCAGTTCGCTCATATTGTGAACAATCCCACTAACATAAGAGTGGAGTATCTAGTGATGCAACCTCAAATACAAACAAGAATCCTTACTGGAGAAGTGATTTAGTCTTCAACACACACACACACACACACACACATACACACATACACACACGCACACATATTCACACACACACACATCCATGCGCATGCACACACAGAGACGCGCGCGCACACACACACATACACACACACACACACGCACGTTCCTTTCAGTGATATCCCTGACCTATTTCACTGGAAAAAGCCACTGGTGAGCTTCAGAAGGGATATGAAGCACTAATTTGGGGAGAGGAAGGAAGGGAGGTGGAGTCTGGTGATTTGGACCCCTTCAGCACATCACTCTGTCTGTGCGTCTCTATTGCTTTTATATTCTTTCTGCAGTTAGAAGTCTCTCTGCTTTGCTTTTCCTTCCCCCATGTGTTTTCTCTTCCTGGCTCTAAAATAGGGAAATGTTTTCATATTTGCTTATATTTTATGAATGCATTAAGATATTCCCAATATTTTCTACTCCATTACTCTCCACCACCTAGGCCTAATGAATAATATTGGCAAGAGACAGATAAAGATGCTACCACCCTATGTGTAGCATTGGACGTAAGGTCATGTTTGACCAAATTCCTTTTTTTGTTTCTTCTAACCTTTGACACACTTTTCCTTGAGAATGCTGTTATTACTGACAGGGGAATTGGTTCTTTCCTCCAGGATTCTAATTGTAGCAACAGTGAATGAAAAAAAGAAGGAAAACAGGGTTTCAAATTCTCAGAAAACAGGCAGTTAATAGAGGGAAGGTCAGTTTGGATGGTACTCATAAAGAGAATGTGAAGGCTTCAAGTTTCTTTTGTGTTTGCTTTTCTCCTCTCAAAATATGGGACTGAAGTACCTTAAAGATAAGAGCTGCTGGAGAAATGTTTCTGGGTTGAAAATATTTTGGAACATGTCATTAATAATGAGATCTGTTCAACCATTACTTTAGGGAGAATTCACCCCTAATTCTAAATAGTAATTTTTCAAAAATTTTCTCAGTCACTTCCATGGAAGGTGAAAAGTGAGTGGAAAGGATGAGAGGTGTGAATGATCACTCCTGATCCAGACCTGAAGATACTTAGACAACACCTGCTAGCACATTCTGTAGGTAAACAATCAGGGGGCTTCTTATCTCTTAAACGTGTTCCTGTGCTCTTCTCCATTGATTTCTCTCTCACAGAAATCCTCATTTTCACCCATAAAAATTCCTATCCCTCCAGGGCTATGATTTACTTCATGCAGTCTTCCTCTATCTACTTAGCATTCCCAACATTCTGTGTACCAGTCACAAGCCAAATATTCATTGCTGCCTTGTATGACAGATTTGTGGCCCAATCATACTTCCCTTGACTCTATCCTAGACCTTCTGAGTGCATGGAATATTTGGATAACTTACGGGTACATCCTCTTAAAAGGAATTGTCATAGCAGTATCAGGAACATTCAGAATATCAGGCAGGAAAGATAGCAGTATCCTTTATCTCCCACTTGAATTGTTTAGGGAAAGACTAAATGCTTAGACACAGCCCTGGTATCAAGGAAAAGGATGGGGCCAGTGACATTGAAGCACCAGGTCCCCAATTCATCCCCTTTGCCCTATTTTCTTCAAGGCAGATTACTTGGGAAAGAGGTGCAGGTGCTGAATTGTGGGTTGCAGATGCTTCTAAGAAGAGAAATGTAGGACTGGCATTCTTAAAATGCACAGCAGCATTGGACAAAACCAAAAGGAAGCAGAAATACAGGAGCTATAGGAAGAAGGATTTTTGATGGGCAGGAAAGATGGACACACTTCATCCTTCTGGTGCCTTGAATTGTGTTAGGTGTTTGAGTAGTGGGAAGAAGGGTAGAATAATATACAGTTATTAACCCCTGAGTGGCAGCATGATGTAATGGATGCAGAACAGACCTTGGAGGCAGCAAGCTACTTTCAAAAACTATCTCTTTCACATAGTATCAGTGTTACCCTGGCCAAGTCTCTTCATTTCAAGTAATCTAAGCTCAGAGATTATAAATTTCATAGAAGGTGCTAACCAGCATTGGGAGAAGATGTGTCTTGCCTAGATATCCCTACACCAATGACATCATTGCTACAATTTTGGCAAAATGCACATGGGAGAGAGTGGGCACCTTGAGCACCGTGCCTCTCAATCTTTGTTGTATTTTTTATTTGTTTTCATTTCTTTCAGTCATGTCCAACTCTTTGTGACCTCATTTGTGGTTTTCTTGGCAAGTACTCTTGAGTGGTTGGCCACATTTTTCTTCATCTCGCTTTTAGATATATAAATCAGGGAAAACAAGGTTCAATGACTTGCCCAGGATCACACAGGTAATTATTCTCTGAGTTCAAATTTGAACTCAGGTTGTCCTCACTCCAGGTCCTATACTCTATTCAATGTGCGAGTTAGATGCTCCTTTTTTGTATAGCAAGGGTTAAATCATCACCTGACTACTATCACATGAAGAGATCCTGGAAATTGTGCTGAGACAGGAGGCCAGTGGGTATACATAAGAAGAGTTCTAGAAACAGAGAGACAGAATTGGAAATCTTCCTCCTGGTGGCTCCTATTGGAGGAAGCAGGATTGTCCCAGCATCTGGGAGATGGACTGCTGGAGAATCTGATGAAAGCTGCCTGGAAGGCTGAGAAGCCTACCTAGAAGGGCTACCTGGAAGGGCTGCCTGGAAGGTCAAGACTTTTTCTGGGTCCTACGGCCAGCTAAAATGCTGGAGGACTGAAGAAGCCTTACTGGGATAATCCTTTATTGGTTTGTGTCTTGGTGAATCCTTGAGTTGCCCACAACAGAAGTGGGGAATTGTCTGAGATATTCTGGACTCTGTGAACTTCAGTGTGTGCCAGGGACTGCCTGGAGGAGTAGACAAGGACCTGAGAGATGTCTGCCTCTGAATCAAGGTGACTGTTTGGTGGATTCAGGTGGGAGCTGGGACCATGGAAGGAGATCCAGGGAATCTAAGAGACCGCCCAAGTCAAGATGAAGAAAAGGCCTCCCCTTGGATGAAACTGAGGTGTGCTGGACACCAAGGCGTAGAGGATTTGAGTGGTTTTCTAATGATTATATTTAGTGACTGATTGCTAGATAAATGACTTATTGAGTTGATCTATGATTGCCCCATGAGTGGAAGATTGATTATTGTATTGTGAATTAACTGAATGATTAAGTAAGGAGGGTTTTCTCCCTTGTGGAAACCAAATGATTATTCTTTTGTGCTTTGTTTCAAATTCTGTGGTTCCTGTAGTGAAAACTGCGTGGCCATTCTAATTTTAAGTTGTTATGAACACTATACTGTGATTTTCTGTGATAATATGTAATATTGTGAATATTATATTACGATTTGCCATGAATGTTTGCCTTGATTTGTAATGGAATAAATGGAGTGTTGACTATACTGTATAATCCAAAACTTAAAAGCTGTTCACAGTAGCATTCTTTTGGGAATCTGCTAGTGCATGGTGTTACAGTACCAAATAGTTTTGACTATAACTGCTTTATAACATATTTTGGGATGTGGTATTATTAACCCACCTTCCTTTGTCTCCAATCCATTAGCTTTACTCTGTTGGTGTCTTTCTGTTTCAAGTGTGTTTCTTGTAAACAACACATTGTAGGATTCTGGTTTTTGATCCTCTCTACTGTCCTCTTCTCTTTTATGGGAGAGTTCATCTCATTCACATTCACAGTTATGATTACTAATTTTGTGTTTCCTTCCATCACATTTTCCTCCTCTTTGTTCTCTCTCTCTTCTTTCATCCTTTCCATAGTCACCAGTGTTTTGCTTCTGTCCATCATCTCCCCTGATCTGCTCTGCTTTCTGTCAGACCCAACCCAACCTCTTAATCTCCTCTTCTCTTTGTTCCCTGTTGGGATTCTTGCAGTACTAATTTTTCACTCTAGTTTTAGGATATCAGGGCTGGAGTTTGCCCAATTCTCCTGTCTATGCTGATGCAGATGGGTAAGAGTGTTCTGCTGTTAAAGTTTGTCTCTTTCACCTCAGTGGGGCTCAGGATGTACCACTGGTTTGCTGAGATGGAAACCTTTGCTGGCTTTCTGGTACACTTTCTGTCCTTAAGAACCTAAAAATATCCAATTGCGTATCAAATTGGAAGTTCTGAAAATTAAGTGAGATTAATAAGACTGAAATTTAAAAAAACCTACTGAGCTAAAAATTAAGTCTAAGAGCTGGTTGTATGAGAGAGAAAACCAATAAGATAGATAAGCCATTGGCTAGCTTTTTTCATGTTTTTTTTATTCTTAGTTTACAACACTGAATTCCGCAAACTTTTGTTTCAAATTTTCTCACTCTCCTTTCTCTTACCCCTACCCAAGACAGCATGCAATCTGATAAACATTCATATTAAATATATTTTTACATTACTCATATTGAAAAGAAAAATTATAGCCAATGGAATGAATCATGAAAGAGAAGAAATGAAGTAAAACAAAAGAGAGAGAGTAAATCGTGTTCTTTGATCTGCATTCAGACTCCATAATTCCTTCTTGATGACTTACATTTTTGTAAATATCCATTCATTTCACTAAAGATTACATAATTTATGGATATGCAGTGGGACAAAATAGTTCCTAATTATTGTTACTTTCCTTTCCAGTAGTGGTGAAGTCATTCTTTTCATGTCTGAGGCTTGTTATTTAGTTTTTTTCTTTTATAAATAAAATTAAAATTAATTTTAAATAAAAAGGTTTATCTCTTTTGTTGTGTTTTCCCCATAAAACCAGCTGTAAGCTCTATTTATTGGTTCAGTATTTTTTCTTAATTTCAATTTGACTAATCTCTCCTTTGGTTTTTAGTATTTGTAATTCTGTATTTAATTGGAAATTTTTATTTTTTTTCTTTTTCTTGCTATTTTGTTGCATGTCTAATTCATTGATCTCCTCTTTCTCTATTTTATTCATATAGGCATTGAGAAATATAAACCTTACCCTAATAAGTGCTTTCACTGCATTCCAAAATATTGGGTATGTTGTCTCATTATTGTCATTCTTTTGGAAGAATTGGTTGTTTTTATGATTTGTTGTTTGACCCACTCTTTATGATTAGATTATTTAGTTTCCATATGATTTTTGGGCTCTCATTCCATGACCATTTATTACATATAATTTTTATTGTATTATAATCTGAATAATATTTCTGCCATTCTGCATTAGACTGTCAGGTTTTCATGCTCTAGTACATGGTCTATTTTTTGTTTAGGTGCCATATACCACTGAAGAAAAGGTGTATTCCTTTCTAACCCCATTCAATTTTCTCCAAAAGCAACCATATCCAACTTTCCTAAAATTCTATTCACCTCTTTAACTTCTTTCTTGTTTATGTTGTGGTTAGATGTATTGGATTTAGAGAGGGAAAGACTGAGATCCAAAACTAGTATAATTTTGCTGTCAGGTTTTTTTCCTGTAACCCCCTTTACTTCTCAAATAATCTGAACGTTAATCACTTTACATATATATTTGGTAATGATATTATTTCATTATCTGTGGTGCCTTTTAGTCAGATATAGTTTTCTTCCATATCTCTTTTAATTAGATGTATATTTGCTTTTGATTTGTCTGAGATTAGATTTGTTACCCTCTGCTTTTTTTACTTTATTTGAAGCACAATATATCCTATTCCAGTCTTGTACCTTTACCCTTTGTGTATCCCTCTGTTTCAAATGTGTTTCTTGCCAACAATATATTGTAGGATTATGATTTTTAATCCATTCTACTATCCACTTCTATTTTATGGGAGAGTGTGTCCCATTCACATTTGCAGGTATGATTACTATCTGTGTCTTTCTCTCCATCCTAGCACACCCACCATTTATGCTTTTTCTTTCTCCTTTCTCCCTTTTTCTCCTCACCACATTTTTGCTTTTGACCACTGCCTCCCTCAATCTCCTCTACCTTCCTTTAGCCCACCTCTCTTTTTCCCCCTTTTACATTACTACATTTTCCTCCTTTCCATCACTTTCTCCCTTTTCTTTCCCCTTTCCCCTCACACTGCCTATAGGGCAAGTTAGATTTCTATACCTTTATGAGTATGTTATTTCTCCTTGAGTCAAATCCAATGAGAGTAAAGTTCAAACAAAGCTCATCTCCCTCCCTTCTTTCCCTCTACTGTAATGTGTCTTTATGCCTCTTCATGTGATTTTTCTGCCTCCTAATTTTCCCTTCTGCAATTATGCTTTTTGGGGCTTAATTAAGTTTTTATCATCACATTGAAATCAACATGAACCCACCCCCTCTGTCTATTTATTCCCCTTCTAAATGATGTAATAAAGATACAGTTGCCAAGAGTTGCAAGTATCATCTTCCCATGTGGGGATGTAAACAGTTTGTCCTTATTGAGTCACATACATTTTCTATTTCCTGTTTACGTTTTCATGCTTCTCTTGAGTCTTGTATTTGAAGATCAAATTTTCTGTCAAGCTCTGGCCTTTTCATCAGAAAAGCCTGGAAGTCCTCTACTTCATTCAATGTCCACCTCTTCCCCTGAAAGTTTGGGCTCAATTTGACTTAGTAGTTGATCCTTGACTATATTCCAAGCTCCTTTGACTTATGGGATATCATATTCCAAGCACTCTGATCTTTTAATGTAGATGCTACTAGGTTCTGTATATTCCTGACTGTGGTTCCATGATATCTGAATTATTTCTTTCTGGCTGCTTGCTATATTTTCTCCTTGATCTGATAATTAATTGTGGCATTTGGCTACAATATTTCTTGATGTTTTCAGTTTGGTATCTCTTTCAGGAGGTAATGAGGGGTTTCTCTCAATTAGTATTTTGTCCTCTGGTTCTATGATCTCAGGACAATTTTCCTTAATGTTTTCTTGAAAGATGCTGGCCAGGCTCTTTTAAAAATAATGATTCTCAGGTAAATTAATAATTCTTAAATTATCTCCTTTTCCAGGTCAGTTGTTTTTCCAATTAAATACTTTGCATTTTGTTCTATTTTTTTCATCCTTTTTTAGTTTTTTTTTTTTACTGATTTTTGATGTCTCACATTAGCTTCCACTTGCCCAGTTGTAATTTTTTACCAGATTCATTTCTTAAGTTAGCTTTTGTACCTTCTTTTCCATTTGGACAATTCTACTTTTAAAGGAGTTGTTTTCTTCAGTGTACTTATTTCCAATTTGTCTGTTGTATTTTTAAAGGAATTGCTCATTTCTTCTTCTATCTCTCTTATTTGACTTTTAAAATCTTTCTTGAACTCTCTCAAGATGGCTTTTTTGGATTGAGACCACTTCATATTCCCCTTTGAGTTGTCAGATGTGGGTATATTGACCCCATTGTCTTCTCATGAATTTGTGTTTTGATCTTCCTGTTACCAAGCGTAACAGCAAGCACAATGCAATACCCAGGATGGCCTTTTAGCACAGGTTTTTTTAATCTGCTTTTCTTAAAGGAAAGGCAACTTTTAAAGGAGTCAACAATATACTTTAATTACATTCACTATTCAGGGAAAAAGTCAGCACCCTAAACACTGAGAAAATTCAAGTAGAGAAAATTAGCACAAAGACCAACAGACAAGACTCCAGTTGCGCGAATAAAGCAAAATTACTATGCACTTTACATACTTGACTGGATCCAGGGAGCTCAGATATCTAAGCATTAAAGCACTCTGAATATATGGATACTCAGAGTCTCAACCAGTAAATTAAAAGATTTTTCTCACAAGTGGGGTCTCAAAGCAAAATTTGAACCTCCCATAATATATGACAAAGACTCTTCCCCTGATTGGCTCAGAGCCAGTAGGCACATAACCTTCTTGACTCAGCAGAGCTATGAATCAGCAGGGTTTGAAGGAGATTAATCCTGCAGATATATGCAATTTAGTCTGAGCCTGGGAAACTGAACTTCAACAGCAAGAAGAAAAACAACAACAAATATCCCACCTTGCGTGTGCTCACATGAAGATATTTCTTTATGGTATTTGTTTTTTCTTTTCTTCCACTTATTCATTTTGTTTACCTTTGTTCTGGCTTTTATATTTGATTCCTACTTCTGGGTACTAGGGGGCACTGTCTCATATTTCTTATACTGTGAGCTAGGGGCCTGGTACTGGTGTGTGCTGAGGCCTCAGGTACTGGCACCGAGATTTCATAGAAGTTTACCTGGTGCTGAGCTGGAACTCATGGTGGTGGCTGATGTGTGTGTGGCATTGGAGCTTGCCTGCTTTTCGAACCTGAGGCTCAGGATCTCCCACTGGTCTACTGAAGTGGGGTTCCTGCTGACTTGCAGGTGTGCTTCCCATCCTGTACTGGTCCCCTTCAGTCATAGCAACAGGGACCATTCTCATAAATCCCATTATCCTCCTGACCCAAAAGCCTGCTATACCCCCATTGTTTCATTGGTTCCACTATTCTAGCATTTTTCCTGGGAAAATATTCTCTGCGTTTTTCAAAGTTGATAAGGGAGGGTGAAAGCAACTTAACCCTTACTCCACCAACTTGGCTTCTGGAACAAGTAGTTTGTTTTTTTTATAAAGAGCACCTAATTTCCAGTATTGCAAATGGAAAAGGTGAAATCACCACCAATGAAGAAGAAATTAAAGCAATAACTAGGAAATATTTTGCCCAATTATATAACAATCTGATAAAGCAAAATCAGTAAATATAAATATAAATTACTCAGCAAACAGTTGTCTTTTAAATCACTCAGAGAAATGGGCAATTGCAATGTTTTGGGGGAAAATAAAATGCCTTTTGTAACAGTGTATTTTGAAGTCCATAGCCTTTATACAAGTAAAAAAAGGATACAGTGCAAATGTGTTCTTTTACATGAGTACTTATTGTATCATTTAAAACACCAGTCTATTTATGTGTGTTTTCATTGGATCCTTTCTCTTCAGTGTTTTGGTGACAGCTCTGAAGAATTCAGTTATCATCACAAGGAGTCCCTAGGTATTAAAAAAAACCTTAATTTTTAATATTAAATTCCTTAACCTTAAATTTATTTTATGTCTAGCTTATTCTTGGCCTCTTTTGGTTAAGGAATAATTGAGCTTATTGAAAATGTCTCAATAATGAAAAAAGATTGTATTATATGGTCTCTAATAATTTACATACGATGAATCATGAACAAATGTTTATGCTATTGAAACAGTTTTCTTGTACAGCTTCATTTCATCCAGTACCTTCAAAGATGTTTCACAGGTAATCTAAGGTCTTTGATTAATTAAGAAATAGTCTCACCTAGTAAAAGTATCCAATCTAAAATGGAGTTGACTTGTTTTACTCCAACATTCACCATGATTATATTTTTAGATTTCAGATTTTCTCGTGTTTCTTTCACATCCAGATCACCTTCGGGCCATTTTAATCCCATCCTGAGAGACAAGGTTCAGTTTCCTTCTTTTTACCAGATGGCACCTAGGGACTCTTCCCTACATAAACGTCTGGTCAGATTGATGACTCATTTTGAGTGGACATGGGTAGGTCCGGTGACAGAAGACAATCTGAGAGGTGAGCAATTCCTTCGGGAGCTGACACTGGAGATGACCAATAATGGTGTCTGCGTGTCCTTCACAGAGAAGATCCCTGTCAGTAAGAGAAGACACACAGAATCACACATGACATTTATGTCCAGGATCCTGGCATCAACAAGCAGAGTGATTTTCATTCATGGTGTCACAGATTCATTAATGATCTTGAGATATTCACTAGGTATTTCTGTTACAATTTCTAAGGTATGGGTCATCTCCTCCTACTTGGACATTACCATGAGATCACAATATATAGATAGTTATCCATTCCACGGGGCACTTATATTTTCACACCCAACAAGTGATGTTCCAGGTTTTAAGGCTTTTGTCAGGACAGTGAACCCTGCTAAATAGTCAGAGGACATTGTACTGAAAGAATTCTGGCACTAAGTGTTTGGATTCACAGATGAACCTGAATGGCTGAAGCAAGAGCAATGTTCACCAAATGCCTCCTTAGAGATTTTGCCTTTTGCATGACCATGTCTGACCTCAGTTATAGCATCTAAAATGGTGCTTATGCTGTGACTTGGACCCTCCATGAAATGTTGTTGATGAAATCAGAAGAAAGATTCATGGTAGAGGGAGGAGGCTGGGTTCTTGAACTATGGCAGGTAATATAACCTTAAAAGTTGTGTTTTCCACTGTCAGGCAATGGCAACTTGACCAGGAAATGCATGTCTGGGATTCTCCTAAAATAGGTTTCATCTGAGAATCAGCCAGTTAACAAATATTGATTCAGTACTTACTATGTGGCAGGCATTTTGTTAAGGGATGGGGGTATTCAGAAGAGTAAAAGACAGCCTCTCATCTCAAGAAGTTTAGGCTGATATAAAAATGCATGTTTACAAACAAGATATGAAGCTTAAATTTGTAATCATTAAGAGAGGGAAGGCATTAAAATTGTTAAGAATATACGATAGAATATGGGGTTTTAGCTGAGGCGTAAAAGAAGGTAGGTATTTCAAGATGCATAGATGAGGAGGTAGAATATTCCAGGCATGAAAGTTAACCACAATGCCTGAAGCCATCAGCTGGAGTTTTTTGTTTGAGGAGTAGGAATGACACTAGTGTTGCTGACTTCCATAATATTTTTTTGGACAGGTAAGGGACCTCACTGGAATTTATCAGTGATAAAATCAAACTTGAGATTTGAGAAAATCATTTTGACAGCTGAATGGAGAAAGAACTGTAATGGAAAGTGGCGTGTAGCAGGCAGAACAACCATGTCACCATTGTAATAGTCCAGGCTTGAAATGATGGGAGCCTTAACTAGGGTAGTCTCAATGTCCGAAGAGACATGATGGCAAATATGTGAGATGCTGTGAATGAAAAATCAACAGAATTTGGTAACATAATGGATATGGGTGAATGAGAGAATGGGGAATCAAGGATGACACCTAAATTCGGGAGCCTGGGTGACTGGGAATATAATGGTACATGTAATAGTAATGAGGAAGTTGAAAGGAAAGAAAGGCTGGAGGTGGGGAAGAAGATGATGAGTTCAAGTTTGGACCCGTGGCATTGAAAACAACTACAAAACAGTCAGTTATCTTAAATGAATTTTTATTCATAGTTTTATTTCTTGCATCATTATAGTATCCCATAATTCCACCCTAAATTCCCCCTCAAATCCCATCTCATATGACAAATAGAATTTTTTTAGAGGAAAAATAAATTGGCACAGTTGATCGATGAATTTAAAAAATTTGAGAACCAATGTAATTTTTAACTTCTGTAGAATTCCCACTTTCATGAAGTAGTAGATTGAAGGTGTTTTCTCATATCTCTAAATCTGAGTCCTGCTTGATCTTTATAATTTTATTATATTTATTTTTAATTTGGGGCAGATCAACTATTCCTTTGGCTTACATTGTTATAATTATTGTGTACATTGCTTTCTCAAGCTCTGCTTATTTCACTCTATCAATTCATATAGTTCTATACATGCTTTTCCATATTTATTACTCACATTACTTTTTTACATTTTATTTTTTTATTTTTAACATTATTTCTTTTTTGAATTGTGGGTTCTGTATTCTCTCCCTACCTCCAGCCCCTCTCTCACATATTGAGAAAACAAGTAATGTGACATCAGTTATACTTGTGAAGTTATGGAAAATATATTTATGTATTAGTCATGTTGGAAAAAATCAAGGAAGATAAGGTTTTAAAACAAAGGTTGATTCAATCAGTAATCAGAACTCATCACTTCCCTCTCTGAAGGTGGATAGTATTTTTCATCATGGGTCCTCTGGAATAGTTTTGGATTGTTGTACAGGGGATAAAAAGAGGGACACACTAAGAGAAGGCAAGATAGATTTTTATACCATCTGTCTAAGTGTGTATTCTTCCCTCTGAACCAATTCCTATAAGAGTGTGGTTCAAATATTGTGCTACTTATTTTTCCACATAAGAACTCCTCCTTTCATGTCTCTTTTGGGTAAAAATATTTTCCCTGTTCTCCCCTTCCTTTCTACCTTCTCCTGGTATGTCCCTTTTTTTCTCCCCTTCACTTTTTGAGCTTATTCAAACATAATTAACTAACTCATGCCCTCTATGTATGTAAACTCCTTCCAATTGTCCTTCAGTGATAAGATTTTAGGAGTAACATGGATCGTATTCGCTTATATGAGTGTAAATTGTTTGATCTTATTGAGTGTCATATGACTTCTCTTTCATGTTTTCCTTTTGATGTTTCTCGAGTCTTGTGTTTGAATGTCAAATTTTCTATTCAGTTCTGTCATTTTATCAAGAATGCTTGAAAATCCACTATTTCATTAAATGTTCTTTTTCTCTCTAATGTATTATACTCAGTTTTCCTATGTATACTATTCTTCATTCTGATCCCAAGTCATTTTCCTTATATAAATAATTATATCCCAGTTTTTAAGGTCAAAGTCGCTAATCTTGTATGATGTTGACTGTGATTCCATGATATGTAAAGTATTTCTTTCTGGCTACTTCCAATATTTTCTCCTTGACCTAACAGCTCTGATATTTGATTACAACATTCTTGGGATTTTTCACTTTGAGATCTCTTTCAGGATGTGGTCAGTCCATGTTTTCCCATTTTGATTTCATCCTCTGGCTCTGAGGCATTATACTTATCATTTTCCTAATGTTGAACCAGTCCTTCATCAGTGAGCTATAGATATACTATCCTTACTAGTATTTTGTTTAAACGTTTTCATCAATATTCACTGTAGAAATGAGGCCACTGGTTTCTTTCTGGTTTTGTTCTCCTTGTTTCAACCATCAAAATGATATTTGTGCCATGGAAAGAATTTGGTAGGATTCTTTGGAAAATCATCTTCCATAATATTGGAATTAGTTCTTTATTTTTGTTATAAAATTCACTTTCAAATCAATATGGTTCATTGTCTGTATCTTAAGAAGGTCATTTATGTTTTATTCAAATATTTTTTTCTAAAATACAAATACTTCAGTATTTTTATATTATATCAATATATCATATATTATATCAGTATATCAAAACTATATTATTCGTTTTCTTGGAATGAAGTTGTTCGAAATTATTTGAATAGTTCCTTTAATTTCTTTGTCATTGGTTATGCATTCATCCCTTTCAGTTTTGGAAACTGATATTTTGGTTTTCTTCCTTTTTTTCAATCAAGTTAGCCAATAGGTGAATCCCAGATGGCAAAATACATTAGGCACCCTACCTGATCTCTCTTAACATTCCCCTCCAAACAATTTTAAAGAACACCTCAAATCAAATTTGGGAGTGGAAGAGCCAAAAAGAGTTTGATATAAGATCTTTTTCTGGCCTAAAACAAACTTGGGAGGTCAGCAGAAGAGGTCTCTGACTCTGGAATTGGGGATGGCCTGGAGCACATGTGGCAACATTAACCAATGGTGAGCCTTGGAAGTGTGACAGTGATGGGAGTATCAAAAGCAGTACTTTCTAGTTAAAACCCCACAGTGAGCAAGGGCATCAGATGACTGGTCAGAAAGAGATTACTGGGGATCATTTGCCAGTACTGGGTAAAGGTAGCACAGATTACAATGCTATTATCCATATTCAGTTCTGCATCAAATTTCCAGGGCAGAGAGGCATGCTTGTGATTGGTCACAAGGGAGCAAAGACCTCTGTCAAAGTTCCAAAACAGGGTAGAGATATGGCACCTGCAGCTGAAAGGGCTGGATACCATGTTATAGACCCAAGTTTTACAGGACTGCTCATGATTGTGCTTGTAGGTGAATAGAAACCCTTTCTGGGTAATGACCAATGACCACACCTGGTCCTATATCATACAACCTTGAAAACACCGTACACATTCAGACTCTCACAATTAACTCTGAAAATAACACCATTAAAAAGCATGAAGTTGAGTACAGTGCCTCCCCTCACACCGGGTAAGCAGAGTCCAACTTTAACAGGAATTTCATAGACAGGAAGTGGGCTGAAAATGAGTAAAAAAAAATCCACAAAATGCTACTTTGATTTCAGGTAAGACTGTATAACCAAGCAAGAAAAGCTCTCTAGAGGACTGCTGCTGTGAATAACTTTAAGCTTCTGATCACATAGTATAGTGAACTATTTATTCAGCAATAAACTAAGGTAAAACATCCATGGAAACCAAAGTACAACATTCACAATGATATAACACAACTTATCACTAAAGTGGCCACATAGTTTTAAACAAAACATGGGCTTCAGTAAATCCTTAATTCAATTGTCCTTAAGGAGCAATCCTCTTTAAGGAACACAATGTACAAATGTCAAAGTTTTCCCACCCCTGGGTTACATTGCCTTAATCTCTCAGTGAAAAAGTCTTCTTTTTTCTTTATTGGAGATTAGTTTCTAATCATCTTCAACTCAATCATCCTTAAGGGATACAAGGTACAAAGTACAAAGTTCTCCAATCCCCAGGCCACAGTAAATCATGACCTCAGTCAGCATTAGGTACCCATGGAGAGGTCTTTTCATCTTAGCTTGAATCTGGCTCCCAGATTCTATGATTCTTCTTCCATGGGTCTAGCTGTTGCCTGAATCTACCCAACCATCTTCTGGATTCGCAGGTTAGGCAACTCTCAGATCCTCATCTAGCAACTCATCCAGTTCATCATCCAACTCCCATTCCAGATTGAAGCCCACAGTGTCCAGCCCACCTCAACTCCTTTACTGTTTCTATTTCTGGGAAGGCAAAACTTAATAGAGCCAAAACAACATTCACACACATTGCCATCAACATCATCAATTCACTATCTGCCTGTGAAATCAACACAGACCCACAAACAAGGTCTGAGAAGTCAACTTAATCATCAGCATAGTCCCACGACCTCTGAAATCCTCCTCTAGGATTTCTGTAAACAGAGAACAAGAAAATCCTCTTATAGGGCTTCCAGTAAGGTCACAGGGTTTCTGTACAAAGTATCACAAACACAAACCAACACAGACAGACAGACTGCTGTCCACCACAAGTGTTCCCTTCTCACTTCTGCTCAATCCCAGCTTGTGCTTCTGCATCCTTGGCTTTTTTTCTGCAAGAACTCTGGGCCTAAATTCAATTTGAGGTTAATTTTCTATGTTTAGAAGTTCTTTTCTATGAGGTGACTGGGGGACACAGTGGATAGGGCCCCCACCCTGGAGTTAGGAGGACCTGAATTGAAATCCAGCCTCAGACACTTAACACTTCCTAGTCTTGTGACCTCGGGCAAGTCACTTAACCCCAAATGCACTGCTTCCCCCCCCTTCCAAAAAGCAAAGAAAAAAAAGTTCTTTTCTATTATTCTCATTATTATAGTATTAAGATTTTTTTGTCCTGATCTGTTCTTCTGTAATATTTATGATACTTAGGCTGTCTCTATGCATCCTGTCTTCAAGATCAGTATGTTTTGTTTACATAAACATAAACATTATATATTATACTGGTTTTGCTTTTCTTCTAGGTTGTCTTTCACCTCTGTGTATTTGCATTCCTAAACTATTTTTTGCTGTCTTATTGTTGCTGTTGTTTTGCTGAAGTTTGTCATTGCAGATTTCTGTTCTTCTATTCTGGTCATTAGTTTTGCTATATAGGTCATAAATTATGCACTCATAAATTCTCATTTCTCTCTTAAACCACTGAGGAACAGTGTGTTGTCTTCTATGTTCTTCATTCCCCTGGTTCCTCTGTTTGATCATTCCCCTTTATTTTAAAGTATTTATTAATAGATGTCTGACCCAATTTACTAGATCTGGAAGTCATATTTCCTTCTGCTGCTACTGTTTTCACAATTAATTTATCTGTTTATACTCGAGGTCTTTGAATGTTCTTCTTCCTAAAATATTTAGTATTTTCAGACTCCCCATTATTTTCTTTATCACTCACTTCCTGATTTCCTTCCTGATTTATTGTAGCTGCTTTAAGAGCTGGATCACAACACATTTTAGGCTCCACCCACACAGAGAATCTATGCATCACCAGCATATGCCTCTGCCACAAATTATTTCTTGGGAGTCAGAACTGGCACTAGCGAGGTTTTGTGTTATTTGTCTCAGCCTTGGAGGAGTTCTGCAAGCCCCCTACATGACCAGTGTCCTGTCATTGGTACCTGACCCCATTCTCTCTGTTCTTCAGGGCTCAAGCTTGGTATTAACAATTCAGAAACTATTTTCCACAGCATGAGCAGTTGATATCATTGCAGCATTGGTGCTTCCATGTTGGAGTCCCATACAGGTTTTTGATCTTGGAGAACTTTGGCCAAGCCAGCTGTTGAGGCCCCAAGAAATTTCTACAACCTGGAGTCAGAGTCACCATGGAATTGAAATGAAGGAGGGAGACTGGGGGTTAATGTGGGTTTGTATGTAAGACTACAACTTGCCCTGTTGTGCTAGTGATAGCTCAGTGAATTGTTTTTGTTTTAGAGCAATATTTTGTGAGAGGTCATGGGAAATGGAGAAAATATCTAGTTCACCATTGTGTTACTCACATCAACCAGAAATGACATCCAGTTCCAAATTTCCAATAGGCAATTGTGGATGCCACACTGGAGGTCAGCAGAGAAGTTAGGGCTGGTTAAACAGTTTGTGAAACATTCACAAAGAGGTAATATGTTGACTCTCTGAGAGTTGATGAGATTACCAAATAAAATAGTAATAGTGGGAAAAGGGAGCCCAGGATAGAGCCCTGTGGGATACTCAAGAATGGTGGGCAAGCACTGGATGAAGATCATCCAAAACAAAAGAAAAGGTATCTACACAAAGTCAGGAGGAGAACCAGAGGAAAGTAGCATCATGAAAACCTAGAAAGAAGGAGAAAGTATCCAGAAGATGTTGATCAGCAATGTCAAAGGCTACAGATAGGTCAAGAAGGGGAGGACATCAAGCACTATTGAAGCCAATAAGTATAAGAACAGGAATCCCTTCTCCAGATAATCAACAAAATGTCTTTTTGTCAATGTGCAAAGACATGTAAGGGGTCCAGGGCAGGGACCACCACCTCTCAGCTCATTCTTTTAATGAAGAGTTCTGTTTGGTTGTGCTGGAATTGTGAACTGATCTAACTATTTTGGAGAGCAATCTGGAATTACGCCCAAAGAATTATTAAACTGCCTATACCCTTTGAGTCAACAATACACCTACTTGTTATATTTCCAGAAATGATTTGGGTAAAGAAAAAAAGAACCTATATGTTCTAAAATGGAGGAGACATCCTGCCTGGGACCCTCCCGAGCAGAACCCTGTTGGCTGTAACCCAGATTCCCCAGCTTCTGTGGTCAGGTGTTGGTGCTTCCCCACATTGGTGATGACTGTAAATATGTATAGATATATTCCACTACACACTTGGAGCCCATACACACACACACATCATATATGTATATATATATATGTATATATGCAAATCATAGTTGTTCTTAATTTACTATTCCTAAGCCTTTACTCTGTTATCTCTGGCTTCCTTCCCACTTGCCTATATTCTAAATAAGCTATATTGGATCTTTTGAAGTGCTGAGTGTTCCATTCATGTGAATCCTGAATCTCTTTAATTAGACAAGCACCAAATGCTACCTTGGAGGCTTTGCCTATATTCCTTTTTGACATGGTCATGTGTAGTCTGAGTTACACCATCTAAAATGCAGTGTATGCCAACTTATAATAGGACCTTCTCTCACAAATTTCTGAATTCCACAAGGGATCTGACCAGGGCAGCATACAGTGGAACTAGCACAAAACTCATATTCTTGAAATTATATCTTTCTTCATTCAGCTTACATTAGTTTTACCTTTGGGGGATTTTTGGTCATTTTGTTAATATATATTGAACTTTAATCACTTTTGATGGCAAGTAAAATGGCACTCAGCTCTTCAAGTGCCTTTGAGCCTCACCTGTCATTATATCAAATCTTCATTAGAAACAGAAACTGTGAAGTCCACAGTAGGAGAAACTTGCCAAAGACCAGAACAGGAAGGGGTAAGAAGAAAGGTGGAACAGGAAGGAGCTGATGGCATAAAAGCTCAAGCATGAGCTGGGACAGAGCAGAACTGAGAGGGAGAACACTTGTGGTGTCCCCCACTCTGTTCTGTGTTGATTTGTGTTTGTGTTACTTTGACAGAGGCAGTCTATCTGTTGATTGTATTACTTTGTAAGATAGAAGCATCCTATCTGTTGAATTGTGTTACTTTGTCAGACAGAAGCACCCTGTCTGTTGACTTGTGTTGATTTCACAGACAGAAAGTAAATTGAGATAATAGTGCCCTCAATGTGTGTGTGTGTGAATATTGTTGTAACTCTGCTAAGTTTGATGTGTGTAGATATTATTGTGGCTCTGTCACACTCGCAAACAGAAACTTTGAAGGGCTTGAGGTTGACTGGCTACAATGAGCTTCAAGCAGGAGCTAAAGTAGGAGCTGGAAGTTGCCTACCTGTGAATCCGGGTGACAGTTGGATGAATTCAGGGAAGAGCTTGGACCATGGAAGAAGAACCATGGAGTTAGGAAGTCAGTCTTGAGTCAAGATGAAAGGATCTTCACTTGGGTACTTAGTGCTAGCTGAGAGATTAAGACAATGTGACCTAAGGGTGGAGATCTTTGTACTTTGTATCCTTTAAGGATGATTGGAAAGAGGCTTGATTGGAATCACGATGACAGAAGACTTTAGTTGGGTATTCATATTGCTTGATTCAGATTTGACTTGATAAATGATATCTTTTATTTAAGACTATGTGGCCACTTTAGTAATAAGTTGTTATGCTATATTGTTGTGAATGTTGTACTTCGGTTTCTGTGAATATTTTGCTTTAGTTTATTGCTGAATAGAGAGCTCACTATACTATGTGATCATAACCTTAAAGTTATTCACACAGCAGTCCTCAGGAGAGATCCTTGTACTTAGCTTTACAGTTCCTCTCCCAGCCTGGTGCAGCAGACCTTTCCTGTCCACCTTCCTGGTTCTGTTTGTCATTTTATGGCTTCTGTTGTTCTACTATTTTTTAAAAGTCATTTTTACAGGTATTTTGAGGTGTTTGGGGGAGAGCTCAAGCAAATCCCCACTTTTACTGTGCCAGCTTGCACTCCCCCAGTGCACATATTCTTGAAAGAAAGCTTGATGGTGTAAAGATCTCATGCTCAATTCCCTTGATCTCATGCCCAGTTTCATATACATTGCTCAAGGTCAGTTGAATTCCTTGAGACAAGAAAAGCTGAATTTTTAAAGTTACCCATCATTGTCCAGCTGCACTCTGAATTAAATTCAGACACAAAGAACTATAACTTAAGCAATTACAGGAGAAAAACAGTTATAGAACAAATCAATTACTTGTAAATAGAAGAAATTAATAAAGAATACAGGATCATTCTTAATTATACGTATATGTGTACACACACATATACATATATATGCATCATAAACATAAAGTACATAAATACAAATATTACATTCAAATTAGCTTATTTTAGGCTTACCACTAATGTAATTGCCCCACTGGGCAATATTTTTTTCTCCCTTTTTTGTCACTCTAGGTAGTTTCATTAATTTGGAAGAAGAAGAATAACAAAGGAACTAATAAAAAAATGGAAATGAAGGAGGTTTAGCAGTATTAGACCTTAAACTGAATTATAAGGCAGTAATTATGAAAAAACATGGTACTGGGTAAGAAACAGAAACACAAATCAGTGGAACACAGCAGAAGTGCAATTTACAGAAGCAAATAAATATAGTAATCTTGTATTTGAAAAGTGTAAAGATAAGATTTTAAGAAAACAACTAGTTATTTGATAAAAATTGTTGGGAAAAGTGGAAAGCAATATGGCGGAAATTGGGCATAGACCAATAAATTACAATATTTACCAAGGTAAAGTCAAAACGGATACAAGACCCAGATATAAAGAGACATATTACAAAAAAAATTGAAGAACAAGGAATATATTACTCATCAGATTTGTGAATAGGAGAATGGTTTATAATAAACAAGGGATAGAGAACAGAGTGAGGTATAAAATGGATATTTTCAATTACATTAAGTAAAAAAAAAGTTTTTGTACACATAAAATAAACAAACCCAAGATCAGAAGGAAAGCAGAAAATTGGTGAAAATTTTATAGACAGTTTATCAGATAAAGGTCTCATATCTAAACTATATGAAGAACTTTGTCAAATCTATAGGTAAATGAGTTCCCAATTTATAAATGTTCAAAGATATGAATAGGTAGTTTTCCAATGAAGAAATCAAAACAATTTATAGTCACGTGAAAAAAAAAACTGCATTTGACCGTTGATTAGGGAAATGCAATTAAAACTACCTTGGAATGTCATTTTACACTTACCAGATTGGCTAAAATGATTGAAGGAGAAAGCAACAAATGTTATGAGATGTGGAAAAATTGGGACACTAATTCATTGTTGGTGGGATTATGAACTGATCCAACATTTTGGAGGGCATTCTGGAATTATACCCAGACAGTTACTAACCTGCCTATACCCTTTGACCCAGAAATACCACTACTAGGTCTACTTACAAAGGTGATTAGGGAAAAATGAAAAGAATATATATGTTCTAAAATATGTATAGCATCTCTCTTTGTGGTAGCAAAGAACTAGAAATTCATCAGTTGAGGGATGGCTGAATAAAGTTGTGATACGTAATTGTCATGGTATACTACGGTGCTATAAGAAATATTGGGCTCAGATATCTTAGAAAAACATGGCTAGAGCTGCACAACATAATGAAGAGTGAAAAGAGCAGAACCAAGAGAAGGTTATATACAGTAACAGTAATGTTGTTTTAAGAACAACTTTGAGTGATTAAGTCATTTTATCTATTATAAATACTCAAATCAAGTATAAAAGACATATGAAGAAAGTCATTATCTTCATCTATTATATTCATCATGATAAACAGAACTATGTACAGAATGATTACACACACATGTGTGTGCACACATATATACATACACATCATATCGTCTTTCTTTGGCAGATAAGAAAGCTGAGGTTCATTTTTTAATTTAAATTGACTTGTTTGTTTATTTTTAGTTTACAAGATTTAGTTCCAGAGTCCCTTGAGTTTCAAGTTTTCTCCCCTCTCTTTCCCCCCTTTTCCCCCTCCCGTAGGGTGGCATGCAATCAAGTATAGAATCTGCAAATACTTTCATACTGGACATTGGTTGTATAGAAGGGTTGTAACCAACTGAGTGAACAATGGGAAAAAGGAAACAAAACCAAACACACAAAAGAACAATAGCATGTGTTGCTTCACTCTCCATTTAAACTCTGGTATTTCTAGATCTTTCTCTGAATGTAGGTATCTTCTTCCATTCTGAGACTTGTAGAGTTGCCTTATAACTGTGCGTTGCTGAGAAGAGTCCAGTTTATCAAGGTTGGTCATCACACATATGTTGTGTCTTTGTGTATAATTTTCTCTCCTGGTCCTGCTCTTCTCACTTAGCATCAGTTTGTATAAGCCTTTCCAGGTAATTATGAAGACCACCTCCTTCCCATTTCTTATACAATAGTATTCCATTACATTCATATACCACAACACACACACACACACACACACACAGAACAAAAACAACAACCAAAAAAACCCTCAAAAAACAAAAAACAGAAAACTGAGATTCAGAAAGCTTTAGACTGGCCCAATATTTTCTCATCCCAAAGCCATTGGTCATGAAACTTCCACTCAGTTCAACTGAGTTGAAATTTCATTCAACTACTGCCCAAAATGTTACATTTTTATGTAAAGAAAAATGAGTGTGACCTACACCTTTCCAATTTGGCCAAAAATCTAAATGTCCTCTGATAGGTTTTGTCTCCACAGCACTCTAGCTCTTATAAATCTCCAAAGATTATCATGCCAATTAATTTCCATGCTAATGAATTAGTGTCACTAGTGCAAGGTTATAATCTCTCCATGGACACTCTAGGGGTAATCTGGAGGGGTCATGGTGATGTCTTCACTATGAGTTGCTTCAAGTTTTAATTTTTGGATGTTTTCCCTAATGTTCATCCTCATTGAAGGTATCTGACCTTCATCGCTGAAAGCATCAGGCTAAAAAGCATGGGAGCAAGCACACAGCCTTGCTTTACTCCACTGGTGACTGGGAATGTACAAGAGTATCATTCAAAACCCAGAAACTAGGCAAAAATGCCACCATGAAATAGATGTTCAATACTGATTAACTTCTCCAGACAACCACATTTTACAGTAATTTTCCACATGCCCTCATGACTGACAGTATCAAAGTTCTTGCTTACAATGAAGGGAAAGAGCAGGAAGGTGAAAGGGAATGGATTAACTTACTCTCACTGAACTTGGCCTAAGGAGAAAATAATATACACACTCATTTGGGTATCTCACCCTACAGGAAAGTAGGGGGAAGAAAGGGGATGATAGAAAGGAGGGCAGATTCGGGGAAAGGGTAGTCAGAAGCAAACACTTTTGAAAATGCACACGGTGAAAGTAGGAAATAAAATAAGTTGGGGTGAAGAATAGGATGGAAGGAAATATAGTTAGTCTTTCACAACATAACTACTATGGAAACATTTTGCATAACTACACATGTGCAACCTATATTGAATTGCTTATCTTCCCAGTCAGGGTGGGTGAGGAAGGAAGAAGGCAAACAATACGGAAATCAAAAATTTAAAAATATTAAAATAAGATATACAGGCACTGGGGTATAGAAATCCATCTTGCCCTATTAGAAAGTTTGGGGTGGTGGTGTGTAAAGCCAATCAGCAGTAGATTCCTGAGAGAATGCTACTGTGAAGAGCTTTTAAGATTTGGATTACACAGTATTAGTGAACACTCTGTTTATTCCATTACAAATCTTCATTCAGTACAATATTCACAGTTTCAACAGTTCACAATATTGTATACAATCTTCAGAACAAGGAAAGTCTCTATATTATATCTTATTTCAGAAAGACACAATATTTAGAACAAGGAACAAAAGAAGAATCAGCTGGTTTCCCTAAGGGAGAAACCAGCTTAACACCTAACCCTTTGCACTCTGCTGTCCCCTCTCAGGGGACATCGGAATTCTAGCATATCACTCGGATGTCCCCTCTCAGGGGACATTGCAGTTTATTAGTGATTACGGGGAATTGAGTTATTTCAACGCAACTTTTTGAGACATGCATGTTTCTCTGAAGTTTTATCTTGAAAAGGCACAAGAAATTAAATCAAAATATCGCAAAATTACTAAGATATATACAAGAAATGTCAGCGGGTTTTGCGTTGGACTAGAATGTGAGATGCGTGCTCATGACGGTCCGAGCACTTCGCGACGCCACTTGAAAAGAGTGATAAGGGGAGTTTGTAAAAGAAAGGTCGGTTTTTGAACATAGCGTGCACTGTATAGTGAGATATATAATTACAAATAAACAAGTCTACATTTGGAGGAAAAGATTTTCAAAGCTGAGCTCATTTTGGTTTGAAGCTTCGAGCAGTGCACATAGATCTAACAAGTGAGAAAATCGGAAAAGTGATTCTTTTCTTAGTGAATAAATTGTTTAGTGAAAGCTATTTTGGTAAATATCATCTTGTCAGTTAGTAATAGCAATTAGAAATTTTCAACCCATGCATTTATTCATATTTTTTATTAGAACAATGGCAAAGTGTCCAACCACGAATGAGCCTCATGACACAAGTAGGAGTGAAGATGAGCTCCAGATAGACCTCTATACAGACACGTTAAAAAGACTAACTGTAGAACAAAACGACAGCAGTGATAGTGATATCGTTCAATCCAAAAGGTGACGAATTGTTCACATAGATACCAAAAACGATAATAGTAGTATGGAAGAAAACACACGGCAACATGACAACGTATAGTCAAGTGAAGAGTGGGAAGATGTTACAGAATCGGACATTCCTCCAGCCACGATAAATTTTGATTTACACGAAGACATAGCCGGACCACAAGTCCCGAGTAACATAAAAGAGCCCATAGACTATTTCACATTATATTTTACTGAAGAATTAGTAGACAGCATAATAAAAGAGACAAACAATTATGCCAAAGAAGAAATTGGAAAGAAACAGCTTTCACGAAAGTCAACTTGGCACAAGTGGTACAATATTACCAAAGAAGAGTTTTTAGCATTTATCGCCATCATCCTGAATATGGGATTGATTCAACTTCCCAATATGCAAGAATACTGGTCTACTGCTGCCAATAGTAGAATCCCTTTTTTTTTTGGAAACATTTACCAGGTCCAGATTTATGCAGATATTTTGGATGTTACATTTGAACAAATCCACGCAAGGAAATCCAACGATAAGAACTCGCAACTATTTAGAATATATAGATAGCAAATTTAGACAGTATTTCATACCATATAAAGCAGTCGCTGTGGATGAATCTGTTGTAAAGGTCAAAGGCAGAACAACATTTATTACGTACAATCCCAACAAGCCAACAAAATGGGGTATACGCATATATGCACTGGCGGACTCAAGAACGGGATACTTATTTACAATACTTCCATACTATGGCAGCATAACCTCTGATAATATATCCCGGCCGGATCTTCCAGTAAGTACCAGGATTCCGCTACATTTATTCGAGAAATTATT
>CM053594.1:2136858-2152226 GCA_028646575.1 Pseudocheirus occidentalis | reverse complement strand
GTAGTCAGCAAAGGGGGACAGCACAGCATAAGCCCAGGCCTTTGCCTGCCCAGTCAAGTGGTTTTTCACCTCTTACAGATGGTGGCAGTGGGCAAAGAGCAGGGGAAGGAGGGGCATATGAGGGAAACTATCAGAAGACATTTTACAGAGGAGTGGATCCAGGCTCCTAATTAGGGGTCTGGGCCAGAGTGAGTTCAGACAGAAGCTGCTCTGTATTTGCTGATCTTTTCAATCTGTTTACAGTCACCAGGTAGTGACATTTAGGCCTGAAACTCAGGACCTCAGTGGCTTTCCTCACTGCATCCTCCCTAAAAGTCAAACCACAGGTAGGTCATTCAGGCCACTCAGAGACTGAGTATAAAATAGATGCCTTAATGACCAACTCCAAAGGTTCTCATAAACCTGAAATCATGACATAAATTGAGTTATTTCTACAAAGTGAGGCTAAGAAAGGTGCCATGCAAATGGCCAAGGTGTTGACCAACAACCAATACTTCCTGTAGGTAGAGGAGCATGACAGAAGAGAAAGTCAGGGCATTTGGCCATTAGCAGGTGAAAGGTGACCTTCCAGAAAGTGGCTGGGGGGGGAGGGGAAGCTAGGTGGTGCAGTGAAAAGAGCACCAGCCCTGGAGTCAGGAGGACCTGAGGTCAAATCCGGCCTCAGATATTTAACACAAAACACTAGCCGTGTGACCTTGGGCAAGTCACTTAACCCCAACTGCCCTCCAAAAAGCAAAAAAATAAACAAACAAACAAAAAGAGAAAATGGCTGGGACTAGAGCTGAACTCCAATACTGAACCAGAGAAATTGGGCACAGGCTGCTTCATCAAGAAGTTTGGTAGTGAGGTGGGGAAGAGGAGATGGTTGAGGATACACCTTCGAATCAATCTGACAATGGAGATTTGTGATAAGCTGTGACCATGCTGCCAGATGGGAGCCCTCCTTCCCTGGCTCCCTTCCTCTCACCCAGAGGACGACCCTCCCCAATCCTGTTTGGCTGCATTCTCACCTTCTAGTTCACCCTCTGGATCCCCTCACCTATTTTCACCCCTCACCTTTGGAACCTGCCTCCAGGTGCCTCCATTCAACTGAAACTACTCCCTTGAAGACAGCCATTCTGACCTCATCACCCAGTAGAAACTGCCCCATTCACAGTTATCAATGATAAATTAATCGCCAAGTCAAATGTGGTTTTCTCCATCCTTGACCTTGACGTCTCTGCAGCATCAACTGGTGTGTGGAGGCTCTGGCTTTTCATGACACTGCTCTTCTGGTTCCCTCACCTCTGGAACAGCTCTCAATTGCCCTTCCTGGGCTGTCTTCTCTCCCCTGTGACCGCCCTTGCCTCTCCTGTGAGCTCCAGCCCCGCATCACCTACTGCTCACTGACCATCTCAAACTGAGTGTCCTCAGTGGCGTTTCAAACTTGATGTGTCAGATACAGAACTTTTTTCCCCAAACTCACAACTCTTCAGTTTGTCTCTATTACTCGTAGTCAGTTGGCACATATTAAATGCCAGGTGCTGTGCTAAGAGCTGGGGATACAAAGAAAGGAAGAGACAGACCCTACACTCAAGGAGCTCAGAGTGTAAAGGCAGAAACAACAAGCAGGACACACAGGACTCATTGCAGCTAATCAGCGCAGTGTTCTGGGCTCCAGCCACCACTTTTTCAGTCACCCGGGCACACAACCTTGGTGGCCAACAGCTCAGCTTGTTCTCGAACATCCCAGAAATCCAATTAGTTACCAAATCAGCCATTTCATATTCAAGGTAATGTTACAACAGTGTGCAAATTGCTTGGGACAAAGTAAGACAATTTAGTTTATTGACACATATACTATAAACCTTCACAATTTTTTTTTTACAACTTAAGAAACTAATATTCAACATCATTTTGCTACAATTACTTGTTTTAAGCATTTTCACATTGAGTTTATGAGATTTCAAAGCATTCTTTAGTCTTCCTCAGAAAACCATGTTTTCCCATCCCACTGTTATCTTACATGTACTTTTGATGAATGTCTTGATTACGCCTGCAGGTTTCCAAACCACTGAAGTGTCCTTATCTCCATCTCTTGGATGGAGATGTCTAAACCTTTTGTGCTGCGGTACAAGGCTATGTGGCAATATTCCTTTTGCATTCAAGAATTTCTGCAACAATTCTGCAATAATTCTGCTTCTCAGGAAAGCAGTATATTCCTCAGCACTCCTCATCCCCTTCATTTGGAAAAGACTTCAAGGTCCACTGAGAGCAAAAAAAATATTCCCAAAGACATTTTTAGGTGGATGTTTTACAGTCACCCAGATCTAGCCTTCTCATAACTAAACTTGAGCTGAGTTCAATGGCTAAAAGTCACCTTCTGGGAATCTCCAGCTCTCCAGTCTCTGAAACGTCTCGCAGCCACAGTTTCCAGGGCTTGTTCTTTCACATTTTTGTTGACCTTTCTGATGCTCTTGCACCATTGAGAAGTCATCCTGCAGAGGAATCGGAGTCCCTTCGACTCCCAGCTCACTGTATGCTGTGGATTCATGAGTTTCGATGGGATGGCTCCTAGTCACTGTGAGTTCAAATGAGGCTTGACATGCTTCAAATTCTCCAGACACCCTCTTGAAGAACCACTGAAGTGTCTTCTCTAAGAGCTACACATTTTGCACATTTCCTTGAGGTAATATCCACTCTTAAAAACCACAGAATTAAAAATGCAACAAAAGGGCAGGAAACACGTGCACGTGCATGAAAATGAGCACTCAATGGAGAACTCTCTAAAACTGAGGAAATCAACTCAATACAGCTCCTTTGGCTGAGATCAGAAATTGTGACCCAGCCCGCTGTCAGAGGTACAGAAGTATGACTATTGCTGGCACAAGGAATTCATGTACCATGGAAGCTCTGACAGGTAAGAACACCTAGCGCTACCCCCTGCCATCCCCAACGCCACAGTGAGCCTGTTAGGAATACTGAGAACTGAACAAAAAGCCTCAGGAGAGTCAGCAAGTGTTATCTGTAGGACACTCCCACTATGCCCCCAGGAATGAGGCCAGAGGTTTTTGCGCTATACTTGCTGATGTCTGGGCAAGTACCATTCTTACTACCCCTAGGCAGCTAGATGTCTCAGCGTGTGGCCTGCTAGAGCTGGAGTCAGAAAGACTTGGGTTCAAAACTGGCCTCAGCTAGTTACTGGCTGTGTGACCCTGGGCAAGTCATTTTACCCTGATTTGGCTCAGGTTCCTCAACAGTAAAACAGGAATAAGGGTACCTACTGTGTAAAGTAATTGTGAAAGTCAAATGAGATCATAATTGTGAAGTGCCTGGCAAACCTTAAAATGCTATAGCAGGAGGAAAACTGGAAAAGAGCGTGGTGGAAACTGGGCATAGACCAGCATCTCACACCGTGCACCAAATCAAGTCAAGTCTAAATGGGTCTGATCACGATCTAGGTATAAAGGCTGACACTGTGAGCAGTCTGGGAGAGCAGGGGACAGTCTACCTGTCAGAGTTATGGAGAAGAGAGGACTTTGTGACCAAACAAGAGATAGAGAGCATGACAAAAGGCAAAATGGATAACTCTGATTACATTAAACTGAAAAGTTTTTGTACAAACAAAGCCAATGTAACCAAGATTAGAAGGGAGGTGGAAAACTGGGAAAGAATTTTTATGAGTGTCTCTGATAAAGGCCTCATTTCTAAAATATGCAGAGAACTAAGTCAAATTTATAAGAAAACAAGTCATTCTCCAACTGATAAATGGTTAAAGGATATGAACAGCCAGTTTTCAGAGGAAGAAATTAAAGATATCTACAAGCATATAAAAAAATACTGTAAATCACTATTGACTAGAGAAATGCAAATCAAAAGAACTCTTAGGTATCACATCTCACCTGTCAGATTGGCTAACATGACAAAACAGGAAAATGATAAATGTTGGAAAAGATGTGGGAAAACTGGAACACTGATGCATTGTTGGTAGAATTGTGAACTGATCTAACCATTCTGGAGAGCAGTTTGGAACTATGCCCAATGGGCTATAAAATGTGCATACCCGTTACCACTTCTAGGGCTGTATGCCAAAGAGATCATACAAAGTGGAAAAGGACCTGTATATACCCAATTATTTATAGCAGCTCTTTTTGTGGTGGCAAAGAACTGGAAATCAAGGGGATGCCCATTAGTTGGGGAATGGCTGAAGAAGTTGTGTTATATGAATGTAATGGAATACTATTGTGCTGTAAGAAATGAGAAGCTGATGGACTTCGTGATAACCAGGAGACACTTGTCTAAAGTGATACTGAGGGAGGGGAGCAGAACCAGGAGAAAGAACATTGTACACAATTATAGACACATCGTATCTGTGATGACTGACTTGGATAGACTGGGCCCCTCTCAGCAATGCAGGGTTATAAAGACAACTCTGCAAGTCTCGTGATGGAGGGGGATCCACATCCAGAGAAACAGCTGCAGAGTCTGAGTGCAGACTGAAGCAAACTACTGGCTCTCTCTCATTTTTGTTCTACTTTGTTCCTTCTTTCTCGTTGTTCATTCCATTGGTTCTAATTCTTCTTTACAACGTGACTAATATTTAATGTGAAGGTATTTATAAAACCTCTATCAGATTACATGCCTCCATGGGGGGGAGGACAAGGAGGAAGAGAAAAGTTGAAACTCAAGGGATTGTGGAACTGAATGTGATAAACTAAAGGTAAACAAATAAATTTATTATTTTTTTTTAAAATGCTATAGCAGGGCTATTCTTACCTTACTGATTTTGTGTTTGGGAGTCTTGGAAGCTAGAGGGAATGCAAAAACTCACAACCTGTGCATCCTTTAGTTGACAGAAAGGCTGAAAGAACACCTATAAAGACGTCATGTACCAACTGGCTGTGATATCCGTTTTGAAGAATCCCCCACATGGACAAAGCACTGATGGGTGTCAGAACTGCAGCGAGGAGAGAGTATTGCCATGGAACCCTGGTGTTCAACAAACACCAAGCTTTATTACATTGTTATTAAAAATATGAATTGGCAAGTATGGCTCAAACAAAGAGAAATGAGACATACTCCCCCCCCCCCCCCCATCCACCCATTTCAGAGGTGGGAGGTCCACAGGTGTTAAGCATGACTTATGCTTTTGGACTTTTCCAGTGTATTCATCAGTTGGGCTGAGTCATTTGTTGTATGGGGTGGTTCTCTGGGAGGGGAAGGGATACTAGGAAACCTATGATATTAAAACAGACTTTGGTAAAAAAAAAACACCCAACAACTTATTTTAATAAGATGTTCATTAAGAATTGCTTTAGGCAGAGCTCACATGGCTGCCAAGAGAAACCCAAGGTCTTTTGTCTCTGTAATGTTACTTACATCACAAATAAGTGTCTCTGGCAGACTTTAAACAGTAGAGTGAATTTGTTCTTTTTCTATCCCCACAAAATGAGCACAGATTCAGAGGTGAGCCACCCTGAGAGGTCATCTCATGCACATCTGTCATCTTCCTCATTAGGACACTGGCCCAGAGGTCAGGGGGTACTTGCCCATGGCCCTGCAGGCACCAAGGGCTTCAGAGCTCACCAGGCTGGCCCTATTCCCCTTCTACAGCCTCTCTGGCGGCTGTCCTATTCTCTCCACTCGCATTGCTGCGACCCTGATTTAAGCTCTCTTACCTTCCCACTTAGGACTATGGCAATAGTTTCCAGTTTCTCCCTTCTGAAATTCTTTTTCTATAGAGATGCCAGCTAGGTGGCACAGTACAAAGAATGCCAGGCCTGGTGCCAGGAAGAGCTGAGTTCAAATATGGCTTCAGACATTTATTGTGTGACCCTGGAAAAATCACTTGCCTTGTTTGCCTCAGCTTCCTCATCTGTGAAGTGAGCTGGAGAAGAAAATGGCAAACCACTCCAGTATCTTTGCAAAGAAAACTCCAAAAGGTTCACTAGGAGGTGGACATGGCTGAAAAAACTACAAGAGATGCCAATGCCCCTTTCTAAATAATAGGGCTGATCCCCCTCCTTGAAAACATCTAGCAATTCCCTGCTGGCCCTCACATAGAACACATCTGAATGCACTTCTTGTAGACTTCTCCCGGACCCCAGGAATCTCATCATCCTGCTAGATTCAGTCAGCCCTGGAACTGATGCCTCAGCAGCACCCTCTGCCCCTTGGACTCCCAAGAAGTCAAGTAAGCAGGAGCCCAAACCGCCCATTCCATCTCCCATCTGTTGCTCCTCCTTCTGCATTTCTCTTTCATGCCCCTGAGCCAGATACTGCCCCATCCCCTTTGCAGCTTCCTTTTGTGCGCTGTCTCCCCATCAGATTATAAGTTCCTTGAGAGCAGGATCTTTTTCACTTTGGCATCCCAGGGCTTAGCAGGGCCTGGCACACAGTGGATACTTAGTAAATTTTTACTGATTGGCAAATTCTTTAAATTGGTCTTTAGAGTCTCCTACAGTATGACTCCAACCTCCTTTCCTAACTTTGCTACATGTTATGTCCTTTCAAACAATCTTCATCTACAATCTAGCCAAAGCAGCCAGCTAGCTGTTTGCTGACCTTAATGCTCAGCTTTCATCTATATCACTGGACCCAGGGCCACCGTGTCTGGAAAACACTCCCTCCTTCACTTTTCCCCTTTAGAGTCATTAGCTTCCTCCAAGTCTCTGCTTGGGGGCCACTTTATGTGTGATTATGGGCACTTTCCTCTTCAACTGCTCCTGACATATCCTCTCCCTCAGTGAAGTGACCCCCCAGGGGCAGGGAAAATTCTTCACTGTTGTCTTTGTATTTAACAAACATTTATCAAGAACCTGCCATGTGGCACAACACACAATAAGCTGAGAACTGGGGACAAAAACCCAACCAAATCAAACCAAACCAAACTAATAGTCGTTGCTCTTATCTGGCTTAGTCTTTGTTGGGAGTGAGGAGGAAGGGAGGGATAGGCCACCTCAGGAACACGTCTCAGTGAATGCCACATCCCCAGCACATCGCTCAATGCCTTTTACATACAAGGAGCTTCAAACTATCCTAAAAACACAAGCAGCAGGGAAGGTGAAGAAGTAGGAGGTGAGGGGATTGATTTGGCAGGACAATGCATTAGCTTCAGCGAGGAAAAAGGATTTGTCTGTGACCAGAAGGCCGAAAAAATGCCCAATAATTTTAACAACTTTTAATTAGGGTGGCAGAGGGGGCAAATGTTTGCCACGGATTCATGTTTATTCATTCATTCAAGTATTAAGAACCTACCACATGCCAGGGACTAACTCTAAGTTGGAAATAAAATGCCCCAAATCAAACTGGTCCTGCCTTGAAGGAGTTTACATTCTACTAGGCAGAAACAACACTCCAGAGGTAAGCAAAAAGAAAAAATACATGCAGTGTCAATACCAAATGATGCAAGAAGTAGGTTTGAGCCCAAACTCGAAGAAAACTATGGATATTCTGAGGTAGAAATAAAGAGGCAGGCCTGGCATTGCTGACCAGAAAACAGCTGATGTAAAGCCATAAAGATGGAGGATGAAATGTGGTCTGTGAGGATCACTGAGAAGACCTGTCTGACTAACATGTACAGGGAGTAAAAGGAGGGTAACGTGATAGAAGCCTGAGAGATATGCTGACAAACAAAGGGGTCTGCATCGGAGACTGGAAGGAAATGGGAGCTGCCAGAGGGTCTTGACAGGAGAGTGACAATGGCAGTCCCCTGCTTTGGGATTCTGGCAGCTGTATGGAAGAGGGGAGGGGCTGGATGCAGGGATATCAATGAAGAGACTTCACCATGACTTCAGGAGAGGGATGCTGATTTGAACTAGGGCATGAGTTCAGAGAAGAAAAAGGATTTGAGCGATATCATAGAGCTAGCAAAGCCAAAACCGATGAGTAGACTCAAGACGTAGGGTGAGAGGGTAAGGAAAGGATGGCTCTGAGGCTGTGAACTTGGGTTACTCTACAAATGGTGCTCTGTGAGGCAGGGAGGTGGCACAGTGGGTAGAGCAATGGGAGGCTCATCTCTATGAGTTCAAATCTGGCTTCAGTGACCTTGGACAAGTCACTTCACCCTTTTTGCCACAGTTTCATCATCTGTAAAATGAGCTGGAGAAGGAAATGGCAAATTGCTCTAGCATCTCTGCCAAGGAAACCCCAAATGGGGCCATGAAGAGCCAGACACAACAGAATAACAACAAAGCATGGTGGCATCCTCAATGGAAATGGGGAGCCTAGGAAGAAGAGTTTTAGGAGGAAGATAATGAAATTTTGTTTTGTACACATTCATGAATTTAGGGCCTACAGGGAATTGAGCAAGAAATGTGTAACATGCAGTTAGAGATATGATACTGGAACTGAAGAGATATGTAGGAGTAGTATGCATTGATTTACTAGTTCAGCACGTAAGAGATGAGAAGTCCAACAGAGAGTAGAGATGGGCGGCAGCCCAAGACAGATCTCTGGTATACTCTCATAAAGACGGGGATGAGATATGGATGATGATACACAGAATGAGACTGAGAAACCACAGCAACCCAATGTACAAGAACCAGGGGGAATGCAGCTTCACAAGGACCCATGGGGTAGACAGTATCCATTAGGAGTCAGTGGTCAACAGAATTAAATGCTGCAGGGAGTTGAGAACTCTGAGAATTGAGGAAAGGCTAAGCTAATAACTGAGAGATCACTAGTAATCTTAGAATCAGCCAAATCCAGGTTGGAAGCAACACTTACAGAGGCTGAGGGTTAACAGGAGAAGAAATGGAGACAGCGAAGGATTATTGAGCTTTTCTGAGCAGGTTGTAGCTGTTAAACAGAGGAGAGATACAACAGCTATCAGGGATGGTACATCTAGGGAAGCTTTTCAAGGATGCAGGGGATTTGAGAATGTTTGTAGAAAGGAAAAAAGAGGCCAGTAGATAGGTTGAAATTAGACTGGTAGAGGAAAGAGGAGAAAGAGAAAAGAATGAAGTTAGAATCCACATTTTCTGAGGATGAATGAAGCTTCTGAATGAAGCTAAGATTAGGTCATTTAAATTTATTAGTCATCTAAGTCAACTGCAGTAAGTGCTGGGATTTGGAAGGAA
The DNA here is from genome assembly GCA_028646575.1 of Pseudocheirus occidentalis. Classification (NCBI taxonomy): domain Eukaryota; kingdom Metazoa; phylum Chordata; class Mammalia; order Diprotodontia; family Pseudocheiridae; genus Pseudocheirus; species Pseudocheirus occidentalis. The sequence goes on along the minus strand of CM053594.1, from coordinate 2,143,167 downwards.
GGTGATAAGGAACTTTAGGTAGGAAGAAAAAGCTTCTGGAAACCTGCTAGAAAGTAGGCAGATATCTGCCTCAACTTGGGAGTTTCCCTTTATGTTCTTTACTTTTCAGCAAAAGTTTGTGCTCCAGCTGGCACCCTCCCATTCATTATTTGCATATGGCTTTTCTGTATGAAGTACTTGATATTTCCTAAATTCTGTGCTTTCCACATTTTTTTATGTAGACAAATTTTCTCTATTTAGTATTAACTGATGAGAGAAAGATGTTTATTCTGGAGGATACCCTTTCTTCAGTGATAACTCTCCTAAATGTTCTCTCCAGTATGAATTCTCTGATGATGAGTAAGCTGTGCCCTCAGGCGGAAGGCCATCTCACATTCATTACATTCATAAGGTTTCTCACCAGTATGAATTCTCTTATGCCGAGTAAGGTGTGTGCTCAAGCGGAAGGCCCTCCCACATTCATTACATTCATAACGTTTCTCTCCAGTATGAATTCTATAATGCCGATTACGTTCTGTCCTGTGACTGAAAGCCTTCCCACATACATTACATTCATATGGTTTCTCCCCAGTATGAATTATATGATGCTGAGTAAGCTGTGTTCTCAAGCGGAACGCCTTCCCACATTCATTACATTCAAAGGGTTTCTCACCACTGTGAATTGACAGATGTTCAGTAAGATGTGTCTTCTGGCGGAAGGCCTTCCCACACTCACTACATTCAAAGCGCTTCTCACCAGTATGAACTGTCTGATGTTCATTAAGACGTGTCTTCAAGCGAAAGGCTTTCCCACATTCATTACACTCGTAAGGTTTTTCTCCACTATGAATTCTCTGATGTTGAATAAGGGTTCTACTTTGGCAGAAGACCATCCCACACTGATCACACTCATAACGTTTCTCACCACTATGAAGCTTTTGATGTTGAGTAAGTTGTCTTTTTAGACGGAAGGCGCTCCCACATTCAGTACACCCATACTGTTTTTCTCCAGTGTGAATTTTCTGATGTTGAATAAGTCCTTTGCTTAAGCGGTAGGCCTTCCCACATATGTCACATTTATAAGGCTTCTCTCCAGTGTGAATTCTCTGATGTTGGATAAGTCCTGTTCTCCAGCGGAAAGCCTTGCCACATTCATTACAGCTATAAGTTTTTTCTCCAGTATGAATTATCTTATGTTCAACAACCCCTGATCTTCGTCGGAAGGCCTTCCCACATTCATCGCATTCATATGGTTTTTCTCTAGCATGAATTCTTTTATGCAATGAAAGTCCTGCATTGTGGGTAAAAGCCTTCCCACAGTCATTACATGTAAAAGGTTTCTCTCCAGTATGAATTCTCTGATGCCGTATAAGATATGCACTCAGTCGGAAGGTTTTCCCACACTCATAACATTCATAAGGTTTTTCTCCAGTATGAATTGTCTGATGTTGAGTAAGGCATGTGCTATTTCGGAAGGCCTTCCCACATTCATTACATTCATAAGGCTTTTCCCCACTGTGAATTGTCTGATGTTGATTAAGTAAAGCTCTCTGATGAAAAGACTTTTCACACATAGTACATCCATAAGGTTTCTTTTCAGTATGAATTGCCTGATGTTGAATAAGCTGTGAACTGAGGCAGAAGGCCTTCCCACATTCATTACATCTATAAGGTTTCTTTCCAATATGAACTTTATGATGTTGAATAAGCAGTGTTCTCAAGCGGAAGGCCTTCCCACATTCAGCACACTCATAAGGTTTCTCTCCAGTATGAATTGTCTGATGTTGAGTAAGTTGTGCACTCTGGCGGAAATTCTTTCCACAGTCATTACATTCATATGGTTTCTCTCCAGTATGAATTCTATAATGCTGAATAAGCTGTGTTCGCAGACGGAAAGCCTTCCCACATTCACTACACTCATAACGTTTCTCTCCCGTATGAACTGTTCGGTGTTGCTTAAGTCCTGTGCTCTGGCGGAAAGTCTTCCCACACACATTACATTCATATGGCTTCTCTCCAGTATGAATTCTCTCATGTTGAGTAAGACTGGCTTTCTGGCTGAAGGCCCTCCCACATTCATGACAGTGATAGCGCTTCTCTCCATTATGTAGCCTGCCATTTTCAATAAAGTGTGAGTTATACTTAAAGAATTTCATAAATTCACTATACTTGGAAAATATCTTCTTTGAATGTATTCTCTTATGTTTTCTTAAGTCTGTAGACAGTCTGAAGTGCTTTCTGTTTTTATCACATTGATGGGTAATTGTTCCAACAGATAATCTCTGCTGTGCAAAAAGGATGTGCCTTAGACTGAAACTATTGTCATAGTTGTTATATTTGCAGCCTCTCCATTTATTTGCAAGTTTCTTTTGGGTTATTTTTCCTTTCTGAGGACTTTTTTCCTTACTGTTGTGGTGCCTCTTTAACGTGGCAGCACATGCCCAGGATGACTCTTCTACTGACAGGTCCAGCTTTAGAGCCGACTCCTTGGCTTCATGAGTAGCCTCCCAATCTGAATGAAATAAAAAAACATGAATGTCCTCTTTGTTATTCCTGTTGTACACACACATTTTCCTGCCTTTTGGATCCTCCCTCAAGAAAAGTGATATAATGCATCTGCTTTTATCCAGCTGCTTTATACTTTACTCGGAAATTCTTGTTGAAGTAAGTAGTCCCTCTGCCAGGAGTTTATGTTTCTGAGTTTATCAAATATTAGGGTTCTGGATATTACTTACTAGTTCTTTCCATTTATTGACTTTGCTATTCGTTCATCGGTACTAGGTATTGTTGATAATTATTATTTTACGATTTAACTGGGATCTTATAATACCATAGCCTTTTCACTAAATATTCATTCGCTATTTCCCTTGATAGTCTTCACCTTGTTACTCCATGAAGTTGGCTACTATTATATTAATCCATAAAAGATCCCCCTTTGTGACTAAACTGGCACAATATAAAATATGCAGACTGATTTAGGAAGCATTGTCACTTTTATTGCGCTGGCCTCTCTCATCTGCAAACGTTCTGCCTGCCTCTAATGATTCAGGTCTGCCTTCATTTCAGTCAAAGTCGTTTTGCATTCCTAATGGTCTAAGTCTGATACATGTCTTGGTGTGTCCGCTCTCAGATCATTTAAAGAATTCTGTAGTTATTTGCTTTCTTCCAGATACCATTTGCATACTATATCAAAGCCTCCTGACAATGCAGAATGTTCCCGAAGAAATTTCAAAACTCTCACAAGAGTTTGGTCTACCTACTGAAAAAAGATCACAAGGATAAACAGATTTTAATCTGTTTTTTATGAATATTTTGAATATTCAGATTTTAATGAACATTCTGAAACTGTCCCATAGAGCTTGCTAAACAGTCTCTATGTTGGAGACTGACGGTAAAGAGACAATGAGCTTGGCACTGAGTTGAAAAGGAAAGCGAGATGGATTCCTCTGAGGAAAACTGCAAAGCATTTATAGACCCTAAGATTCTCATGAAAGCAAAGGCCCACATATTCAGTATTAACAATTTCCTAGTACTGTGAAGTGGAAACGAGATGTGGCGTCCCATTGCCTTTGAAGAAGCAAAGACAGATATCACACTGAGGGTGATGAAGAGGCCTTGGGAGGTCTGATCAGACCATGACATAACCAACAAGGAACTTTGGTGAGTAAAGGTCTTTGTCAAGGAATCAGATGACGGGAGAGACATGCGGCTCACATGGCAAGGCACGACAATGGCTCCGGCAGTGACCTTGTGACGTTGGGGGGTAAGCAAGGAAGGCCTCTAACATATGGGGAAGATGCTCTATGTGAACATTTGGGAGAACACGCACAAGAGGGGTGTAGCACGGGCAGACATAGGTAGGTTTACATTTGTGTCAAGAGAAGAAACTCCTGAAAGGAACCTGGCAGAAATCAGGTTTAGATCAAGGCCTCCCACAGACAGCACCAGAAGCTCCCAACAGATGGATGATCCAGGTAGAAAAGGCCACATTACAAACAAATTAGAGGAGCACTGAAGAAAATACATATGCAGAGGGATGGGATACAGAAGATAAAATGGACAGCTGGGCTTATATAAATAGAAATGCTTCTTCAAAAAACCAAAATTAAGGTTATTAACTACCAAGGGAAACAATTAAGTGGAGGAAAAACGTCTTTGCAGTGTTTCTCTGATAAACTTCTCATACCTAATACACACAAGAAAAAGATTCAAGTCTATAGGAACAAGGGCAACATTTCATTAGACTAATGGTCCAGACATTTCCTCAAAGGAAAAACAGCCCTAGTCACCTACACACACACACACACACACACACACACACACACACATGAACTAAAGCAACCCCGAGGGCCGCCTCATACTGAGAACGGCACAAAGGGAAACAATAATGGATAAAAGGGAATCCAGGCTCAGCAAGGCAAGGAGAGTGGAGCTACGGCGTGGGCCCACCACAATGGATAGCAACGTGGAACCAGGCTCAAGGTGTCACGGAACCTGGCACAGCCTCTGACCAAGGGGGGCTGCTACTAAAAAAACAAACAAACAAAACAAAGAAATAGCGAAAGGACTTATTTATAGAAAAATCTTGACAGAACCACTTTTTGTTTTAGCAAAAGCTCTAGACTAAGGTTGGTGCCCATCACCTGAGGGATGGCTGGACAAATCACAGTGTGTCATTGTTGTACAGTACGTGGTTACACCAGAAAGAAGATGAGCAAGGAAGCATGGAGAGACATGGAGGAAAACAAATGTGATATGGAAACCAAGGAAGAAGCGGCCGTGTGATGCCCGAGAGAAGCGGGCGGCCAGCGGTGCAGATGGGCATCTGTGGCCAGGGCGACCAACTCAAATGTGCTGCTTGGTGCAAGTGACGCTTTTTAATTGAGGAGGAATTTCAGAGGAGGAGGTGGGGAAAGGAAAACAGTCAATGAAGCCAAGAAAAGAAGGGAGTAAAAAAGAGAGGGTTACAGCTACTTTTTTTTTTTCTTTTTGGAGGAGCAGTTGGGGTTAAGTGACTCACCCAAGGTCACACAGCTACTAAGTGTTAAGTGTCTGAGGCCGAATTTGAACTCGGGTCCTCCTGACTCCAGGGCCGGTGCTCTACTCACTGTGCCCCCTAGCCGCCCTGTATGGCACTTTCAAAAACAGAAGTGAGCAGAGAGAGATTCAAAAGAAGGTAAAGATAAGCAGGCCAGCTTTAAGATTAACATTGAATTTATTCTCTAGTTTTGATGAGAAATACAAGCTGTCCACAACAGAGATTTGACACAATGCTTTATGGTTTTTGAATTTTCAACGCTCCTGTTTGTTGCTGTTTGTCAAATTTCGGATAATTTTAAAAAATTATATGTTAAAAAAAGAAACAGATCACAAGCCTGGCAGAGGCACGATGCCCAGCGTCCGGCATGTGCTGGACTTCTCTCTTACTGAAGGGCAGGCGCTACGCTGTCCTGACTTACCTGGATCATTTTATGCTTCAGAACACGGAAGGTTCCAGCCAAGGGAGATACGACTCTAGAAGCAATGCTCACGAGTAAGGCAGAACTAAGTGTTGGGGTAGAAAAAGTGGGAACCCTGGGAGGAGGAGAATACTCCACTCAGGAGTTTACAACGGAGAAGTCAGACTTTCACGGACCTGCTTCATGGAGAAAACAGACTATCCTGGGCCCTGCTGACTACAGAATGACAAAACTGTTTTAAGCTAGCTCAGGAAAGAAGATCCAGAAGGAGGCAGGACTATTCCAAGGCCTGATGGGAAAAAGATAATGTGGCTCTTCTTCCGCCTCCTCGGCCAAGCAGGACCTTGGGGCTGGAAAGGGCTGAACTAGGGGGACTCAAAGGAAGAGACACTTAAGACAAGCACTGAGATCTTAAGAGAGCCCTCCCCCTCCCCTGAGGAGTGCCTGTGTCCTGGCCCAGGGATAGCATTACATCCTTAAGTACTAAAAGAGCTGCAGGTGGGACTACTGAGCCCCTGACACAGCCCCTGAACTATCTGGGAAATGGGTCACAGTGGATCTGATCTCAGAAAAGGGATTTCCTTTGACTTATTAAGAGGGTGAAATCCTTCCTACAATTATCTGGCCTTGAGCTTCAGGCAATTGAAAGGAGGGAGATAAAATCTCAGGGGAGACACACCCCAGCTGCCAGGATCTAGGTGTATAAAGCTCAACATTCCCCAAATATTCCGTCTCCAGGCTACAAAAGACCCAACAACTCTGGTCTCTGCATTACAAATAAATATCAGGATCAATGGGAGGGACCTTGCTAGACTGAAAAACAAATCATGTCCCAATTAAGCAAAAAGGGCAGTGACCCGGCCTCTGAACC
>CM053594.1:2096653-2136358 GCA_028646575.1 Pseudocheirus occidentalis | reverse complement strand
GAAATCAAGGGGTGGAAGGATTGTGTGGTTGTCTAAGAACTTTATTTGGAAACTAAAGTTAATGGTTGCCCCAGGAGTGGAAGATCAGTATATTGTGAATTGTTGATTGAATCAACTCCCTCTTAGGGAAACTAGGTCATTCCTTTTGTCAACTGATTGATTGAATCTTTAAATTTGAGGTTAAGCTGGTTCCCCTCTTAGGGAAACCAGTTGAATTGATTGATTGAATCTTTAGCGGGATTCATTGAATCTAAAAATGTGAAGCTGGTTCCTCCCTTAGGGAAACAAGTGATTCTTCTCTTGTTCCTTGTTACTTTCTGTACTTTCCTTGTTCTAAATATTGTATATAATATTGTGAATCGTTGATACTGTGAATATTGTACTGAATCTTGATTTTGTAATGGAATAAACAGAGTGTTCACTAATATTGTGTAATCCAAATCTTAAAAGCTGTTTACAGTAGCATTCTCTCAGGAATCTACTGCTGATTGGCTTTACAGAGCACCTGCCTTGTTTGAGTTCTTAGTAAAATAGTCTTTTAGGTAAACATCATCAGACATCTGAACAATGTGACCGACCCATCAGAGGTGTGCTCTGTGTGATAGAGTATGAATTCTCAGTGTGAGGAACACCCTCAGTGTCCAGTATTTTATCTTGCCAGATGATCGTTATTCCTAAGACATTTCAAATGGAATTGGTTCAATTTCCTAACATGGCATTGGCATGTTGTCAGCTTCACATGTGCACAATACTGAGGTCAACACAATAGCTCTGTAGTCATCTGCTTTGGTAGCCAGTCTAATACCTCTTCACTCCCACTCTTCCCTTTGGAGATTTCCTATCTCTGTTCTAGCTCTGGAAATGCTTGCACTAACCTCATTATCTAAATGTACCTCCCTGGAAAGTATATTTCCAGAGTAAGTGAACTCATCCACAGTGTTCCATATTTCTCTTTGTGCTGTACCTGATGGTTCCACATATGGATGGTGCATTGCTTACTGATAGTGAACTTCCGTTTCCTTGGTGTTGTTAGGCCAAAAGGAGCACAAACAGCAGACAATAAATCCAGCCTCTTGCATTTCTGTTTCAGAGTTGCACTGAGTGCACACTCATCTGTTAAAAAGTTGCACATCCACTCTTCCTCCGTTTTCCTCTTTGTAGCCTTTTCTTTTTTTTTCCTTTTTGGATTTGTGGAGGGTAATTGGAGGTAAGTGACTTTCCCAAGATCACAGGCTAGTTTTTGTGTCTGAGGCAGGATTTGAATTCAAGTCATCCTGACTCCAGAGCCAGTTTCTCTATTGACTGTGACTCCTAGCAATCCTGTCTTTGAAGCCTTTTCAAGTTGAATACTTTACTGTATGTGTTGTTAGTGTTGTAGCTTACCTTGATGCTATTTTAGTTCTCATTGAAGGAATCTGACATCGCTGAAAATATCACAATGAAAAACATGGGAACCAGCACAGAGCCCTGCTTCACTCCACTAGTGACTGGGAATGTGTGAACCTGCACAATCCTGTCATCATGAAATTGATGTACAGTACTAATGAACTTCTCTGGGCAACGACATTTTGCCCTTATGACTGACAGTATCAAAGACCTTGGTTGCATTGTCAAATGTTGTATATATATATCTCTGCTTTACTCTTGGCATTTCTCCTGGAGTTGTTAGGCAACAATTAATATGTTAACCATTCCTAATCCTAGAAATAATTAAAAGAGATAAGAAACTGAAATTAAGAGGAGTTGGGAAGAGTTTTGTATAGGAGATAAGATTTTAGCTTGTACTTATAGGAAACAAGGAAAGCCATAGACTGAGATGAGGAGTAAGAGGATTGTAGATATGGGGTACAGCCAGAGAAAAATGTCCAGAATTGAGTGTCTTCTTCATGGAATAACAAACAGACCAATGTCACTGGATCAAATAGTATGTGGTAGGGAATAATGTATAAGAAGATTATAAGGGTTGGGGCCTTCATGTGTGGGGACAGCTTAAGAAGTGTTTGGAAAGCCAAAAAATTTTACATTTTCTCCTGATGGTAATAGAAAGTAACTAAAGTAAGTTTTGAATATCTGTTCTTATCAAGTCCTATCTGACGCAGCAAGGTCCCAAAGGCCCTTTCAAAGTCTCCTCCTTGAAGTAGCAACATTGACCAACTTGAGAGTCCTTATAGCCTTGTTCTCACACAGAAGTACACAAGTATCTCAAGTTGAAAAGGGGTCACTGAGACTCTACAGTTTCACCCATCCTGTGAGCTCTGCTGGGAAGTGGTAGGGGGAGGTCAAAACATGTTATTCCACTTTTGTTTTCCCTTTGGATACAGAGACACAGCTGGAGATACCACAGGCACAGAAAGTCCCTAGAGCTCCTGATGCTCCCAGATGTCTCTTTGGATGCTGGGGTGGGAGGAATGTTCCCTTCCTTAACTAAGTACAAGGGTATTGATAGTGCTGTTAAATAAGCAGAGGTGCCTTATAGATTCAGTCCTTGGTCTTACATCACTGTCCTTGTGCTGCACAAGGGTCTGCCTCATGTTCCTTTGTGTTTCCTCAGATATAGATGACTTTAGAATGGACAGGAGCAACATTTCAGTTGGACAGTTCCCCATCAATCAGTGACCTCTATGATTCACTTTGTTCTGGTCCAGGCAGCTCCTTGGCTCCTCCCAGGTTTGGGGCTTTGGCTGATCATGAGGGAGATGGTGTTTCACTTTCAGAGAGACAATTCCTTGCTGCTTCCTACCATGCTTTCGACACTGCTCCTGCAGCTTCCTGTGTCTGTGTGCAAGACAGATGAGACTCCCTGCCTCTCCAAAATCAGTCCCAGCCTCAGCAGAGATGGGGACCTGGTGATTGGAAGCTTCCTCCCTCTCTACGCAGCAAAAGCAAATAGTTTTACAAAAGCAGCTGTTTTTACAAGTCAGCCCAACAAGGACTGCAGGAGCTACCAGTAAGTGCCTCTGTAGAAAAGAGTTAATTGTAACTCAGCTCATTTGTCAAATATCCTTTTTTTAAAGAAAGGGAAAATGGGAAGGCCCAGCTCCTAGACTCATTTGATTGCCCTCCTCCCCCAGCTTTAGTTCCTGCCAGTCATGTTTCATCTCTCTGATTGTCTTACAAACTTTCTCTCTCACTCTTTCTTTGGCCTTTCTGTCTTTTGTTTCTCTCTGGCTTTGCCTCTTTTTGTCTCTACCTCTAGATAACTTCTCTCCTTATCTCTGTCTCTGTCTCTGTCTCTTGGTATTTCTCTTCTGTACTTCTCTGTCCTTCCTCAGATTCATGCCCTTGAGAAGGTTCAGAGATGCATTAGTGGAATTCTGTTGGATTTCTTTCTCCACGACCAACATCCTGACCCAAAGTGTCAAGGATAACAGTATAAATCCCTGTCTTTGTGCTCCAGACTAGACAACCAAAACATAGCTGCCTGGGCTTCAGCTGGGAACTGGAGGATCATTATAATGTGCTGTGTTTCTTGGGATGTTTCTTGCATGTTTAGGCACCAGCTAGCATAAATACGAATTCTTAGGAAATTAAACACTTATGATGAAATCCTTGTTATACTTAGAGAAATTTAAAGTGCTCTAATTTTCCTTTGACTGTTTGTCAAGGTGTTTTTTTTCTCCAGAAAACTTCTGCTGTGCTGAAAGCAGGAGATAGATTTGAATAGGCCCTTACTTCCAGAATTTAGCTAGACTTACATGAACCTTGTTCTCATGACCAAGCTGAGACTGGAATGTAGTCTGAGATCTACTCCTCATACATCTTGAAGAGTAAATATAGCCCGAATCTTTTGTCTAGGAGTGCAACCTCAGATGTAAACATAGTGAACCAGGGGGAAGATGTTAGTGTTCAGACCTGAACACACACAGACAGGCACAGACATATAGGCAGACACAGACATACATAGACACACAGACACACACATACTTCTCTTCTGCAGTATTTCATTCCAAGCAACTTCACTGTAGGATGGATGAAGTGTTAAAGGGTCATAGAGGATTGTGGGGCATGGCTCTGAGATCTGGATTATGGAAAAATGCGAATGGTCCTTAGGTGGGCATTCTGAGTTCTTACTCTGGGTCTCTTTCTGTCTCCTTGTCTCTTGCTTCTCTCTGTCTTTCTCTCATATTGAGGTGTCTTGACATTTCTGTTTTTGTCCCACTTCCCTTTCTCCCTAAGGAATCAAATTCTCTCGCTCAGAGTAAAAAATCTGGGTGAAATCCTGTCTCAGATATTTACTAGGTTTGTGATGCAGGTGAAACACTTAGCATCTCTGTGCTTTTCTGTGGATAGTAAGAGTGCCCAATTCTCTGGATTTCAGTGAGGATCAAATGAGATCATGCATTTCAGCCCTTTGAAGAGCCCTGTCTGAACACTAGCTCTCATCTTCTTCATTTCTATTTCTTGAATGCTTTAATATGTTCAGCGCCTTTTTCTCTTCCTTCATTATTTTCTGCCTGACAGGGTTGATGATGGTTGGTTTTAGAGGGGAAAATGCTCCTGGTCTCTGTGCAGTCTAGACCAAGGTGCTGCTGTGAATCAAATTCCCTTCTTATTTCTATGTTGTTTTTGATCAACTTGCTTTGTGAGCCATGGTCCTGCATGGAGACAAAAAGCTTATTGTGCCGTGTCTCATTCTAATGACAGAGAATTCAGGTGACCTAGAAAGAAATCCACTATTCAGCTGGCTTTTACTAAGTACCTACAGGTGCCAGGCCCTGTGCTACAACTCTGTGGATACATGTCTAAGAATGAGATCATCCCTGTCCTCAATGTTTTTATATCCTAATGGAGAAGAGAACATATTTGCATATAAGTATGAATAGAATATAATCAAAATGAATACCAGGTGTGGAGGGCAGTTGTTGAGAGCCAAGAAAGGCTCTGTGAGGGGTGTGTCTTGGGGCTTTGGGGGGGGCAGCTGATTTAAAAAGAACAATAGAAAGAATGGACTTTACATTTCAAATTCTCAGAGACCTAACAGGCAACTTCTCAACAGGGAAAAAGGGCTGCTTCTTGCAGGTAAAATCTGTTTGGACACAGACACAAGAGTGAAAGGCAGATTCAGGGATTTTCTTCTCTGCTGCTGCCTCCCAGGAAGCTGCTGTGTTTATCCTTAGAAGTGGGAGACAATAGAGAAACATTTCCAGAATGTAAATCTTCTGGATAATATTGGCATGAATAAGAGTGCTCTTTGCTCTGGATTTTCTGGTGAAAGTTTGATTAGAAGTGTCAGTCCTTTAGGTGATTTTGACTCTCTGCTCTTCTACGCCTTTAATAGCAAAGAGAAAGCAGTGGTGAGAAAGGAATGGAGGCCTGGATAAGGTTCTGGCCTTGAAATGAAGACGCAGTGAGAAGTCCTGCCTGCAGATGCTGTGTGTGCGAATTTGGCAGGCTTCCTTCCAGTTTCCCAATCTGCCTTTGACCCCCTTCATGTAGTTCTCTCCACAATGATAATGACTGTAATTACAAACAGCTTACCTATACAATGTGCCTTACAAAGAGCCTGCTACTCCTGTTACATGCTTCATTATTGTCTCATTTGTTACTCATATCTATGCTGCCAGAGCAGTTCTATGATTATGCCCAATTTCCAGATGAGGAAACAGAGAAATAGAGGTTAAATCACCTGCCCAGAGTCACATAGCTAGTAAAAGTTTGTATTTCAGCTCAGGTCTTCCTGCCTACTGGTCAGTAGCCCTCTCCAAAAGTGCCTCCTAGCTGCCTGCTCCTTTATACCTATTCCATGAACTCCTTGAGAGCAGGAAAGAAACAGGCATTTATTCAGTGTCTATTATGTATGACACATATGTCCTATACATATATCATATATTACCTCGTTTAATCCGCACAACACACCTCAGACCTAGGAACAATTATTGTCTCATTTTGATGGAGGAGGAAAATGTGGTAGACTGAGGTTTACATAACTTTCCCAGAGTCTGAGCCTGACCCAGGAATCCAATCATTCAGTTAATCTCCAGGACTGTTTGCAGTCTTTATTTAGAATTCCTAGTGCCTGCTAGTGCCTTCTAAATAAACTAAATGCTTCATAAATGCTTGCTGACTGATTAAATCCTGTCCTTCAAGACTTACAACAGAATCCAGGAAGCCTTCTCTTCTGACTTCCTTTGGAAGTCAACCCTCTACTCATCATTCCTGTATTTGCTCTACTATATATGTGCACATATCCCTGTTACCTGGTGTTAAAGGTAGGTGTGCATTTCTTGACTCCCTTTCTGTGTCATAAAGCCCTCAGGAAACAGGGACCATCTGGATCGCTGACATTATCCAGCACATTACATTTTCTCAATATCTCTGAATTGAATAAATGAGTGAATCTGGAAGGCACATTCAAATTCACACCTCAAAACAAATAGTCCTAAACATCCCAGCAGTCACATGAGGGGAGTATAGGAACCAACAAGTCTATTATTAATAATAGGTTTTAGGCAAAAAATACAGCAGTGGGTAGAAGGATAGGCCTTAAGTAAGGAAGATTTGTGCTTAAATCCACTTTCAGACACCTACTGACCTTGTGACTCTTAGACCAGTCAGTCTTCCAGGAGTGTCAGGAGTAGTAAATGAAATAGTCCTTCTAAGCTGCTAAACACAGTGCCTGGCACCATATAAATGTTAGTTACTATTGCTATTGTTTTTATAAATGCAAAATGAGCTGCAGTACTTAGTTTGGACATTTACACAACTTAGGCAGTTTTCCTTCTGAAATGCATTTTCTCTTCTGGCTTTGTTGCTGGTTTCTCATTCTCCTCTCCTCAGGTGGCTCCATAAGAACTACCAGCAGGCCTTGACCATAAGGTTTGCTGTGGAGGAGATCAACAGGGACCCTGTTCTGTTGCCCAACATTTCCCTGGGATTCGAGGTCTTCAATGCCTACCACAGTGATGAGAGGACCTTGGAGGGCTCCCTGTGGTGGTTGACAGGACAGAGTCAGCCAGTTCCTAACTTCAGCTGCAGAGGGCAGCACAAGTCTGTGGCTGTCATTGGAGGAGCCACATCATCACTGTCTGTCCAGATGGGGACCCTGCTTGAACTCTACAAGATCCCACAGGTGGGTGCTATTGGGCCTCCTACTTTCTAAACCTTTATTAGGCGATTTCAACTTAGGTGAGAATGAATAGAGCTCTCATTGACCTACATGCAGATTGTACTCAAGTAATAGAATGAAAGTTACATAACCTTGTAGAGGGGTTGGGGTGGGGAAGGAGTTAACTTTTATAGAGTGCGCACTGTGTGCCAGGCACTGTTAAACACATACAAATATTATCTCACTTGATCCTCGCAAGAACCTTGTGAGGCAGGAGCTGTTATTCTTCCCAACTGATGCACACAGAAATTAGGTGCCTTGCCCATGTTCACCCACCAATAGGCATCTAAGCATAGACTTTAATTCAGATCTTCCTGATTTCACACCCAATGTTCTATTTCCTGAATCTTAAACTTGCTCCATATGTGGCAAAAGAGACAAAGAAGTGATCATAGGTGACTTTGGAGGGAGCAATTTCAGACACTTTAGGTGCTATGTGGCAGAGGATTTAGAAGAAAGTGAGAGTAGAGGAATAGGAGACATTGAATATCATGAATTTGTTCAGGAATTAATCCATGAACTGGAGATTAGGTATAAGATAACGGTTACCATGGTTGGTAGGACCCAGGGAGCAGTGTTTCTAGGATTTGAAAAGAGGGTCATCAGTATATTTGTAAGTAGTTTTGAAATAGAAAATAGGGAGAGAGCTTAGTGGAAGAGTGGAAAGGACAGAGAACACAATCTGATAAAGAAGATTGTTTTGGATGGGATTGAGGATGTATTCAGAGACATTTCCAGGACAGATCATGATGCTGCAGATGTGATCTGAGTAATGCAGATTGAGATAGATTTCCCTCAGCCTGGACACTCTGCTTCTCATTGAAGACTGTTTCATGAGCTTTAGTGGCTGCTGTAACACACTGGTGACACACATTGAGTTTGTAGTCTACTGAGATGGTCACATCTCTATCATATGAAATGGTGCCACCTTTGTCCGTTTCAGACCTTCTTGTACTTATGATGTTAACTTTTTTGAACCCATGTCTAAGTCTTCACATTGATCTGTTTATTTCATTTATTAGATTTAGTTAAATATCCTAGCTGATTAAGCCACCTTTTTTCGCCTTCTTCTCTCTACTATACATGTTAAGCCTTCCAAGCTTTCTGTTAATTACACTTTTAGTAAATGCACCATCATATAGCTTTCCCTAAATCATTGATAATGGAGTAAAATGAGCAAGACAATGAATATCTTCCTATAACATTTTATTGGAGTGTCCTTTCCAAAGTGACATTGTCTCATCATTGAACATATTCCAGGTCAATCACTTCCACATTTACTTAATTGTAGTATTGACCAGGTCACTTTTCCCCATCTTTTCCACAGGAACAGAGAAAATTAGCTTAGTACAACGAAAGGAACATTTGCTATGAATCCTGAAGCCTGAGTTCAAATCTCATCTGTTCCACTTGGTAACTGAACCCTTATTTCCTTGACCATAAAACAGGGGATTGAATTGAATGTCCTCTTGTGTGCTGCAGTTTTGGTTATATGAGCCTATAACAATGAGATTTTATTAAATGAATTGTTCAAATATGGGTAAATTATAACTACAGTTTTTTCTACTACCTGTCACTTTGTTTATAAGGCTAATTTTCACATTTCGTTTTTCATTCAATCTTGTTATATCATAATAATTACATTAATTTTGTGGTATTCACAAACTCTCTACCAGTCCAAATGATTATATTCTCAGTGACAATGTATTCACAGAAGGTATTCCAGCCTAATGTATAAATTCATCAACAGTAAAGCCAACATAAGTAAGTCTTTAATCAGTTTGAAAAGACTATATATAGGTTTTGGATAAGTAAATGACAGCCAACAAATTAAATTAGGTTTGACGGAAAAAAGAAGAGAAACCTTTGGGTTTTTATATTATTTAACAAAGCACTGCTAATTATGCATTCATTTTTTTAGTTTTTTAATTTAACAACGATGTATTTCAAGTTCCGTTTGCAGATACTTAAAAACATTGAGAAAATCATAGGTTTCACCAGATTGCCAACGGATTCCATGACAAAACGTTATGAACCTTTTCTTTAGAGGCTGGGCTGTTGTGGTATCTTCCTAGCACATTTTGAAACAGGCCAAGTATGAAATAGTTCTATCCTCACGACATAATAACCCTAGAAAAGGCACTTTTGTGTTCTACCTTTAGTTTACAAAGCTAAGAACCTATTATTGCAAAACTCAATTCAACATATCACTTCGTTTCAATGGCTGTAGAAAAAAATGTGTAAATTATGCTTCTACCATAAGTGTTCACAGTAAGCGATACACTTAAAGCATCCCTGTAAAGCTGCTGAGACCTTAAAATTTATGGACTCTGTGAAAGAATGCTTCTAAAAATAGTAGAATTTTAAGTAGTAATTAAGCATTTAAATTCTTCAACATGCAGAAGAGGGTTAAGTTCCTCACAACTTTAGAGTTTCACAATCGTAATAATGGCTTGACTCCTTAACAACTTGAGTCTCTATTGTAAAGTAGCAACAAACAAATCTTTGTTGGGTTTCTAGAACTACAGAAGAGAAATCTGTTCCATCCTCCACACTTTCTTCAGTCAAAGATAAACTCATTGAAAAATCAAGTCAGCATCAGGACAGTTAAATGTTTCCTAGGAGCTCACACACAAAATGTTCTCACAATAGTGATTTTATTAAATTAATTGCTTTATAAAACATTGCAGAGGTCATAATTATTAAAGTAATAATTTACCAAAGTGTAGTAAGTGCTGTGGTTTGCTAATCATGTTTGTGAAGGAAAGGAAATGTGAAAACCCTGTCAAAATTCTTGCTTAAGACTAGGAGAACAAAGGAAGTTTTGTTTCTAAGACATTTTAAATCAGTCAAATAACACAGGTCAAGAATTTCCTCCCTCTTAAGAGCTGCATCAGTAGAAATATTCAGGTCTATGCAAACTGGACTGTTTATATAGTAGAAATACCACAAGTTATATTTTGTCAAATGCAATAATGGAGACATTATATCAGCAGCTTCAATGTTGGTGGTTCGTGGTCATTTAATTTTTTAAAATGGCAAATTAGTAGACATTTGGGGCACAGTATCCTTACTCTTAAATAATCAGTCTTCTTTGCAATGTATTTTAAAATTCCTCACCCTCTATCTTAAGACAAAGCAGTTTTAATACTAAGTGCACACTACATTCCCTTGTTGCAAACTGTTTTGTTGACTAGATATGAAGTTGTTCAAGGAGGTATGGTTACTACTTGAGGGTGCTGGTAAGTACTACAATTTTTTTGGCCATATTGCAACTATTGTTTCCAATTTAGTGACTCTACTGCCCTGGAACCAGAGAGCAACAATTACAACATTATTAGAGTTTCTTCTACTGTGATTTAGTAGCAACCAAGTTTCCCAGTTTTAACTCCTTGGCAACAAGAACCAAGTTCCCTATTGCTTTAGCTCGAAACCTAGCCTTTGGCAAAACTGAAAGGAAAGGAAGTTGTGCTACGTGTTGAAGGGACTGTGGGCAAGAGAAGAGGACAATGGGGAGAAGATGAAATGTCACATGAAGTCTTCCAATTCTTGCAATGTCCTCTGTCAGAGCCACCATAGTCTGGCAAGCTCATCTTTCATTGTAGCTTTTAATCCCCCTCAAGGGACCACACCTTTCTTCTTCTCTTTGGCTTTGCTTTGCTTCACTGCATGGCACTGCCAACGCATTGGTGATCTTTTGTAGGTCATCAGTTTCCAATGAAATACACACATCCTGAACTGAGGCTTCCAAGAAACTGGCATAATATAGAGATCTTTCACACTGAGTGATTTTATCTTTTAGTGACGTGCCAAACTCCATGAAGCCATCTCCTGAAGAGAGGTTCTCAGCATCTATGCCACTGATTGCGTTAATAACTCCAAAGGTTTCTTTGGCTAATTCAAGGTCTGCCTCTGCGTGTAATTTCTTTAGTGTTAGTTTATCTGCTGATTGTTCTTCTGGTGTAAGGTCTTTAGATTCTTCAGCCTCTTCCACCCTTTTAAACATTTCTTCTTGTTTTTTCTTCTCTTGCTGTTCTTTCTCTCTGATTTTTTTCTGAAACTTTCGTTTCTGGTTTTACCTCTGTCACCACTTTTCTTGTTCTTGTTCTTTTCCTCCTTCTTTCACCCCTTTTATTTTTTCACTATTATTCCATTATATTCATCTCATACCTGTATTCTCCCTCCCCCCCCTCCCTTTCCCCACCTTATTTTCACTTTGATGATGAGAAATATCATCTTCCCATGTAGGAATATAAGCTGTTTAACCTTGCTAAGTCTCTTATGGACTCCCTTTCCTGTTGATCTTTTTATCCTTCTCTGGACTCTTGTACTTGAAAGTCAAATTTTCTATTTAGCTCAGGTTTTTGCATAAAAAATGCTGGAGAGTCCTCTATTTCATTGAATATTCATTTTCTCCCTGAAGGATTATACTCAGTTTTGCTGGGTAGGTGATTCTTGGTCATAATCTTAGCTTCTTTACCCTCCAGTATATCATATCACAAGACCTCAAATTCTTTCATGTAGAAGCTGCCAAATCTCTTGTTAATCTCACGATGGCTCCACAATACTTGAATTGTTTCTTTATGGTTGCTTGTAATATCTTCTCTGTGGCCTGAGAGATCTGGAATTTGGTCTTAATATTTATGAGTTTTCATTTTGGGATCTCTTTTAGGAGGTGATCAAAGAATTTATTCAATTTCTGTTTTACCCTCTGTTTCTAGAATATCAGGGCAGGTTTTTCTTTTACAATTTTTGAAAGCAATTAAGGTTTTTTTGGTGTGTTTTCTTTCTATGGTTCTCAAAAATTGCACTCTCAATTTGTTGGTTTGCTCTTTCTTTTATTGATATAAGCATTTAGAGATAGAATTTTTCCTTTGACCATTGTTCTTGCTGAAATCCACATGTTTTTGATATGTTGTATTATTATTCTCATTTTCTTTAATGAAATAATTATTTCTATGATTTGTTCTTTAACCCTCTCATTCCTTAAGATTAGTTTCATGTAGTAATATGAGGCCAATCTTTCTAAAGGTACCATGAACCCCTGTGAAAACTGCATTTCTTTCATCTCTCTCTACCATCATATCTAATTTATCTAAAATTCTATCCAATTATTTTCAAATTGACTTAATTGTACCATTGACTAGCTCACGTTTGTCTTTATTTTCCATAAGAATAGCATGGAGTAGATTAGGAGGGTGGGGTGAACATTTGTTCTAGATTCAGGGTACTGGGTTAAAATCTCACCTTTTCATTTACGACTTATATGACTGTGCAAGTCACAACTTCCCTGAACTTTAGTTTTCTTGCTTGTAAAACAACAGGATTAAATTGAATGTCCTCTCTGATCCCTCATATCTCTAGCTACAGGAAAGTAAATAGTAAGATTTTGTTAAACGATCATCAAGTGGGTAAATTATATCTAAAGTTTTTTCAATATCTGACAGTCTATAAGGGTTGCTTTGATAAGACATTTTTATTGTGTCTTGTTACATCCTAAAAGTCACATTCATTTTGGGATGTTCACAATCTCTCTGTCAGTTCCGACGAATATATACTCAGTGACAATGTAGTTGCAGATGACATTTCAGCCAAACATAGAAATTGATTAACAGTAAAGCTGGTATAGATGTCATTAATCAATCAGAAAAAATATAAAGGTGTTGGGTCATTTGATAGCAAATAAAATAAATTGTGTTTGACTAAAATAAATAGCACACATCTCTGTTCTTATGTATTGCAGTATAAAAGACTATAGAATTGTGTATTCCAGCAGTAGACCAGTCAAGTGGTGTTTGATTTCAGGGGTAAAGAACTCCTGAGAAGTAATTGACCATAACAGGAACAGAGAAATGTCCATGTGATGACCTCATGAAATTTGAAAGGTCAGAAAAGCTGGAGTTCCCATCATCACTGAGACAACCGCAGTGTTTTTGTCACACAGTAGCAGATGCCAGTTTCTGCTAGGGGAAGTGAAAGACACACTAATCACAAATGGGAGACAAAAACAAAGGAAGCTTGGGGGCTCTACAAGGCACTAATCCATGCAGCCCAGAAAAGAGCCCCACAGAAAAGGAATTTCATGAGAACTACACAATGAGTGCTCTAAGTGTGAGCTAATTCTTCTTTGGGACCTCATTGTGTAAATGAATGGTGGGCCATGGTTAGGGCAAAGATTTTTGAAATAACTCTTTTTTGTAATGCCAGCTTAGTAAATGCCTTTTCTGAAAGCTAATTATCTCCAACTGACAATCTTTTGGACCCCATGACTCAAAATAGTAGAAGCCCCAATAACCTTCTGTCCTATCTTTCATTATTAGGAGATGACAGAGAATAGTCAGTAGCAGCCATGCTTTGGAGAATCATCTTGGTGGCTGAATGAGAGTTGGAAAATTGTCTCCTAATGGGATGCTATGTATATACCATTCAGTAAGTGGTCTAGAGATTACAAGATCGCTTTTGATCTTTTATGTATTTACTGTGGTCAAAGTATAACCCCATAAATGGCAGTTGAAAAGAAAATCACACAGCCATTACTCCCATGGTTACAGTCTTATTTATCATATTCTCTAAGATCCAAGTACATTGCATATAAATAGGTAGCATATATATGATTTGATTGTATGACTTAATCATTACAAAGTAAATCATGCCCATTTCAAAAGTTTGTTTAATACATGATATTTACAGATAAATGCTCTGAATAAGAGTCTATACAATGATATTCAAAGCATTAAAATGACAACATATGTGAACCACAATACTTTACAATAGGTATTACTATTTTTATATGTCTTTATACCAATAAAATACTTATACTAGTATCAAAGAGGAAACCAGTATATTGATTTTATACACAACTTTTATATATATATGTATATATGTATATATATATACATACATATATATATATATAAGCACAGATGCCATAATTTGGCCTTAATAAACATATGCAATACATTACTACAGTGCTTTTGTTTTCATAGGAAGACTGTAATCACCATGAAACATAACTATTTTGGTATAACAAGGAATTCTGGGCCAAGAACAAACATATTTTAGTATCTTTGGGAAGGATTCAAGAGACTTCCTGTTTGAAGCAATAAGAAATCAGGAATCAGATAATTGTTTCTTTCTCAATCAAGTAGTTAAGAGAGAGGGATAAACAGAAATCTGGGTTGGTTAAAATGTCCCTGTAATGTAAAAAGGAGTGTATTCTAAAATCAACTGCATTCATCTCCTGGAGGGTAAAAAAATGACTTGGTGAAAAATTTATAATTTCTTACAATGTTATCCTAACTACAAGATTCATAGGATTAAACATTTCCCATATTTCCCTATTATCCAGCTCAGCTTTGGACCTTTGGATCCAATCCTTAGTGACAAGGCCCAGTTCCCTTCTCTCTACCAGATGGCTCCCAGCGATTCCTCCTTGCCACGAGGGATGGTCCAATTACTGGTGCATTTTGAATGGACCTGGGTAGGTCTGGTGACCACAGATGACCTCAGGGGTGAAGAATTCCTTCAGGAAGTGATGGGGGAGATGACAAAGCATGATGTCTGTGCAGCCTTCACAGAGAAGATCCCTGTTAGTGAGAGACAGCATGAAGAATCAAAGAACAATTTCATGTCCAGGATAACAGAATCTCCAACCAGGGTGATTGTGATTCATGGTGATACAGATTCATTAATGGTTTTGAGACATTCACAAGTGCCCCTTTTTTGGTCAAACAAGTTGTGGATTGCCTCTTCTCACTGGGACATCACCATGAGACCCAACTTTGTTGATAGTTATGATTTCTATGGAGCTCTCACATTCGCATACTTCACCAAGGAGGTTCCTGGTTTTAAGACTTTTCTCAGGTCGATTAATCCTAAGAAAGAGCCAGAGGACATTGCACTTAAGGAGTTTTGGTTGTCAGCTTTCCAGTGCCAGGCCGAATATGAAAAGCTGGAGCTAGAGCAGTGTGCACCAAATGCTACTTTGGAGGCTTTGCCTGTATTCCGTTTTGACATGACCATGTCTGGCCTGAGTTATACCATCTACAATGCTGTGTATGCAGCGGCCTGGGTCCTTCATGGAATGCTTCTGAGGAAATCAGAAATTGTATCTGAGGAAGGTGGAGAAAGCTGGATGCCTCATCCTTGGCAGGTAAGGCTCCCTTGACAGTTGGTACTCTCCATTACTAATATTTTGGATGGAACTCAGTATAAGGCCTTCTCTCACCGAATCTGTGAAATTCACAATGGTTCTAACCAGGGCAGTATACAGTGAAGCTATCCAAAGCTCATAGCCTGGAAATTGTATCTATCTTTGTTCACTTTGATAGTTTTAGCTTTGAGGGGTTGTCCATTCACAGTGTTAGTACATATTAAGCTTTAGTTAACGAAAACTCTGAATGTTTTTTTCACATGAGTCATTACGTAGCTGCACAGAATTGCCTCACCCACCTTCTGCTTGTGAAGATGATTTTCTGAATACAGGAAACACTTTGTGTTTATCTCATTTACATTTCACTTAATTAATCCCAACCCCACTATCTCCTTTTCACCTCCGTTTTCAAATTGAAATCCTGTTTTATATTCAAAGCCCTTCAGCATCTGGCTCACCTCATAACTTTCCTTTCTTCTTATGTCTTAAATCCCAATGTGATGTGCTTTGAGATCCAGGTACACTGGCCTCCTTACAGTTTCTCACACACAAGCCTTCATCTCTTTACCACTAACATTTTGACTGCCTCTCTCGTGGCTGAAATTGCCTCTTTTAAATTCATGTCTCTCCTGGCTTCTTCAATGCCAGTTTAGATTCCACTTTTGGTGGGAGGCTTTGCTATTCCTTCTTTCCACTCCTGGCTTCCCCCTGATGATTGTCTCCATCTCCCCCTTTAGATTCCTTTCATTTTGTACAAGTTGTTTACTCGTGTCTCCCCCAAGCCCATGCACTTCTTGAGGGGAGACTGTCTTTTCCTTTTTTCTGTAACTCCATTTAGCAGCATGTCTGGCACATAGTAAGAGCTTTATCAATGCTTGTTGACTTTCATATCACTGACTGATTTGAAACCTCAGCCCTGAATTTGCTGCTCCACAGAGTTTTTGCTTGGACAACTCTTCCAACAATAAGGCAAAGCCACATAAGTGGGAGACCTCACCCTAATTTAAACTGACCATCCAATTAATTCCCAAATACTCATCTCTGTAGGCTATATTATGATCAGGCAATTATAGTTTGATCAATGCTCAACAGGTTTTAGAATTGTCCAATCTTAAAAATTCTTCAGTGCTCCTATTGGCCTATGCAAATGAGACACTGGGGACAAGGGACGGTGACAATCTACATTCTAATTTTTTGAATTACTAAATGTGTTCCCGTATGTTAGGATTGTACTACACATTGGAGTTACAGGTACAAAGAATTTAAGAATTGTTACTTCCAAGTCATTTTGTCCCTCACTGTTTTTTTTAAGGATTTACTATATGTGTGCTGTGCAAGGGACACAAAGAGAAGCCCAGTCCCTGCAATCAAGGAGTTCAGCTTTTAGTGGAGAGAAGAACAAGTGTAGCCATTCACACATATATCATCAATATAAGGTGCAGAAGTAGTAATGTAATCCTTGGACAGCTGACGTCTTTTTTCCTAGGAAGAGTATAAAAGCCCCTTGGGACCACATGGTCCCCTTCTTTGCTGCTAAAGGAAATTTCAATTAAATGCAGTCAAATAACAATCAATCTGAGGACCTGGTTAGGAAAATGTCTATGCTTTGGGCAGAGGCTGGACTCTACTATAGCTTTCATTTGTATCTGTCTAGCTAATCCCTGCAAAATTTGGCCAGGCAAAATTCAAGTTAGCAGAAACGTTTGGGTAAAGAAGCTACAATGACTATTACACTTTCTGTTGATAGACCAGCACTAACTAGGAAGGGAAGTTTAGGGAAGGAGCAGAACTTTTCTTAACCCTTCTGTCCTTGAAAAGGTTGGTCCAAATGAGACAGGTAAGCATAATCTTCTGAAGATGACCTTCCTCACTCTCTGTTCCCTGCTTCATCTTCACCCTACTTTCTCATTATCCTTTTGCTTCTTGCCCCTGTCTTACCAAGGATTTGAGGTTGAGCTTTTGAGATCCCCACTCTTTTTCCTTGAAATCTCCAAGTTTCACCCATCTCACTGTTTTTCTGCAGGGGGCAGGTGTTATAACTACATCCCTCAGTCCCTTCCAAAAGACTACTTTCCCATTTTACTTCTTGCCCTTGTCCCTTGGATAATAAGGAGATCAAATGAATCACTATTAAAAAATTAATTCAGGGTATTCACTAGAAGGCCATAAAATGAACTGTTAAAATTTGAATCCTCAAAGCATGAGTACTTTGGTCACATAATTAAATGAGACTCATTGGAAAAGAACCAAATGTAGGGAAAGATTGAGGGCAAAAAAAAAAAGAAGATGATATAGTGGGGTAGTTTTGTGGAAACAGGACAAACTTGGACAGACTTTGAGAGATAATGGGAGAGAGAAGGGCCGGGTGTGTTATGATTCATGGGTTCACAGGAGTCAGACATGACTGAACAACTGAACATCAACAATAATACGATGGGAATTGATGGGAACTTAAAGTTAAATTTGTTTATTTATAATTTATGACCAAATTAACACTCTATTTTGTTCCTTTTGAATAAAGTATCCACATCAAGAATATATTCTAGCCCTGAGCCAAATACCACCAAAACCCTGCCATGGCCAAAAGCATCTCCTTTCTTTCCACACGGTTTCCCACACCGAGCACATGTTCATTTCTAATTGTGTTTTCCCAATTAGGTTTCATAGGGAAAAGGGAATGTAATGATAACAACTAAGAAGAACAGCAGTGAAGCTTATTTATTTATTGATTTTGTCTTTATTAATTTAACAAATTATTAATTAATTAGCTAATTAATTAATATGTCTTGTCTTTAATTATTAAAATTGTCTTTGTTTACTTTTAGTTTACAACATTCACTTCCGCAATCCATTGACTTTCAACTTTTCTTCCCCTCTCTTTCCTTCCCCTCCCCCCCTCATGGCTGCATGCAATGAAGTATAGGATCAACAAATACTTTCACATTAAACATTAGTCAGTTTATAAAGGATTGTAATGGATGGAATGAACTATGAAAAAGAAGAAACAAAAGCAAGCAAGAAAAAGAAAGAGAGCAGGTAGTTTGCTTCAATCCGTATTGAAACTCTGTTCTCTCTGTTTCTTTCTCTGAATATAGACATCTCTCTCCATCGTGAGTCCTTTGGAGTTGTTTTATCACTCTGTCTTGCTGAGAAGAGTCCAGTGTATCAATGCTGGTTGCCACACATACGTTGTGTCTGTAATTGTGTACAAATTTCTCCTGGTTCCAGGTGTCATTTTTTATAGCATTTTAAGATCAACCGTGGATTGTGATGCATTTTCCTATTAGCTGTTACTATTTCATTTTACAGAACAGACAAGACTGAGAGAAGATAAGTAACTTGCCCAAGGTCAACTATAGCAAGAAAGTGTGTGAAATCAGATTCCAACTCACATGTATCATCCCTCCAAGCAGGGGCACAAGCCTCAGTTTACCAGTTCCAGCATCTCTCGAATAGCGCATAGGTGTTACTTCTGGGAGAGCCCCGGCTTTAGATACTAGGAAGTGACAGAGATTTCTCTTCCCTTTCAGCTCCATTCCTTTCTGAAGGACATTCACTTTAACAACAGTGCTGGTGACCAGGTGTTTATGGATGAGAAAAGGAGCTCTGAGGCTCAATATGACATTAGGAACTATGTGATTTATCGGAATGACACAGAATTGCTGCTGAAAGTGGGCCGGTTTCTCCCCAATGCTCCACCTGGACAAGATTTCACCATATGTAATGAAGCCATTGACTGGGGATGGATAGATTCAAAGGTCAGAGATTATTTGACATCGACTCACCTGCCCAGTCATAAGAATAAGTCTCACTCCACTTCTGTCACTTCACATCACATATTTATAGCTAGAAAATCTTGCCAGTACATTTATCTCATTTGGAGTTTAAGTAAACTTTGGGGCAAAAAAAAATGGAAAAATAATCCATCGGGCAGGTATTTCCAAAAACTGAAATTGTTAATATCAAAGGAGATAGAACAGGAAGGACCTTAAATTTCACCCTCACTGCCTCTTTATTGAACAGACAAGGAAACTGTACTCCCCAAAACTTTTGAATGGTGCAAGTCCCAATGACCCCAAATTTCTCTATATCTCCATGAATAATATTTGAGATAAAATTAAATTTGTTTCAGCAACTGGGAAAAGTTTTCTTCCTACAGAAAGGACAATTAGTATGACCTACATTTTTCCCAATTGAAAAACTACCTGAATAGCCTCTAATAGACCATGTCCCCACACACTTTAGATGTTATAAAACTCTGAAGTTTCTCATCCCAGCTCATATTCTCAAGTGAATATTTTCTCGTGTAGGGCTACAATCTTCTGGTCTGGGCTCCAGGGGACATTGAGGTGGAATGGTGATGTTTTCACTAACGCTTTCACTTACAATTTTGGTATGTTTTTTCCAATATAAATTACAAAGAGTCAGTGCTCCAATTTCACCTGACCAATTAACATCAATTCACTTTAATGAAGGTAAATTTTCTTAGGAGATATCATAAAAGTCAAAGTACAAATGTTTCTCTCCCTAGCCAAGCCTTGGGATCAAACACTTCTTTACCCCAGCTAGGTATGGGGGACACAAATGTTAAATAATTTTTAAAAGAATTTGTTCCACTAAGTTTGGTTTGCAAACTCAGCATTACTATTGAACAAATAATTTCTTGTGCTATGGAAGTTTTAATGCAGTTTTAGATCATCACCAACCTTTGATTCAGGAACTTGGGCCATTGACATGAGAATGATCCAGGGCATATTTAGCAGTACAGAATGTAAGTGCCCGAAGATCAGCCATTCCAAGGTTCTTATTTTCAAATGATGAAATTCAAGTCCCCAGAGAACAGTGATTTAATGCCAAAGTACCATAACTGGTGATAGAAATAGCACCAGAATGGCGATCCCGTGATCATTCCATTAGCCATGTCCTTTGTCACATGAACGAGGTATAGTCGTCAGGAGTATTTTAGAGGATATGCTTTCTTGGCATGCACCATCCACCCTAAATATCTATTTAGTCAATGGGGTATTTCCCAACCTCTTTTTAATGGTTCAGGTCCCCAGATCTGTGTGCAGTGACAGCTGCGGACCTGGATACAGGAAGACAACTGAGGAGGGAAAGCCTGTGTGCTGCTTCAGTTGTTCCCAGTGCCTAGAGGGGGAGATTTCTGACCAAATTAGTAAGTGTTTGTAGGTGCTTCCCTTGGGAACCTTCTGGCATAGAGCAGTGTGGGGCTAGGCTATTGGAGTCATATGGAACCTATAGTAACGGCACAAGAGTGATTTATAAGTGACAAGGAGAGTCAGGCAAATATCTGGTATAAATACACATAACTAGAAACACTGATGCACAACCAGGGAATGACACCGGTCAGCACAACATCAGGTAAAGTATAAGTACTTGCATCTAGATATACATTTTTGTGTGTGGAAATGTGTGTGTGTGTGTGTGTGTGTGTGTATATATGTACATATACATATACACACACACACACATATATATACACACACATACAAAAACAGATACATATCAACATTTAAATGGATGTCTTCTATCCCTTTGTGGATCACGAGCCACAATCCTCATTCTGGGAGGAGCACACTCAGATTGGAAATAGGGGTGTGTTGGAACCAGCTCACAAGCATCTCTCAGAAGCAAAAGTTAAAATTTCAGTGTAAACATTTACACAGAGAATATAAACCAGTGTTACAGATTAGTGAGTGATATCTTTATTGATTATCTAGATTTTGGAAAAAAAGACATAGAATAGATTAAGAATATGTATGAAACTTCCAAATGGCTTGTGGATACATTTGAAAAAACAGTTAAAAACTTTCCACCATGGCCCTGATTGAAGGTGGATGACCTCTAGACATGTCTGCAGGTGTATCTGTGTAGTATGGTGAAGATGAGATTGGGCCCAGATTGTCAGATTTCTTCTTGGATAGAAAGTTCAGGAGAAGAATTTGACCAAGTGGCTGGAGCAGGTGATCCCAGGTGATCCCAGGTGATCCCAGGTGAAAGGGGCTTAGTTAGGCAGAAAGACTGAAATAGATATTAGACCTCAGAAGGGGAAGTTCTAGCTGAGAGTCTGAGGATATAGAGTAATTTGGAGCCATGATGATTCAAGATGAAGATTGGAACCTGGTGGGAAAATAATCTCATCAGGAAGAAGGAATTTGAGGAAGAGGTGTAGTTAGGCAGGTTGTGAGTGAAAATGGAGAATAAAGGATAGTGCAGGAACATGACTCCCACGGATTTGATGGGAGTTGAGCCAAGACTAATCCTCATGCTTCTTGAGTGTAGATCCAGAGCTTTTTCTATTCATCCTATTTTCTATTTTTGTCTATTTCATTTGTATAGTTCAGTTCAGGCAGCAATTCAGATTCAGAGAAAAACAGATGGTAAAAATACTCTTAAGGGAGAATAACCCAATTCAAGAAGATCATTGCAATCCTAAAGCCAGAGAAGGGCAGAATGCAGTAGGAGAAAGGGAACCAGCCTTGGAATTCAGAAGACTTTGGGTCAGGGGCCCACAGCCAGTCAACTATCACCTCTGTGCCCAAGAGGACTCTGTAAAAGAGAGCTTCTTTATCTTTGATGTCATGGCAATTTATGAAGATTATGAACGTCTTTTCAGAGTATTGTTTCTTTTATATGAAATTGAAGGAAATGCTCAATTTCCTGTTGAATGAGTTAGAAATACTGATGTTTTTTTTTTGATGATTTTGTGGATGCTGTGAAACCTACCCACAAGTCTATTTGGAGATTTGTGGACACCAGGTTAAGAGTCACTGCTCTCAAACTATACTTTGAAGAACAAACACCTCTCTGCTTGTTTTGATAAATTATAACAGCTAGCATTCCTACTGTTCTTTATAGCCCAGAAAACACTTCACAGATATTGCCTTATTGATACTTACAATTACCCAAGATTACAGGTAGTATTATCTCCATCTTACAGCAACTGAGGTTAAGTGATTTGTCCAGTGTCATTCAGTGAGTAAATGATTGAGGACAGATAGAAAAATCAAATCTTCTTGATTCCTATCTGACTATAAAAGCTAGAGTAAAGACATGAAAAAATCATACCATATTAATGAAATCTTAGTATGATGTAAAAAAACCCCAATCCTATAACCAAGAAATGTTCAAATGGTGAAGTGTCATGTTTGATAGTGAAGCCATGTTTGATTGTGGAAAGAACCAAATTATATGAAAGAAAATCAGGAAGCTCATATATGACCTTCTCTGAGTGGAGAGTAGGAAATTCATGCTAGGGCCCCTTGGGCATTAGCACTGAGCTTTATTTTAATTTTGTGTTGATGACGTATCTGAAAAAAATTACACTACAATTTGTCATATGTACCAAATGAGCTCCCAACTTCCTCAACCTGAGCTGATTTGGGGACACTTTGCTGATTTTGCTGGGGCCTTTGGCCGTGCATGATGCCAATTACTATACAAGGTCCAGCAGCAATATGTAGGGCGCCATTTGCAGACCATACAAGAGGCAGGATGATTTATCAAGTGTCTCCTTCGTGCCAGGCTCTGTGCTACACGTTGGGTGATAGAAAAAAACCCAGCTTAAATAATCCCTGCATTCAAGGAGCTCACCCTTTAATGGGAAGACAATAAGTAAATTGTAAGGTACCCCATGGGCATATTCAGAGAAGATGAAGGACGGGTAATCTCAGGGATGAGGTTACTAGCAGCAGCCATAGCTAGGAATGACCTGCTGCTGAAGATAGGATCTGAATGGAATTTTTTCCTCCCCAGATGTGGACCAGTGTGAGAAGTGCCCAGAGGATGAGTATCCACATAAGAACAGAGATCTCTGCCTCCCCAAGCTTGTGAGCTTTCTGGACCTTACAGAGCCTTTGGGGATGACTCTGGCATTGATAGCTGTTTTCTTCTCTCTCCTGACAGCCCTGGTTCTCTGGGGTTTTGTGAAGTTTCGAGATACTCCCATTGTCAAGGCCAACAACTGCACTCTCAGCTACACTCTCCTCATCTCCATCACCTTCTGTTTTCTCTGCTCCTTGCTGTTTATTGGCCATCCCACGGTAGCCACCTGCCTCCTCAGACAAACCTTTTTTGGAGTTGTCTTCACTGTGGCTGTGTCCTCTATTTTGGCAAAAACCATCATGGTGGTTTTAGCCTTCAGAGTAACAAGGCCAGGGAGTAGAATGAGGATATGGGTACAGTCTAGGATGTCCAACTATGTTGTCCTCATCTGCTCTGGCATTCAAGTGATTCTCTGTGGCATCTGGCTGGGAATGTGTCCCCCTTTCCCAGACATAGATCCACACTCTGAACCTGGTCACATCTTCATTCAATGTAATGAGGGCTCTGATATTGCCTTCTACTGTGTCCTGGGCTACATGGGCTTCCTAGCCCTGGGGAGCTTCACTGTGGCCTTCCTGGCCAGAAACCTACCTGATACTTTCAATGAAGCCAAGTTCATCACATTCAGCATGCTGGTGTTCTGCAGTGTCTGGGTCTCCTTCCTCCCCACATACCAGAGCACCAAGGGTAAAGACACGGTTGTAGTAGAGATTTTCTGCATCCTGGCCTCCAGTTCTGGGTTACTGGGCTGCATTTTTATTCCAAAGTGCTATGTGATCCTGCTGAGGCCAGAAAGGAACACCCAAGAAGGGATAAAGAAAAAACTGGGTTCAAAAATCCAGTAATTATTCTAGGACATTGCCTCAATTCCTGCCAGAACCATAGAAAGTTTCAATATTAACCCACATTAGTGTGGGATGCCTATGTTTATCTGGCTTCCTGTTATTTGAATTTCAGCTAAATCTTTTTATAATTTACAATATATTGTCAGAGACACCTAGGAAGTGTGTCAGTAAATATTCACAAAGAGCTCTCCGTAAATGTATCACAGCTTTCTTTATTTAATCTGCATTGTCAACAGTTTCTTTAAGTCTGGAAATAAACAGAACAATAAATCAAGTCCTATCCATAGCATTTTCCAGTTTTTGAGTTATAACTCCTCATCCCCTAATTTTAACAATCAGCTTTCTGGAACTGATATCGACTGATTCCAGCAATACCCTACTGGTGCTACGACCTTTAAGGGTCACTCACATAATGTTCTACAAACTACAACTGAGAACTTCTGATTCTCTTGCCATGAAGTCTAGGACAAAATCACTTTTTCCATATTGTGTTCTTTGTTAGGCACTGCCTACACCCTAGCTCTTCAGCTAGGATCAGTGAATCACCCTCCATATGTCTTCCCTTAGGGTCCTGTGCTCTGTGTTCTATGCTGTACTGTTCTGTATACATTTTTATCAGTGACTTGGATAAGTGTTAAGAAGGTCTCTTAAGTAATTTTTCAGATAACACGAACCTGAAAAAAGTTTCTAATATACTAAATGACAAAGTTCTCAGGTTGTCCAAATACCTTTATTGGTGAGAATGTTAGGCACAATTGAGCCAGATGATATTCAATAGGGATTGAAGTAAGATATTACATACACATGTTGAGAAAAAACTTCACAAATATCTTAAGGGAGAGATAGCAGTTTTCAGATCATTTGAAAAAAACCCGTAGCAATCCAGTGGAGAGTAGGTCAAATGAGAAGGGAGGTTATTAACAGATCTAAGGCTGTATTAAATTATATGTCTAGACCCATAGAGGTGACAGAACCATCGCATTCTACTTGGTTCGACTCTATCTCGTTCATTGTGTTCAATTCTGGGCACTCTATTTTGGAAAGAAATTTATAACCTGAACACACAGAGAAGACAACTAGTGTATCAAATGTTATTTAGTAATAACCCAATCGATAAGCTGGGAATGAAGGGTCTTGGCAGTGCATGAAGTGATTGTACCTTGCCAATCAGGAAATCAAAATCCAGGGTGGGAGTATCTTGGGAGGGAAAAGGTAGTAGTGTAGAGGGGATGGAATAGAAGGGCTCTTCGAGGGGAAATAAGGAAGATGTGCATTTCAGGTTTGAAGGAAACCCAGCACAAAAGGACAGGGATAAGAGATATAATGGTGTGTGTGTGTGTGTGTGTGTGTGTGTGTGTGTGTTCCTGAAGAGCAGAGAAGGCTCATTTGGTTGCAATGTAGAATGAGGGAGAGGGAGTAGTGTCTAGTGAGGCTGAAAGATGGGGGATAAAGTCCAGGTTGTTATGGGTTCTAAGAGGTAGTTGAGACTATATTTAATTTTAGAGACAATAAAAAGTCTTTGTAGATACTGATCAGAGGGGAGGCATGGTCACATGTCTGTGCAGGATGCACTGACATGGTGATGGATTTGAAGAATGGAGGCCAATTATTAGATTGTTGCAGCGATGAAGCAAAATATAACTGATGGCCTACATGGGAAGGTGGCTCCTCATGGCAGAGCAGCCATCTTTGTGGATTTTAAAGAAACCTATATCCTTTGAGAACAGGAGAGAACTACACCTAAGGGCAGCCACATGAGACTCCACGGAAGGAGAAGAGAACTTTCAGGGCCAGCAGTCTGGAGGTACTCAGGGCTTCCTACACAAGTGTCTCACTACCAGCATACATTAAGTTTGAGCCCACTCTCCCTAGGGATCATACATGTGCACGGAGAGAGTGTGTGCCAATTGTCTTTGTAACTACTCTTCTTGCTATATCTTCCAATATTTAAAACCTAATGAAATTCTATTGGCTAATTAACATTAGGGATTATACATAATTAGGACTCCTTAGTTGTCTTACCAGAAATGCCAAATCTTTGGGATTAGCCCTAAAAACCTATTTGCGTTTCATCCTTGTGCAGGCGCCATGCTAATCTTCTCTGTATTGTTCCAATTTTAGTATATGTGCTGCTGAAGTGAGCACTAGCCCTAGAATCCTAAAGGAGGAAATAGGCACCTGATGTATGGCAAACTAATCTGCCAGTGTAGGTGGGAGTGAAAATCAGGGTGAGAGTGGTGGTCAAAGCAGCATAAGCCAGGGAGAAGAGAAGAACATCTCTGGTGATCATCAGGTAGCTTCCAAATACTCAAATATTTATTAACCACCAAATATATTCTAGACACTGTGCACGACTGTGAGGATAGAAGAAAAGACAGTGCCTGCTCTCAAGGAAATGATATTGTATTGGAGGTCAGAGATGCAACAGGCAAGGTCAGTATAGACGTGATGGTTCAGGAAAGAAGGCCACATGACACAACAGCCTCTGCTGGGGCATCTTCTGGCCACAAGTCATCAGAGGTGAGAACTGCAGTTCTTCTCAGTTGAGGAAGAGAGGCAAACATCAGGCCTCAACGTCAGAGGGGGCATTTTCTATAACCCATCCCTGCCTTACTTCTCCTTAATTGTAATGCTTCCTCTCTTAAAGAATACATTTGAGAGGTTTAATACAATTATTTTGTTGTTGTTCTCTTTTATTCTATTTATTGATATTGAATTTAATGATAAAGTTGTCCCCTGTTTCCATTGTGGAGTAGGAGGGGCACTTATCCCAAGATTGAGGCTTTTTTGCAGTGCTGTTTTCAGAACCAGTTCTGAGGATTTCAGAGTTTTCGGTACTTCCAGCATGGTGTGCTGTGAAGAAAGGTAGGATCACTGCTCTCCTTGTCCAGAAAAATCCTCTGATCCTATGGGATTGCATTTTCAAGTTCTGATCATGATCCCTGCTCTTTTAAGACCAAAAATGATACTCAGGACCCCTGCTCTGTTGGGATCAGAAGGAATACCTTTTCCCTAGGATCTCTGATCTCTTTTGACCAAAAGTGATCATGTTCCTCGGGGTCCTTCCTCACTCTTGCTGAAAAGAACTCTTCTCTGCCCTTGAACTGTGACTCAAAAGTGAGTATAGGCAATGGAGTTTCCAAATGTCATCTGTTCCTGTGCCAGT
Source organism: Pseudocheirus occidentalis (assembly GCA_028646575.1). Classification (NCBI taxonomy): domain Eukaryota; kingdom Metazoa; phylum Chordata; class Mammalia; order Diprotodontia; family Pseudocheiridae; genus Pseudocheirus; species Pseudocheirus occidentalis. The sequence continues at coordinate 2,109,245 of CM053594.1, read as the reverse complement.
AATACCACAAGGTTCTCCCATAATCTCTGACAAGTTGTCAGATCCCGTTACCACCTCTGGCTTAAGAGCTCCCAAACCTATTGATGCTTCTCTTGCCATAGCCAAGTCCCACCACTGGGGTTTCATTCAGATGGGCCCTAATTCAGCCTCTATTTATGTGTCACGTATGTCTCTTTCTGACTCCTAAGTTCGATTGGGCAGGAAGAATGTCTCACCTGCACCTTTTGTTGCCTCTGCCACCCCCAGAATTCAACTGGTGACACTACTTGAAAGTTGTTTGGAGGGGAGTATTGGGAAATCTGGCATGACTGCTTCCTCTCCTCTGCCACATTGGCCCCCACCCTCAGCTGACATTCAGAATCATGGACAGGGGCCTTCTTGCTGTTCATTTCACTGGACATTCCATCACCTAACAACAAGCATTTTCACTGGCCTCATGCCTGGCAGTTTCTCCTTCCTCATCTCTGACTTCTGGCTTCCCTCAAATCCTACTTACAAGATCATCTTTTACAAGGTTTCCCTGACCTTTCTTGCTCCAAGCACCCTCTGTGAATTGTCTCCAATTGTTCCTGTGTGTAGTTCATTTATGCAGAGCAGTCTGCTGTTTGTTATCCTATGAGCTCCATGTGGGCAAGGACTGGTTCTACCCTTTTAAAATTTACTGTGTCCAGCACAGTGCCTAGCACATAACATGGGCTTAAAGAAATGTTTACAACTCACTGACAGGATCTGTCCCAGGTATTTATGAGAAATTGTATTGAGAGTGGTAGTGGAAAAATTAAGGAAAGAAATGAGAGCAAAGGAAGAAAATGAGGAAAAGACAATTGTCAGATTTCTTAAGGATGCACAAATAACATGGCAGAACACAAACCAAATTGGGCAAATGGAAAAAAGAGGATCAAAACTTCACTGATGAAAACAAATCCTTCAAAACTGACTTGGCAAATAGAAAAAGAGGTGCAAAAGCTGATGAAAAGAAGTAATTTAAAAAAATTAGTAAGTCATCAAGTGGAAGCTAATGAGTCCTTGACATACCAAGAAACAAGAAACAAAGTCAAGAAAATGAACAAAAAAAATAAAAGAAAATTGGACACATTTCATCAGAAATACAACTCACTTGGAAAATATACTGAAAAGAAGTAATTTAAGAATTACTGATATGGATTTCCCTAGGAGTGCGGCTGTGAATGAGAGGAGGGATATTATTATTATTATTAGTCAGTAATCAATCATATGAAATGCCTACTATGTGCCAGCTACCACACAAGGCACATGAGCTAGAAATTAAAACACTGAAACAATTATATTTAACGTATTTTTTTTTTGCTAAGTTCTAGTCGCTTACACCATTCCTTTTAAGATGGTAGGTAATTCTAGAGCTAGAAAGGATGCCTATGAACATAACGGTCATATTCCCCCATTTTTAAAGAGCTGGGTTCTGTGAGTGGTTTGTCCAAGGATTAGGTACATGATACAAATGTAGAATCAACAAGTCCAGATGATTTTTATATGTGGAATAAGGTAGAGTGAAGGGGTTGAAGTGATCTCTGAGATTTCAAGCCTGGATGAGCAGAAGGATGGTGATGCCCTGAAATTCAGGAAAGTTTAGAAGAGATGTGGATATTGAGGATGCATGGGGGGGTTGGGCATGTGGGGTGCAGGCTTAGTCATGTAGCCGCTTCTAGTGATTGATTTCACTCTGAGTTTACTGAGTTCTGCTTTGGATATGGTTTCAGTTTGGTTATGCTGAACTCACTGATTTCTTATTTCACAAAGTATTACTTAATTGTTTCCTGGGTAATCTCTTGAGTTCATAGCTTACCTAGTTCCTGCCCACTTCAGTAACTTGATGAGAAAGAACTGAACTCAGGAGAATGGAGCTGAGTTTATGACTCTTCTCCTTCATAACTTCCCCATTCCTAAAAAATATAAAGCTATGTTCCTTCTCTTTACATTTATTCCTCAGTTCTTGTCCTTGGGAAATATAAAGAGGGAAGTTTTTGTGCTGTATAAAAACACTCTTGCAAAACACTAAGGGAATTATGTGCTTTCTGGTAATTTCAAAATGTGTGAGTCATAGGTCAGTATATGCACAATATTGTGTTCTTTTTCAAATCAGACAGTCTAATGGTTTTCTCATTCACATTAGAACATAGACATTTGTTCATCTGGAGACAAAAATAATGAGTATTTTAAAGACTCAGGACCCTGCTAAACTGACAGAAAGGATTTGATGCCACTAATGACAGCATGCACATTAATTTTCAGAAAAACCAGAAGTGATCACTCAAAAGAAGAAAAGTTTAGTATCCTTGTGGTCTATCCCATACCCAGAAGGAACACTCAGTAAGGCACTGACAGCAATTATTAATCCAGCCCCTGCTTGAAGACTTTCATGGAGGGAACATGTAGCACCAACACAATATTTACAGTACTGATGGTGACTACAAATATGCTGGAATAGTTATCAATTCCAAAATATAATAGACTCTCCAAATAGAAAACAGAAACAGAACATTTATTTAGATACCAGAAAGTCAAATCCTAACACCGGGAAACCGAATCCATCATAGGACCCAAGAAGTTAATAAACCATAACACATGGTGCACACACCATCCTTTAGCCTTCCCATCAACACTCACAAACCTCACTGTCACAGCAGGGGCCAAAGAAATGCTCACAATCCTAATTATCTCCTTGGGTGCATCCTCTCCTCCCTCTAGCTCTAACTGCTCTGTCTCCCAGTTTCCTGTGGGCTCTTCTCTATCCTTCAGCAAACTCCTTCCACCACAGACTCCATCTGGGAGCCTATCAGGGGGCACAGAAGATCTTCAAATTTCCTTAGCGCTATTTAGGACCAGGGAAAACCTTCAGATTCCCATTACTATTTAAGATAGCCACCACGTAATGAGGTAGCTCATTTCACTCTAGGAAGTTTTAATTTTTGCTAGACATTTCTTGAAAAAAGCCTAAATGGGTTTGTATCTTCCAATCATTGTTCCTGTTTCTTCCCTCTGGGACAAACAGAGTAATTAATCTTCCATTTGCTGGATATTTAAATACTGAAAGACACTTCTGTGTCATATTGACTCTTTCCTTTTCCAGACTGAGTGTCCAACTCCTTCAGTGTATCCCCATATGACAAAGAATCAAGTTCTTTTCTTGTTTGCCTTACTCTGGACGCTTTCTAGATGAGAAACATCCCTCTTCAAGTGTGGCATTCAGAACAGAGTAAAATGCTATCAATAAGTTCTGACGAGGAAAAACACAGTGGTGCTATGGCTTTCCTATTCCTGGGAGCTATGTTGCTCCTAGTCCAGACTAAGATGTAATTGCTCCAACTATTGGCACAGTTGAAATTACTTGAAGGCTCAGAAAGGACAATTCTCACCCAAATCCTTGGTACAATAAAGTGGTTCAATATCTGAAGCTTCTATGATTGTATTAGTGGAAATTCTGTTTTAAAATTGGCATCACTACCTGCACTATCACTGAATTCTGCTTTCAGTTTCATGGAGTAAGCTGCCCCTTCCAGGAGAAGCCCATCTCTTAAGAACATTGCTTTATTGTTTTCCCCATTTACATGTAAAAACCATTTAAAATCATTTTTAAAGTTCTGAGTTCCAAATACTGTTTCTGTCTCCTTCCCCTCACAACTCCCTGAGAAGGCAAGCAGGGTGATAGATGTTCTACATGTGCAATTATATAACATATATTTCCATGTGAGTCATTTTGTGGAAGAAGACTAGTGCCAAAAAGGAGAGAAAGGAAGAATGGTTTCCTTTGGTCTGTATTCATATTCCATCAATTCTGTCTCTGGAGGCAGATAGCATTTTTCTTCATGGGTCATTTGGGCTTGTCTCAGATCATTGTATTCCTTAGACTAGATGAGTTATTCACAGTTTTCCTCATACACTGTTGTTCTTAATGTACACAATACTCGCTGGGTCCTTCACTTCATTCTTTATCTGTTCTTGTAAGTCTTTCCAGGTTTTTCTGACATCATCCTACTCTTCATTTCTTATAACACATCATAATCCATTACAATCATATATCACAATTACTCAGCAACTGTCCAATTGATAGGCATTCTCTCAACTTCCAGTTTTTTTTACCACCACAAAACCATAATTATTTATATTTATAAATACATGGTATAAATATTTTTGTACAAATAGATTCTTTCCCCCCCTTTTAAAACTCTTATGGGTACAGACCGAGTAGAGGTTGTAAGAGTATTCCAGAGATTAATATAACTATTTTCTAAGACTTTTCTAACCAGGAAGGTGCACTGAACACAGAGTAAGTCAGTTTGCCAAAAAGAGCCTACTATAGTTAGCCAGTCTTGCTCACTCCCAGACACTTTTGCTGGTGTTGACTGCCTGAATTTTTTGAACTGTTCTTTCCCTCACAAACTGGCCCAAACTGGCCATGCAATCAATTGTTTCTGCAAAACATCCTGCTTCTGTGTCTCACTTGTTCCTCAGAAGGATTATCCATTCTTTTCCCCAACCCCTCCCTGATCCTCTCCTTTGTGGTTTTAAGCGTACATCTCCCCTGCTTCTCGTTGGCTGTGTTCTCTTTTATACTTTGTACTGGGTGCCTCTGCACTAATGTCTGATTTTCCTCTTAATAAAGCTTTTCTAGTTTAACTCAGCTTGGACTCCTCTATATTCTGAAGTGTTGGCATTGCCTGGTTGACATTTCTGGTGTCTGAAATGGGATTCATTATGGTGAGGGAATTCTTTGCGACCACTGGAGGGGTGATCCAGGCACTTTGGTAGCAACTTGGACCCTTTGATGTCCAGCCTGCCATCTACCCCTCAGGGTTCCAGTAAATGTCTCCCTGAATGAACCCTGAATGCCTGTCTCTTTCGGTTGAGTTAATTTATTAGGAGAAAAAAGGGTTTGGGTATTCATGGGTGTTCAGATGGGTAAAAGTCTGATAGATGTAATGTTGATCAATGACTAGTTCATGGCCACAGATGAAGACCCCAGTGTGGGCTGTATGGGGTGACTGTGGTGGGGGCTTCACAGGGCAGGGACTTTTAGGTGAAGACTCTATAAGGGACCAGTGAAAATTAGCAGTTTGAAACTGAAAAATCCCAGATTTGAGAGTTTAGTCAGGTTAGGGACTGATCAAACCCCTAGATTTTTAATTCAGGCCGTCCATATTACTTGTCAATAAAGAAAAAAATTCTGGAATAAGGTAAGATCTTGACCAAGCTCCCCTGGGTAACTAAACATTCAAAGATACAGAAACTGATCCCCCTCTCAACCCCCCCCCCCCATCCTGGGCCAGAGGATAGAGGCTGCTTGTATGTCTTCACAGTATGGGACTGAAATCTGAAGGTATTTAACTAATTGGCAGAAACTGAAGCAAGATGATTGCCACCACTGTTGGCCCATATCGGCTTCTTTTGATCAGGATAAAGTACATTGCATCATGAAATGTCTTGATGAATCTGGCAAGAATCCTAAATGCTCCAAATGGGTTGCTTTTAATACATGACTTCTGAAAACCACCAAACAAGAAACTTCTTGTAACTTGGATTCCTTTAAGGAAAAATTAACTATGATTAAAAATAATGGGGAAGAAGCAGAAGAGAAGATTTTCGCTCTCCAGAATGATAGAATTATATTCCTCAGTTAAAAGAGAAAATCAGATACTCACATGCATGTCCTACCAAATTGTCCAGCCCTAAGAAAATCTATATATCCTTCTGCACTGAGATCTCCTCCACTTAGGATAAGATCATGGAAGGAAAGAGGGGTGATGGATCTCTGTGGCTTTAGCCCCTGTGCCGCAACTTCCTTTCAAAATAAAAAAAAGAGGTTGGGGGGAAAAATGATAGCCAATGCATTTCCAAAGGGCTTGGGGAGACCCAAGAATTTTTTCACTAGAATTTCAACTTACTTTTATAAGCCTGGTCTTTCTGACATTTATCAATCAATATGGATCGTAGTGCCCCCCAGGCAAACAGAACTCTAATGTAGGGCTATTTATGGGAAGCATCCCATGGAAGATATTTGTCAGGTCCTACCTAACAAAGGCCACCTTGTTGATGAAGAAAAAGTTGATCAAAACCAATTGGAAGCTATTCCTAGAGTCTTCCAAAATCTATATCCTGGAATAAGATTGAGATCTGCCACCAAAACTCTGATGAAACAGTCTTTTATTGGATTTCTATTCCTTTTTTTTTGGTTTTGGTTCCTCTGTGCCTAACAAAGAAGAGAAAGAAGCAGGGAGAGAGGAAAGGGGGACTGGAGGAGGCCCTGGTCTTAAAATGAAGACATTCAGTCAATAAACATTTATTAAGCACCTATCACGTCTCAGGCACTGAGCTAAGTGCTGGGGTTACAAAAAAAGGGCAAAATGTGTTTCCTGTCTTCAAGGAGCTCACAATATAATGGGAGGGGCCATAGGCAAATATTATATATTTATTTGTTTATACATATTCATACACACAATCTCTCTCTCTCTCTCTCTCTCTCTCTCTCTCTCTCTCTCTCTTTCTCATCAATGTTTGTTGCCCTTGTTACTCAATGAAGAGCAAAATCACATCATTGTGTTGGGGTCAATGTACAATGTGTATGACTGTGGCTTATCAGACCACCATAAGCTCAGAAGGCACTATCACAGGTCGGGCACAAATAGCCCATATTACCTTTTTAAAGTGGAAGTGTCTCTAAATTTTCCCATCTCACTTTTCTAAGCCACTGTGATTTTACTTTGCTCATCGATCATAGGTCTCAAAAGCCCTTTTGTCTCTTTTCAAGCTTTCCATGGCTCCCCTTTTCCCTCTTATTTTTTGATGTGGGTACACCATTCTTGACATTCCTGTGCCAGTGTCGTACATATCTCAAATCTATGACAAAGTTCTTCAGAAAGACCATGATAATGTCCTTCCTTCTTTTCCTATGACCTCCATGGGAGCACCTGCCTTGTTTGAGTTCTCAGTAAAATAGTCTTTTAGGTAAACATCATCAGGCATCTGAACAATGTGACCAACCCATCATAGCTGTGCTCTCTGTAATAGAGTATGAATTCTCAGCTTGAGAAACAACCTCAGTGTCCAGTATCTTATCTTGCCAGATGATCTTTATAATATTCCTAAGACATTTCAAATGGAAGTGTTTCAATTTCCTAATATGGCATTGGCATGTTGTCATCTTCTCATGTGTACAATACTGAGGTCAACACGATGGCTCTGTAGTCATTCGTTTTGGTAGCCAGTCTAATACCTTTTCTCTCCCATATTTCCCTTTGGAGATTTCCAAACTCTGGGCTAGCTCTGGGAATGCCTGCGCTAACATTATCATCTGAATGTGCCTCCCTGGAAAGTATAGTGCCAGAGTAAGTGAACTCATCTACAGTGATCCATATTTCTCCTTGTGCTGTAACTGATGGTTCCGCATATGGACTGCACACTGGTTGCTGGTGATGAACTTCTGTTTCCTTGGTGTTGTTAGGGCAAAAGGAGCACAAACAGCAGACAATACATCCAGCCTCTTGTGTTTCAGCTTCAGAGGCTGCATTGAGTGCACACTCATCTGTTAAAAAGTCATATATCCACTCTTCCTGTGTTTTACTCTTTGTAGCCTTTTCTTTTTGGCTTTTTGGAGGGCAATTGGAGGTAAGTGACTTGCCCAAGGTCACAGGCTAGTTTTTATGTCTGAGGAAGGGTTAGAACTCAGGTCTCCTGACTCCAGAGCCAGTTGCTCTATTCACTGTGACACCTAGCCATCCCATCTTTGTAGCCTTTTCAAGTTGAATACTTTACTGTATGTGTTGTTAGTGCTGTAGCTGACTTTGGTCCTGTTTTAGTTCCCATTGAAGGAATCTGACATCACTGAAATCATCATACTAAAAAGCATGGGAGCAAGCACAGAGCCCTGCTACACTCCACTAGTGACTGGGAAGGTGTGAACCTGCACAATCATGCCATCATGAAATTGATGTACAGTGCTGATGAATATCTCCAAGCAACCACATTTTTCCCTTATACCTGACAGTGTCAGAGACCTTGGTGGATTGACAAATGTTGTATACAGATGTTTTCTTTACTCTTGGCATTTCTCCTGGAGTTGTCAGGCAACAATTAATATATGTACTATTCTTCAGCCTAGAAATAATTGAAAGAGGGAAGAAACTAAAATTAAGAGGTGTTGGGAAGGGTTTTGTATAGCAGATAAGATTTTGGCTGGTACTTATAGGAAACCAGGAAAGCCATAGACTGAGATGAGGAGGGAGAGCATTCTAGATATGGGGTACAGCCATCCTGTGAGCTCTGCTGGGAAGTGGTAGGGGGAGGTCAAAACATGTTATTCCTCTTTTGTTTTCCCCTTGGATACAGAGACACAGCTGGAGATACTGCAAGCACAGTAAATCCCCAGATCTCCTGACCCTCCCAGATGTCTCTTTGGAGGCTGGGGTGGGAGAAATGGCCCCTTCCTTACCTAAATACAAGGGTATTGAGAGACAGTGCTGTCAAATAGGCAGAGGTGCCTTATAAATTCAGTCCTTGGTCTTACATCATTGTCCTTGTGCTGCACAAGGGTCTGCCTCATATTCCTTTGTGTTTCCTCAGATATAGATGGAGGACTTTAGACCGGACAGCAGCAATATTTCAGGAGCTGGACAGTTCCCCACCAGTCAATGACTTATATGGTTGACTTTTTTCTGGTCCATGCAGCTCCTTGGCTCCTCCCAGGTTTGGGGTTTTGGCTGATCATCAGGGAGATGGTGCTTCACTTTCAGAGAGACAATTCCTGGCTGCTTCCTACCATGCTTTTGACACTGCTCCTGCAGCTTCCTGCTTCTGTGTGCAGGACAGAGGAGCCTCTCTGCTTCTCCAAAATCATCCCCAGCCTCAGCAGAGATGGGGATGTTGTGACTGGAAGGTTCCTCCCTCTCTACGCAGCAAAAGCAAATAGTTTTACAAAAGCAGCAGTTTTTACAAGTCAGCCCTATAAGGATTGCAGGAGCTATAAGTAAGTGCCTCCCTGTAGGAAAGTGTTAATTTTAATTCAGTTGATTAGTCAATCATCCTCTTTTTAAAGAAAGGGGAAACAGGCAGGCTCCCCTACTAAGCTCAGCTAAGTCCCCTCCTCTCTAAGCTTTAGTTCCTGCCATTTATGTATCATCTCTCTGATTGTCTTACAAAACTGAAGAGAGAGAGCATTCTTTCTCTCTGTCTCACTCTTTCTTTGGCCTCTCCATCTATATCATCACCTCTCTTGTTTCTCTCTGGCTTTGCCTATCTTTTTGTCTGTATTTCTAGATAACTTCTATCCTCAGCTTTCTCTCTGTCTCTTGGTATTTCTCTTCTGTACTTCTCTTTCCTTCCTTAGGTTCATGCCCTTGAGAAGGTTCAGAGATGAGTTAGAGGAATTCTCTTGGATTTCTTCCTCCACCACCCACACCTTGACCCCAAGTGTCCATAGTGACACTATAAATCCCTATCTTTGTGTTCCAGACTAGATAACCCAAATATAGCTCACTCAGCTTCATCTGGGAACTGGGGGATCATTATAATACGCTCTGTTTCTTGGGATGTTTCTTGCATGTTCAGGCACCAGCTAGAATAAATATGAATTCTTAGGCATATAAAACACTGATGATGAAATATCTGTCATAGAGATATGTAAAGTGCTCTAATTTTCCCTTGACTGATTGTCAGGGTGTTTTTTCCCTCTAAAAATCTTCTGCTGAGCTGAAAGCAGGAAACAGATTGGAATAGGCCCTTACTTTCAGAATTTTGCTTGACTACATGAACATTATTCTCATGGCCAAGCTGAGACTGGAATGTTGTCTGAGCCGTACTCCTCATACATCTTGAAGAGTAAATACAGCAGGGACATTTTGTCTAGGAGTACAGCCTCAGATGTAAATATTCTGTGAATGTGTACGTTATGAACCAGGGGGAAGATGTTGGGGTCCAGACTTGAACATGCACATACAGACACACACAGACACACAGAGAGACAGACACAGACTGACACAGACATACACAGACACACACACTTCTCTTCTGCAGTATTTCATTCCAAGAAACTTCACTGTAGGATGGATGAATTGTTAAAGGTCATAGAGGATTGTGGGGCATGGTTCTGACATCTGGATTATGGAAAAAAAAGCAAATGGTCCTTAGATGGGCATTCTGAGTTCTTCCTCTGGGTCTCTGTCTGTCTCCTTGTCTCTTGCTTCTCTCTGTCTTTCTCTCATATTGAGGTATCTTCGCATTTCTCTTTGTGTCCCACTTCCCTTTCTCCCTAAGGAATCAAATTCTGTTGTGTAGAGTTAAAAATCTGAGTGAAATCCTGTCTCAGACATTTACTAGGTTTGTGATGCAGATGAAACACTCAGCATCTCTGGTGCCTCTCTGTGGATAATAACAGTGCCCAATTCTCTGGATTTCAGTGAGGATCAAATGAGATCATGCAGTTAAAGTCCTCTGAAAAGCCCTGTCTGAACGCTAGCTCTTATTTTCTTCATTTCTATTTCTTGAATGCTTTAATATGTTCAGCGTCTTTTCCTCTTCCTTCATTATTTTCTGCCTGACAGGGTTGATGATGGTTGGTTTTAGAGGGGAAAACTCTCCTGGTCTCTGTGCAGTCTAGCCCAAGGTGCTGTTGTGAATCAAATTCCCTTCTCATCTTCATGTTGTCTTTGATCAACTTGCCTTGTGAGCCACAGTGCTGGAAGGAGACAAAACAGCTTATTGGACAGAGGCTCATTCTAATGACAGAGAATGCAGGTGACCTAGAAAGAAATCCACTATTCAGCTGGCTTTTATTAAGCACCTACAGGTGTCAGGCTCTCTGCTACACTCTGGGGATACATGACTAAGAATATGATCCTCCCTTTCCTCAACATTTTTATATCCTAATGGAGAAGAGAGCATATTTTTACATAAATATGAATAGAATATAATCAAAGTGAATATCAGATATGGAGCGCAGCTATAGAGAAAGGCTGTGTGAGGGGTGTGTCTTGGGGGCTTTGTGGGGGGCAGCTGATTTAAAAAAAAACCATGGAAAGAATGGACATGACATTCCAAATTCTCAGAGACCTTACAGGCAACTTCTCAAGGGGGAAAAAGGGCTGCTCCTTACAGGTCAAATCAGTTTGGATACCGATGAAAGAGTGAAAGGCAGATTGATGGATTCTCTTCTCAGTTGCTGCCTCCCAGGAAGCTGCTCTGTTTATCCTTAGAAGTGGGTGTTGATAGAGGAACATTTCCAGACTGTAAATCTTCTGGAGAATATTGGCATGAACAGGACAGTTCTTTTCTGGATTTTCTGGTTAAAGTTTGCTTAGAAGTGTCAGTCCTTTAGGTGATTTTGACTTTCTACTCTTCTACACCTTTAATAGCAAAGAGAAAGCAGTGGTGAGAAAGGAACGGAAGCCTAGATAAGGTTCTGGCCTTGAAATGAAGACGTAGTGAGAAGTGCTGCCTGCAGATGCTGTGTGTGCAAAGTTGCCAGGCTTCCAGTTTCCCAATCTGCCTCTGACCCCCCTTCATGTAGTTCTCTCCACAAGGATAATGACTATAATTATAAACAGCTTACCTATACAACGTGCCTTTCAAAGTGCTTACTACTCCTGTTACATGCTTCATGATGATCTCATTTGATCCTCATAACTATGCTGCCAGAGTGGTTCTATTATTACCCCCATTTTACAGATGAGGAACAGAGAAATAGTGGTTAAATCACTTGCCCAGAGTTACACAGTTAAGAAAAGTTTGTATTTCAGCTCAGGTCTTCCAGCCTCCTTGTCAGTAGCGCCCTCCAAAGTGCCTCCTAGCTGCCTGCTCCTTTATACCTATTCCATGAACTCCTTGAGAGCAGGAAAGAAAGAGACAGGCATTTATTCCATGTCTATTATGTATCACACATATGTCCTATATATATATCATATATTACCTCATCTAATCCCCACAACACACCTCAGAGCTAGGAATAATTATTGTCCCATTTTTACAGATGAGGAACCTGTGGTGCACTGAGGTGACTTGCCCAGAGTCTGTGCCTGGTCCAGAAATCTAGCCATTCAGTTAGTCTCCAGAACTGTTTGCAATCCTTATTTAGAATTCCTAGTGCCTGCTAGTGCCTTCTAAATAGACTAAATGTTTCATAAAAGCTTGCTGACTGATTAAATCCTGTCTTTCAAGACTTATAAGAAAGCCCAGGGAACGTTCTCTTCTGACTTCTTTTGGAAGTCAACCCCCTACTTATCATTCCTGTATTTTCTCTACTATGTATGTGCATATATAGCCTGCTACCTGGTATTAAAGGCAGAGGTGAATTTCTTGACTCCCTTGCTGTGTCATAGAGCCCCCAGGGAACAGGGACCATCTGGATCACTGACATTATCCGGCACATTACATTTGCTCATTATCTCTGAGTTGAATAAATGAGTGAATCTGGAAGGCACATTCAAGTTAGCAACTCAAAACAAATAGTCCTAAACATCACAGCAATCACATGAGGGAGTACAGGAATGAGCAAGCCTATTATTAATAATCAGCTTCAGGCAGAAAGGCACAACAGTGGGTAGAGGGATAGGCCTCAAGTCAGGAAGCC